>OZ010599.1:31534463-31569463 GCA_963932145.1 Acanthosepion lycidas
GTCCCCTCTTTACTTTCGCTTTTTATTTTCTTCCCTTTCATTTTCACAAGTTTGGGTCTTTTGCTTTGCTCTAAAACCAGGTGCGTTTTATACATGAAAATAACTTCTTTTTCAGTATCTATCTATATTTCTGAGATGAGGTATTATGTATAGTATTTACATTATTCAGACTATTGTCCTAATATTTGTCTCATATTTATCACAATGCTTCGGCCTTTTAGTATCTGTCTATATTTCTGAGATGAGGTATTATGTACATTATTTACATTATTCGGTCTATCGTCCTAATCTTTGTCGCTATATTTATTACAACGTTTCGGCCGTTGTATGCACCGACCTTCTTCAGGTGATTGCAATGTCAAGAACACATGGCACAGTGGATAAAGGCGTTAGTTAGATCCAGTGACATGACCCAAAGAGTGTGAGTTCAATACCCGGTTAAGGAGAACTTGGAGACGGGAATTAGAGATAACTGATAAATGACTTAAACAAGGCACGTGTAACTAGAAGAGTCTACCCCAGTGAGCGAAATAAAGGGTTAGGTTCGACATTCCAACGACCTGAAGAAGGCCGGAGCGTACAACGGTTGAAACGTAATAAATATGGAGACAAAGATGAGGACAATAATCGGAATAATTGAAATAGTGAACTTCTTTTTTCTCTTTTTTTTTTGTTTTAACTGTGTCTTATACTCCCTAGCTGTATATATATATATATATATATATATATATATATATATATATATATATATATATATATATATATATATATAATAAAAAGGCTTAAACTAATATTCCATGGTCATAATTTATTCCATTGGAATCGTAAATACGATCCAATAGAAAACGGTAAAAAACAACTGGGGAAATAAAAATAGAATTTAGAGAGAGTGTAAGTATGAGAGTGTGGGAGGAATGTTAGTGCTAAAGAGAGGGGTAACAAAATTAACAGAGAGGGTTTTTTTACAACTAGGTGTGAGTGGAAGGGGGAAAATGAATGTTGTCGGATGTCAAATACATTAAAGATACATTTCGTGGTGACACACACACATACATACATACATACATATATGTATATATATATATATATATATATATATATATATATATATATATATATATATATATATATATACACATTTTACGTTTTTTGATGTCCACAACTGACATAATTCATCTTTCCATGGCTTATCTTTGTTTTTATCTCACTGCAGAATCTCAACCGTTTGACAATACGAAGGCAATTTCATTTTTTCACTTATTACATTTGACCCTTCCATATTTCGTTCTGCTCCGTTATTGTTCGACCTTACACTATCCTTATGGATTGAAACGTCAATTCTTAATTTAGTCGGTGACGTAGGGGAAAAAAACACCCTAGATGCGAGTTACGAATTTGGTGATGTAAACCCCTAAGCAAGCGCAGAAATTTAAAATTGGCATCTCAGCTTCGGTCACTTTCTAAACGGCCATAATCTAGCTTCTTTCGTTTAACCCACTTTTCATCGCCAAATACCCATTCGGTGGCGCTGTTTAATTTTTATAAAAAAGACAAAGATTTCCTTCCTCTTCCTCTTTTGCTCCTCCAAGATGTATCAGTTATAGATGTGTGCGTCCTCGTTGGAAGACATTCGTTTCACCCTTCGACTGGCAACTCATATACATATGCAAACACAGACAAGGGCCCCTCCAGGCGGTGTAATGGTTAGCAAGCTTGTCTCGCTAGAACAATTAAGACTGAATAGTGAGTTCGCCTTGTGTCAAATCCAAGCTACGCTTGGAAAATCACTATGCATACACAGACAAGCACTTTTTTAATAGCTAATAAGTTTTTAATGTTTTTTTTATCCTTTCAACTTTGTAAATGTAATTACTTTTTGTTAATATATGCATTGTTTTGATTAAATCTATGATTTGTTCTTATTTTACCCGGACTAACATGATTGCGCTAAATATTGTTTGTGGGACAAATGTACCATTAAATATTTATTGAAAAAAACAACAGTGGTTATTACCCAGCACTTCCCTGTGCCTTTTCTATAAATGTTTCCATCGTAATTCCTCTGATGTGCCCTCCTCTTTGATACCTAAAACTTTCGAATTTAAGTGCACTACTAGGTTGGCTATCCCAATACGTGGGATGGCTTAGGTCGGATTCCAAAAGCTGGGCAGAGTATTGCGAGACAGGAGGATTTCTTTGGTAACAAAAAAAAAGAATACTGAGCTGTTACGTGACATCTGTCCTTCTTTACGACAGCAAGTGTTAGAATTCTCCTCAAAGGTAAAGAAGAGACTAAAAAGAATTAAAAGAATACTGAGCTGTTACATGACATCTGCCCTTTACGGCAGCGAATGTTGGACGATTTCCTCAAAGATGAAGAAGAGACTCGAGGCGACAGAGATGTGGTTCTACAGAAGGATGCTAAGGATATCATAATAGTAATAATCATATCATAATAATAATATTAATAACGAAGAAAAGAATACTGAGCTGTTACATGACATCTGCCCTTTACGGCAGCGAATGTTGGACGATTTCCTCAAAGATGAAGAAGAGACTCGAGGCGACAGAGATGTGGTTCTACAGAAGGATGCTAAGGATATCATAATAGTAATAATCATATCATAATAATAATAAAAATAACAAAGAAAAGAATACTGAGCTGTTACATGACATCTGCCCTTTACGGCAGCGAATGTTGGACGATTTCCTCAAAGATGAAGAAGAGACTCGAGGCGACAGAGATGTGGTTCTACAGAAGGATGCTAAGGATATCATAATAGTAATAATCATATCATAATAATAATAAAAATAACAAAGAAAAGAATACTGAGCTGTTACATGACATCTGCCCTTTACGGCAGCGAATGTTGGACGATTTCCTCAAAGATGAAGAAGAGACTCGAGGCGACAGAGATGTGGTTCTACAGAAGGATGCTAAGGATATCATAATAGTAATAATCATATCATAATAATAATAAAAATAACAAAGAAAAGAATACTGAGCTGTTACATGACATCTGCCCTTTACGGCAGCGAGTGTTGGACGATTTCCTCAAAGATGAAGAAGAGACTCGAGGCGACAGAGATGTGGTTCTACAGAAGGATGCTAAGGATATCATAATAGTAATAATCATATCATAATAATAATAAAAATAACAAAGAAAAGAATACTGAGCTGTTACATGACATCTGCCCTTTACGGCAGCGAATGTTGGACGATTTCTTCAAAGATGAAGAAGAGACTCGAGGCGACAGAGATGTGGTTCTACAGAAGGATGCTAAGGATATCATAATAGTAATAATCATATCATAATAATAATAAAAATAACAAAGAAAAGAATACTAAGCTGTTACATGACATCTGCCCTTTACGGCAGCGAATGTTGGACGATTTCTTCAAAGATGAAGAAGAGACTCGAGGCGACAGAGATGTGGTTCTACAGAATGATGCTAAGGATATCATAATAGTAATAATCATATCATAATAATAATAAAAATAACAAAGAAAAGAATACTGAGCTGTTACATGACATCTGCCCTTTACGGCAGCGAATGTTGGACGATTTCCTCAAAGATGAAGAAGAGACTCGAGGCGACGGAGATGTGGTTCTACAGAAGGAGGCTAAGGATTGCATGGACCGGGCGTGTTAGCTACGATGAGGTCTTGGAGAGGATGCAAACAAGGAGGCTAATACTTAATATCAGGAAGAGGCAGATGAAACGTCCGGGACACGTAATGAAAAAAGAGGGCTTGGATAATCGTATCCTCACAGGTCGAATAGAGGGAAAGAGAGACAAGGGAAAACGACTCATGACATACCAAGAGGGCGTGAGAAAATGGATCACAAAACGTAGTCTGGTGGGAGGAAGCACAGTGAAGGGACTTGTTGAAAGCTGCAGTGGATAGATAGATGGTGGTGGAGAGCCATAATCGCTTACGTCCTTAATGGACATGGCATATAAAAAGAAAACAAAATATGAAATTACCAGCAATACATTTTTATGTGGATTTTCTCAACGTAGATTAGATGTGGCACAAAGCCAAAAGGATGATCCCGAAATGCGATTTGCAGGTCGGGGACACTAAAATGAAGCAAGTGCAGAAGTTTAAATATCTGGGAAGTGTTTTGACGGAGGTCTGTAGGTGTGACCTTCAGATCCGAAGACGTATTGAGATGGCCAAGGGCGCATTCCAAAAGCTGGGCAGAGTACTACGAGACAGGAGGATTTCTTTGGTAACAAAAAAAAGTATACTGAGCTGCTACGTGACATCTGTCTTCCTCTATGGCAGCGAATGTTGGACGGTCTCCTCAAAGATGAAGAAGACACTCGAGGCGACGGAGATCTGGTTCTACAGAAGGATACTATGGATATCCTGGACTGCGCGTGTGAGCTACGATGAGGTCTTGGAGAGGATGAAAACAAGGAGGAAGGTTATACTTAATATCAGGAAGAAGCACCTGAAATTTCTGGGACACGTAATGAAAAAAGAGGGCTTCGAGAATCTGATACTCACAGGTCGAATAGGGGGAAAGAGAGACAAGGGAAAACAACGCATGACATACCAAGAGGGCGTGAGGAAATGAATGGCAGAATGTGGTCTGGAGGAGGTGGCAGAGGGACGAAACTTATTGAGAGCTACAATGAATAGGATGAAGTGGAGAGCCATGATCGCCTACTTCCTAAAAGGAGACCTCACATAAAAAGATGAAAGACTTGACTGGAGGAACGGTCTTATCATTGTACAGGTGAAATGGCTAGAAGTAACTTTAAGTTTTATGCTAACAGTTTCTTCTCTCTGACTTCTCGCTTGTGGAATTCTCTTCCGACATCTTGTTTCCAGTCAACTTGGATCTTCAGAAACGTAAATGCAATGTCAATCGTTATTTTTATCTTCTTAATTCCGGTTCTTTTGTTGTCCTCTCTCCTTAATAATGTTTTCATTTTCTCATATCCTTTTATACTTAGTAACACCTCTGCTTCTTAGCGGCTTTAGTGCCTTGTTTTTGATGAAAGGATTAAAATAAATCTGGTAAAAATAACAGAGGATTAAAAATGCGACTCCGAGATTGGAACATGACTAGCGAAAGAAGAATTCGTAAAGTTAAGCTGAAAAACGGGAGAATTTCGTTATAAACAAAGAAAAGAATGCTATGCGGTAGCCATTCCATTATATGGCAGAGGATGCTGGACAGTCTTCCCACAAACGAGGAGAAAACTGGAAGAGGCAGAAACGCGGTTCTACATAAGGATACTGAGAATTCCCTGGACGGAGTGAATAAGCAACAAGGAAGACTCAAAGAAAATGGCAACAGAAAGAACACTTCTACTCAAAATCAAGAAAATACAGCTGAAATTCCTTGAACACCTAATGAGAAAGAACGGTTTGGAAAACTTAATCCTCACGGGGCATACTGAGGACAAAGGATACAGGTGGAGGCAGTTTTAATGCATGTTGTAACGTATGATGATAGCCTTAACAAAGAATCTCAAAAGATAGGAAATTGTGGAAAGCGATGATCGCCCATGGTCTGTGGGGACTTGGCCCATAGAAGAATAAGACTTGGGCCCAACTGCTTTCAACGCTTATGTTATATAATCACATTTTCATTATATAATTGTCTCAAATAAAATTAAATAAAAACGAAATAAATTTAATAAAATTAAACAATAAAAAATGGTGAGTCGTCGCCGTGATTTTTGTTTCATTCCATTTTTCCGCATAACTCATGTAGGAAAAAAATTTTAAATAAAAAAAAATATCCTGAGAAAAAAATGTTAAACTGTTGTTATTAGTATATTGTTTTTTGTATTTACTCACCCCCACCCGCCACCAGGTCAGGTTGTGATAAGTTTAATGTAGGGAGACCGAGTGCGTACACCCGGGCTAGGAACAAAAATTGCCCGCAGCTCGCGCTACCGTGGGTTGCGCTGGCCTCTGTGCGAGCACCGATCCCTCTCTCTGGTGCAATGATGTGGCCTCGGACAACTGTTCCCCATGTCTTGGCACCTCCCAGTATAATTTTCCGCAGTTGCGACTCTGTCATTTGACGCACCCACCCCTGAGCGCACTCTGCTCAAAGACAGATATGCAACTGGGAGATGATAAATAGATATGTTACAACCTAGACACACTAGGTATTTACTTGTCTCCCCACTAAGAGGAGTTATGACACAAGGTCAGTTTTTAAGGTGGGGATCCGAGCGCGTACACCTGGGTCAGGAACAAAAATTGCCTGCAGCCCATGCAACCGGCGGTTGCGCTGGCCTCGATGGGAGCACCGATCCCTCTCTCTTGTGCAATGTGAAGGCGCGGGTGGGTAGTTGTTCTCCAGGGCTGGACACCTCTCAGTATAATTTTTCTCAGTTTCGACCCTGTCCTCTGGTGCATCTACCCCGACACGCATTCTGCCCGAAGACAGAGACGCAACTGGGAGATGATAAATAATGTGTTACAATCAACTCGAGAGAGCAATTTACACACTGTTGCTATTGTCATGCAGACAAATCAAAATCATTTATGTCTAGATATATTCCAGATCAAATTAATATAGGCCTTTCACAATATGATAGTCTGTGTCGTAGTGAAATGTCGAAGATCGACTGGCGATCAGAGTTTGATCCAAGGTATGAAAGATTTTTTTTTTTTTTTGGGGAAAAATAAAATTACATATTTAAATGTTACATCGATTTTGAGCTTAGTGTAAGGTGAAAATATTAATCGAGTGGAGATGTGACGTATCTTAACAATTTGGAAAGATCATGACTCGACAATCAGATCAGGTGACAGATGTTACAGAAAACATCCTGACTCGAATTTTTTTACAGTCCTTTGATAGCAAGGAATTTTTGAAGGTCATGAATGAAAAAACAAACCCGAAAGCGCAATCTAAAGTATGCTTTAAATATCGCTTATTTATCATTGGTATTATTATTTCCTTTGACTTCCTTTGTATATTCGTTTCCTTCTGTGTCCCAACCAGAAACCTAAGGTCAGAAGTGACATTTTCACTGAGCATTTTTGTAAGAAAAAGAAGGTGGCAAACTAAAACCATAAACATTTTACATAGATAAAGCCCTTCGTAAGATGTGGACTGTACTTTGATTATTATTATTATTATTATTATTATTATTATTATTATTATTACGTCATTTGATTTCTGCTACATGTTCATTTCCTTTCGGATATAAGATATAAGAGATATAAGATCAGAAATGACATGACATTTTCACTAAATATTGTATAATTTAATATCACATACATATTACATTGATAAAGCCCTTCGTAAGGATGTGAGCTGTACTTGTGAGATCAATTTTGCATTTCTTAAAGACGTGGTCTACAAGGGATCCCTTCAATGAGACTATCAGGACCTATTCCCAATCAAACCGAGTGCTCCAACCACACCTGGAATTACTGATATCTTCATGTGCCACATTTTTGGATTATTATTATTATCATTATTATTATTATTATAATTATTATTATTATTAATTTTTCCCTTGATTTCTGTTGTATAAAGATTTCCTTCCGGGTCCCAACCAGAGACCTAAGGTTAGAAATAGCGACATGAAATTTTAATTGAGCATTTTTTAATCCATTAACACACACATTTTCCAGAGATAAAATCTTTCCTAAGGTGTGCTGCACTTCAGAAAAAAAATGGTTTCCTTTCAGGTATTAGCTAACAGTCCCGTCAATGTGTCTGTTAGAAAGTTTTTCTTACCTAACCGAAGTTTACGGCCACAACTGGAATCACTTGATGTCCTCATTTGCCACTTTCTTTACATATCTATTATTATTATTATTATTATTATTAATAATAATAATAATAATAATAATAATAATTTTTATTTTTATTATCAGCAAACAATTCACTGGTCAGTATTTGATTAGACAGTCGGAAAACAGTGTGTGATAAAGAAAAAATTGAATAAGACTCTCTTTCCGATAAAAAATGATCCCAAGCGAAATGGGAAGAGAGAGGAGGAGGTATTGTCGAAATGGCTGCCAGAACAGGTAATGCGTGCAAGTTTCCGCTTAAAGGAAGATCTTGTCCGCCTTACAGCTGAGAGAGATCGCAGTGCTGGCTACAATTAGCCAAAGTCCTGAAAACATTGACAATAATCCCTTAAATCTATCTCCAGTGCGCTTGCCCCAAAGCCTATGTGCTGATTAGCCTCGAATACCAACAATCGTAAATAACATCCCCTCCCAAGCACATTTCCAGTTCGGCATATTTTTTGTTTTATTTTAATAAAAAAAAAATATTGACGGCATTAAATTTGCAAACGAAGACCGCAGATACTTTCAAACCAATTTTCATTGGCTTAAATCCTAAAAGAATCAAACCAAGAAAAGTACTCTCTGAATTTCATGGATTAATTGCAAAAGAAGCCAAGAAGCTGGCCGGGAAGTGATCGCATCTAATTGAGTTCCCTGGAAGAGAGGATTTGATGGTTTTAGAGCTCCGAAACCTCCAACCACAGCAGGAATAAACATCACCGATGAATCTTCAAAACGCACTATAATAATGTCTGAAAAGTGTTGTATAAATAGTTTGTTAATTAAGTGCCGTTCCAGTTCTTGGTTTAGTTTGGATTGGTTTATTTTACAACAAATCAACCTCAGTGGGTTATTTAATGATTTTAGATTTTAAGGATATATTCGTATGCATTCTTTGTAAGAAACCAATTTGTAGATAAGGTTTGCTTTATTTTGCTTTATAGCATATCAACCTCAATGTGCGTTTTTAATGCCGACAAGATTTTTAGGATAGTTTTTTAGGAATAGAATATGTATTCTTTGTAAGAAATCAGTTTATAAATCAGGTACCGTTTATTTTGTTTTACGGCATCTCAACATCAGTTTTATTTAATGCCGACAAGATTTTTAAGACAGGTTTGTAGGAATAGAATATGTATTCTTTGTAAGAAATCAGTTTGTAGCTCAGGGTTTGGTTTCTTTTGTTTTACGGCATATCAACACAATAATGGGTTATTTAATGTAGACAAGAGTTTTAAGACAGGTTTGTAGGAATAGAATATGTATTCTTTGTAAGAAATCAGTTTGTAGCTCAGGGTTTGGTTTCTTTTGTTTTACGGCATATCAACACCATAATGGCTTATTTAATGTAGACAAGATTTTTAAGACAGGTTTGTAGGAATAGAATATGTATTCTTTGTAAGAAATCAGTTTATAAATCAGGTACCGTTTATTTTGTTTTACGGCATCTCAACATCAGTTTTATTTAATGCCGACAAGATTTTTAAGACAGGTTTGTAGGAATAGAATATGTATTCTTTGTAAGAAATCAGTTTGTAGCTCAGGGTTTGGTTTCTTTTGTTTTACGGCATATCAACACCATAATGGCTTATTTAATGTAGACAAGATTTTTAAGACAGGTTTGTAGGAATAGAATATGTATTCTTTGTAAGAAATCAGTTTGTAGCTCAGGGTTTGGTTTCTTTTGTTTTACGGCATATCAACACCATAATGGCTTATTTAATGTAGACAAGATTTTTAAGACAGGTTTGTAGGAATAGAATATGTATTCTTTGTAAGAAATCAGTTTGTAGCTCAGGGTTTGGTTTCTTTTGTTTTACGGCATATCAACACCATAATGGCTTATTTAATGTAGACAAGATTTTTAAGACAGGTTTGTAGGAATAGAATATGTATTCTTTGTAAGAAATCAGTTTATAAATCAGGTACCGTTTATTTTGTTTTACGGCATCTCAACATCAGTTTTATTTAATGCCGACAAGATTTTTAAGACAGGTTTGTAGGAATAGAATATGTATTCTTTGTAAGAAATCAGTTTGTAGCTCAGGGTTTGGTTTCTTTTGTTTTACGGCATATCAACACCATAATGGCTTATTTAATGTAGACAAGATTTTTAAGACAGGTTTGTAGGAATAGAATATGTATTCTTTGTAAGAAATCAGTTTGTAGCTCAGGGTTTGGTTTCTTTTGTTTTACGGCATATCAACACCATAATGGGTTATTTAATGTAGACAAGATTTTTAGGATAGGTTCGTAAGCATAGAATATATACATTTTGTAAGAGATTTTTAAGACAGGTTTGTAGGAATAGAATATGTATTCTTTGTAAGAAATCAGTTTGTAGATCAGGTTTGGTCTCTTTTTTTACGGCATATCAACCTCAATGGGTTATTTAATGCCGACAACATTTTTAGGATACGTTCGTATTAATAGAATATGTATTAATATTTTTTTCTCCAAAAATGTATTGCTGGTATTTTTACTATAAAAATCTATTTTTATACTTTCATGGGGTTTTTCTTTTGTTTGGGGGGTCACTATTTGCCCACAGCTGTTACCCTAACACGTGCTAACACCCGGGTCAAGATGGACCTGGGAACAACAGCAATTAAATTGTGGTTAAAGGCTCCTCAAACCTCCCAAACACAGGCATTTCTGCCGGGTCTAGTTTATCGTCATACTGAAACGCCTCATTGGTAGGGTTGCCACTCTGCGGAAGTGTAGTCGGCGATTTCAGAAACACCAGTCGACAGGGCGGGCCAGTTATTGTATGCCAACATCACCGGCAATTATTGCATGAGACCGGACTGGATCGGTTAGACAAAGTTTCGGCCAAAAACTTCAAATTCACTACTGGACCCCTTCGCGTTAGTGTTCGAGATAACTCGTTTATTTCCGTGGATATTTCAACATAAAGGGACTGCGCGAAGCGTTAACGGATAATCCGCCCACATTCGGGTTCCACCTTGATTTCGTCACACTAAACGCCGTTCTTCATCTTCTACTTATTATTATTATTATTATTATTTTCTTTGATTTCTGGCGTTTACACATTTCTTTCCGGGTCCCGCCCAGGGACCTAAGGTTAGAAATGGCATCATGACACTTTCCACTGACAAAAAAAAAATTACATAGATAAAGCCCTTCGTAAAGTGTGGCCTGTACTTGTTAGAACAAATTTTTGTATCTCCTTGAGTCATGGACTTCCAGGAATCCCTTCAAGTAGTCTACTGTAATCTTTTCCAAACAGTCCTAGGGCTCCAACTACAACAGGGATTGATGTTCCCATATGCCACATTTGTGAGATTTCTATTTCAAGGTCCTTGCAGCCAGCAGGGACTGCCATATCAATAAGAAGGCACTTTATTATTATTATTAGTAGTAGTAGTTGTAGTAGTATTAGTATTATGTTTTGACCATTGTCCTCTCGGAACATCTTAAGATATCGCCCTCCGTTATCGGTTACCTGCTCGGAATTTTCCACCGATCTATTTATTCAATCCTCAGAGGTAGAATTTCCTAATCCAGTTTCCCATGCTGTGCTTCCTTGACTGAAGTCAATGACCAAAGAAAAGATCCACTGATGGATTCAACGGCCACAAAGCGAGCCTTAATTTGTAAGGATATCGTCACACTATACGTCGTTCTTATTATTCTCTCCATGTTTTGACTCTAGCCCACTCCGAACAATTTCAGATATCCGCCTCCGTAATCGGTTACCTGCTCGGAATATCCTACCGACGTCTGTATTCAATCCTCAGAGGTAGAACTTTCTAATCCAATTTTCCATGCTGCGCAGGCAGTGCTTCCTAGAAAGAAGTCAGTGACCAAGTACGAGATCCAGTGATGGAATCAACGTTCACAATTAAGGCGAGCCTTCTATTTGTAAGGATATCGGCTGTAGTTTGGCCTTGGTAAGGACGAACTCTGAAAAGCGTACCTGCCCACGACACGCTCCGAATGAATCAATAATTCTCCGGTGTTCAACCCAGATTTATAGCGGGAACTGGCCCGATAATTGGCTGGGTAATGTCCCTATGATTATAACCGGTCATGTAACTGATGATGATGATGAGGAGGAGGAGGAGGAGGAGGAGGATTAGAGTAAAAGCAAGCATTCAGCTTTCATTAACCAAAGAGTTCGCATTACTAACGGTTCAAATTTATAAATTAACTTCATAAGTCTACTGTTAAAGCTCTTTCCAGCACTGATGGGATTTTCCTTGGCTAAGGCAGCGTGGAATGCCAACAGCTTTTTTTTTTGTCCTGTTGGTTAGCGGCTCCGACTGGGGAATCGTAGAACCGAGTTCGAATTCAGGTCGAGTTCGTTAAAATTCACCAACGCGAAAATAACTTTAGGAGACGTATGAAACCATCTCTTCTCCCTCCTATGAGAAAATAGCAAGGCAGACTGAGTCCTATAGCTTTGGATGACAAGCGGTCTAGGAGTAACTCAACGTTGGGCAAATAGTAGGTCGATCTGTGATCTGTAGCCATGGTGGTCATCCAGTCTAGGAAAAGGACAACTCTTAATTCAAAAACTGTATGTCTCAAAGCACATACTATGCAGATAAGGAAATGATAGAGGAATTCGCATTGACTCGATGACCCCGACGGACGGTGCGTGCGTGCGTGTACGGACGCAGTCGTTTAAAAAGATCTCTTATAGTTGTTTCATCTGTTGGACGTCAGTCGACAAGGAATGTATCGGTTTGTTCATTATTATTTGCGATTCTCTTGCACCAGTCTATAAGTTACTAGCAGTAGAAACCGGCATTACCCGGGGATCTAACAGTAAGAGATAGATCAAGTATCGACCATCATAAAGACTGAAAAATAAAATTGACAAAGATTATTGTTTAAGGTTGACGGACACGCATGTCTTAATTAGTTTTTTTTTTTTTACGAATTGGTCAAACCCAAACTCAAACAAAAACATTGTTTTCAATCGTTATGAGTCTATCGATTGAATTTTATTATAAACAATTGTCTTGTAAATGGAATTTTTAAAGCATTCTGAATGTAAAAATAAAGAAAAAAGTGTGCAAGACAATAAGAAACACTACCTGCCAAAAAATAGTGAAGTATTGTTGAAATCAGTTGAAAATTGTAGGAAATCCGATCCCATATATAAACGAACACAAACACACACACACACACAAACAACCAACTTGGGTTTTATAATAAGTATAATTCGATGTGAGTTGTCCCCCTTTCATTAATGCATCTTAATCGTGTTTTCAAATTGATTTCGTGCAAAAACAATTGTGTTTTTCTAATTTTTGGCGCCGTCAGAACCACCGCAAGGTAATTTTACGTAGTCCTGTGAAGTTTTGTTGAAATCGGTTGAAAAATGTAGGAAATCCGATCGAATATATAAACGTACACACACACACACACACACACAACCTGGGTTTTATAATAAGTATGATGAAGGAGTTTTTTTTTTTACTTTAAGACCGAAAGGATTCATTTGGTTGAAAAAATTACTTTTAATCAGTGTTTTAACGGAAGACGGGAAGTTCGATATTGAAATACGAGGGCTCATTGAGCTAGGGAAAGTTGCCTTCCAAATGCTAAGCAGAGTAATAAGAAACAGAAAACTTTAGTAAGAAACAAAAAAAAGAGTAGTGAAATATTACGTAATATCGGTCCTACTACATAGGAGTGAATGCTGAACAACCTCCTCACAGATGAAGAAGAAACTTGAACCAAAAGAAATGTGGTTCTACAGAAGGATGCTGAGGATACGATGGACCGAACATGTGTGCAACGCTGAAGTTTTAGAGATAATGAAAACAAAAAGGACACTTATATTAACATCAGGAAGACACAGTTGAAATTTCTTTGGCACACAATAAGGAAAGAAAGCTTGGAAAACACGATACTTATAGGGCATATTGAAGGCAAGAGGGACAGTGGAAAACGATGGATAACCTACCTAGCTACATTCAGTAAATAGCAGAACAAGGTTTAGGAGAGATAACAAAAAGATATAATTTATTAAGAACGAAAAATGACAGGAAATTGTGGAGAGCCATAATCGCTTAAATCCTAAAAAGACACGGAACATACAAGCAGAAGAATAAGATCTGAGTATAGGTATACTAGGTAAATTAATTGACAGGCGTAGAATAAGGGTAGGTGCACATAAAAAGAAATCTCTATCTATAAAAACCAGGATGTGGTGTGTGTGTGTGTGTGTGTGTGTGTGTGTGTGTGTGTGTGTGTGTGTGTGACGAATGTACGGTGGCAATTTTCGACAGATTTGCACCAAAATTTACATGTACATGCTTCAAGTTAGCGGGAAGGCTAAGACCGACTTTGCATTTCCCAACTCCCATCGATAGTGGAAATAATCGATTTTTTCATGCTTCTACGGCACTTTTCATGTAGTTTGCGACCATTTTCTACTGGCCAGAGTGAGAGCCAATAGCTGAGTGACACGAATAGGCAGGAAGATTCTATTAGCCAGCGTGAGAGCCAACAGCTGACTAACACGAATGTTAACTAGCATGCTAGCATGCAAAAAACATCGATAGCTGCATTCGTCACAAGTGGGAAAAATTTAAATCTGCATGGCACTTTACTCCAATTGGCTCATTCGTTTGCTTAAACTCAACGTTGATTCTGATTCCGCAGAACTGGGTTGGGTGTGAAAAAGTATTTGTTGTTAAAATTCTTTTTTCATTCGGTTTTTCCAGTTACGAGTCCTTTTTTAAAGCTGATCGTTTTGTGTTCATTTTGTTTAGTTCTTTTTTCGTAACAGATTTAATGTCTAGTATAGAGCTTAGAAAAAAATTCGCAGTGTGAGATAGGCAAGAAGTAAGGCATGTAGCAACATCAGCACGGAAAAGGGCACTCCTTTAAAGGCAAGGAAGGGCAAAAATATTTTAAGTCAAGTGATAACGATTGCTGTATGAGTCGTACGATTTTTGAATCAAGCACGGGCAACGCCGGGCCATGCTGCTAGTTGGTAATAAAAAGTATATTTTTTCACTCGCCGATTAAAATACCGCCGTGTTTGAGCTGCGTAGATCTGACCCTTAATTTCTATTACTAAAAACAGGGATGGCTAATGCTCTACCCACAAGACGCACATTCTGCTGTTGAATATGCTATTACTTTTTATTTTATTTTCTTCATTTTTTATGGGTGGTTAGCGAATATCTACAGGGATTTCAAAGTAACATTGCATGCCTTCATATCGGTGTCAATTCATAGATTACATAGGCCGTGAGTCCTATGTGCATCGGTAGGTTTCTTGTCGTGTGTTCATATACTAGTATGTTTGTATGTATTTGCTTATTTATATATGTGTGTGTGTGTGTGTGTGTGTGTGTGTGCAGAAGGGTATGTAGTTTGCTGAAGATGTCGAAATTGCTCACCTGTTGGCCACGACCGGTGTCAATTAGTTTGCCAAATCGACACCAGGGGGCCTCTGGAGACCTCATTATAAAAATCGGAAGAGAAGCACAAAAAATAAATAAATAAATAAATAAAATAAAATAAATTTTACACACTCTGATTCCTACGTTACTAAAGAGTGCCAAAACGGTCAGCATTCTTCAAATTGCAAAACAACTCCTACAGAGCATGTTCGTGTGCTGAAAAAAAAAAAAAAAAGTCTGAAAGTAAAATAGCAAAATGAAGTTCAAGTTTGGATGATAAAAAAAAACAAGCAAAAAGAAATATTAAGAGGACATGGAGAGAAAGAAAGATTGCACACAAACACGCACACACACACACACACAAACACACACACACACACATATATATATATATATATATATATATATATATATATATATATATTTCATGTCAAACGTTATCTTCTGGCTTCTTAATTTTTGTTCTCTTAGGGTTCTCACTTTTTTACAGTATTTTTCCATGTTCTCTAAAACTCAGTAATCCTTTGCGTCTTAGTGGCGTTATTCCCTTGCTTGGGGTGAAATGATTAAATATACACACACACACACATGCACGCATACACATACACACACACACACATATATATATATACATATATATGTTACAATTTTCGAAAAAAATTATTTGCTCTACTCTGTATTGAGCACTCTTTTAAGAATAGTATTCTTGGTTTTGGGAATTCATTCCGTATACACCAATCCTATATATATATATATATATATATATATATATATATATATATATATATATATATATATATATATATATATATATCTTATTATCTATATTTATTTATATATATATATATATATATATATATATATATATATATATATATATATATATATATATATATATAATCTTATTATCTATATTTATTTAATGCAATAGATTTATCACTTTCTATAACTCCGTCTCTTTTTTTTGTCTTTTTTCGTTCGCTCTCTCTCTCTCTTTCTCTCTCTCTCTCTCTGATATTCTTCATTCCTTAAAATCCTTTATTTTTATTTTCTTTCATTTTTCTCTTTTAATCTTCACTATTTTTCCTTTTATAATCCCTCTTTCTCACTTTTTCTTTACTTTTACACTTTTTCTTTTTATCTTCTCTTTCACTATTTCTCCCATTGTCTTTCTCTTTCTCTCGTTCTTCTCTTTCAATCTTTCCCTCTTTGTCTTCTCTTTCACTTTTCGTTTTCTCTTTATCTCCGTGTTTTCTTTTTCACACTTTCTCTCTTTGTCTTCTTTTCCACTCTTTCTTTTTTTTTCTTCTCTTCATCTTTTTCGCTTCTCTCTTAGTTTTTCTCTCTTTCTTTATCTTTTTTAAATCTTTCACTCGTTGTCGCCTCGTTCTATTATTTTTTTTCTTCTCTCAGTCAAATGATCATTTTTTAGGTTTTCTTATTGTTTTCCTTCATTCTTTCATTTCTTTCTTTCCTTTTTTTTTTTCTTTCAGTCCACTTTTTCATTCTTCTTCGTCTTTCTTTTACATTTTGTCGTCCATTAGACTTTTTTTTTTAATTTTCTTTCGTTTTTCTTTTTCTTTTTCTTCGTTAATTTTTTTTTTCGCCCCAACCGTTTATTTTTCGTTTTGTTTCTTTTGTTTCATTTTTTTAGTCTTTCATTTTTCTTTTCTGTTTTTCTTTACATTCCTTTCTTCTTTCTTTTTCACATTTCTCTTCTATGCATTTCCTTTCTTTTTCCTTCTTTTCTTTTCTTTTCTTTCTTTTCTTTTCTTTCTTTACTTTTTTTGCTTGCCTTTTTCCTTTTCTTTCTTTTCTTTTTTTTCTTTTCTTTCTTTTTTTTCCTTTCGTTTCCTTTCTTTTCTTGTCTTTCGTTTCTTTTTTTTCTTTTCTTTTCTTTCGTTTCCTTTCTTTTTTCTTTTCTTTTTCCTTCTTTTCTTTTCTTTCTTTTCTCTTCTTTCTTTACTTTTCTTTGCTTGCCTTTTTCCTTTTCTTTTTTTTCTTTTTTTCTTTCCTTTCTTTTCTTGTCTTTCTTTTCTTTTCTTTATTTTTCTTTTCTTTTCTTTCGTTTCCTTTCTTTTTTCTTTCGTTTCTTTTCATTTATTTCTTTTTTTCTTTCGTTTCTTTTTTCTTTTCTTTTCTTTCTTTACTTTTCTTTTTTTCTTTTCTTTTCTTTCGTTTCCTTTCTTTCTTTTCTTTTTCTTTCCTTACTTTTCTTTTGTTTTGTTGTCTTTCTTTTATTTATTTTCTTTTCTTTTATTTCTTTTTCTTTTCTTTACTTTTCTTGTCTTTTCTTCTTTTTTTTTCTTATCTTTTCTTTTCCATTCTTTCTTTTATTTTATTTTATTTTATTTTATTTTTTATCTCTTGCTTGGATTTACCTCTTTTTCCCTTACTTGCTTCTTTTTCTTTTCTTTTACTTCCTTTCTTTCTTATACTTTCTTTACCTTTCCCCTTCATTCTTAATTCCTTTCTTTTAATTCTTCTTCTTCTTCTTCTTCTTCTTCTTCTCTTAAAAATGATTTAAAATAATATTATTTAATATATTAAAATAGTGTATGTAAATATAAAATCGGACACTATTTTAATATATTAAATAATATTATTTTTAATCATTTTTATCTTTGTATATTTGCTCGCTTAAGTTATATTTCAATAAGTGGTTAGCATTTGTGTAATGACACTTTCAGTCTTAAATATTTATTTGTTTGTGGTATCCGATTGTCTGGGTCAATGTCTGTGGATGTGTGTGATATGTATTTATGGTTGTCTGTGTGCATGGAAAGTGCATTCACTTTTAATTGTGTATGTATGTACGTGTGTGTTGATTTCCCTCTCCCCTCCACTTCCTTTTTCTTTTCTTTTTTTTTTTTTCATGGGCGACCGTGGAGATGTTCTCTGTCTCGTCTCTTTTTGTGTGTGTATATATGTATATAAATATGTCTGGGTGCTTATATATTATAATCTGATTGCGTTTGTTTTACGCGTGAGTTTAGGACCCCATTCACACACTCTTAGGATTAAAATGTATACATTGTACAAGGACCAGATATAAAATTAGCTAAAGTAAATGAAGAAATAAATTGAATAACATATATATTTCTTCTTTTTTCCTCAGTAATTTTATAGTTGTAAACTTAATAGCGATTAAATTTTGATTTTGAAATTAGCAGTTTGTAATTTTAATATTAAATTTTATCATATAATTTAGTAATTATTGGTTAGAATAAATTCTTTTTTAATACTACACATATTTTAAACATCTGAATAGATATTATAACATGACTTCGTTGTCAAGCTTTTTGAATTTTCCTATACTTGTATTTTGATTGGTCCATCTAGCTTTTGTAACAACGTTTTCCCCTTGCGAAGGATTGTTAATTAATTTGAAACTTTTAAAACCATTTATTTTACATTCAACATCATCACTTGATAAGACACCGAGGGTGTTGAAACAAAATGGCTATTTTTGTAGTGATTTTATAACATATTTATGTTATAATTTTTTTTTTATAAATAATTATATATATATATATATATATATATATATTATATATATATATATATATATATATATAGTTAGTTTATGCAAAACTAGTTAATCCGTATGGGTAGACCCAAGGAGGATGATATCCAGAGATCTCAATGTAAGTTCAGAGCAAATATGTTTGAATAAAAACAGATCACTTTAAGGTTCCATGTAATAAGTTATTTCACCACAACCTTTGTAAAGGGCTCTGGATCATCAGACTTTACTTCCAAAAGTTGAAATGAACATTTCAACTTTTGGAAGTAAAGTCTGATGATCCAGAGCCCTTTAAAAGGGTTGCAGTGAAATAACTTTTTACATGGAACCTTAAAGTGATTTAAAATGATCTGTTTTTATTCAAACAAATATATATATATATATATGTGTGTGTGTGTGCGTGTGTTTGTATGTGTATTCACATGGGTAGGGATCATATTGACTGACCTTTTCTTCATATGACTACAGGTGTACAAATCTGGCCCTGTTCTGCATTTTGACTGACTTTCAGTAAAAATTTAGAATTTTAAATTTATCTTTAGTGGCTAGCAGATTGAGAAATGACTTGAATTTTTTTTCTTTTCCTTGTCTGTATCCCTTTGTTTAATTGAATCTTTGATAGCCTTTTCCGCCAAACTGTAGTTGTTCTACCCTATAAGACTTGATAACTATCACTCTCATTGGCGTCGGAAAGCTGAACATTGGTGGAATGACACCTTGTGCCGTCCTCTCAACACCTATGGAATCGTAAATTTTATACCATTTTAAATTACGTTTTTCTTTTTCTTTGATTTTATTTTGACTTTATTTAACTTTAATTCTTTCATTTTAATTTGTTTTCTTTCCTCTCCATTCTGATTTTTTTTTTTTTAGCGGCGGGGGGGAATAACCCTCAATATTAAAGTTTCATATTCCGCCTGGTAATGGTCACTCCGACTTATACTAAGATAAAACTTATTATAGTCAGTGCCATGTATATACGCATATGCTACCCATCTGAATACAATACTCATTTATGAACTCTTTAACCGTGGGTATATGAATGTAATACCCATCCGTACTATCCCATGTATTGGACGAGCTCTCTGGTCGTCTTCCAGAGTCGTCCTAGACCTGGTAACTTGAACATAATTACCCCTTGGCGGTCAAGGTTAAAAAGCAAAATTCTACGAATTTCAATGATTACAAATAAATTTTCATACCGAATCGGTCGTTACCCGCGTCAACAAGGGCCGCGTACCCCAGGGATGAACAAGTCTGGAACCGAAAAATCTGTCACTGAAACAAACACTTCCAAAAATGAATAGACACTAGGTCACTAAGCCTGGACTATTCCCAACCTTTGACCAAGTGACTCAATGCCAAATCGACTAATACAAAGAAAACGAACGAAATGGTCTCGCGAAGTGTATCAACAAGTCATGACATCATTCTTCACTGAACTCGAAAATCCAGCAAAGAATACCAAGACTCAGATATACCAAATATGGTAGGAAGTGATATAAGATCTCACTTCAACCCAAACATGCTTGCCAATATCCGCGAAACAAAAGACTCTCAAATGCAGAAATAGATAAAATTATATATAAGTCAGAATAACCCATTAATTAAACTGTAAAGAGATGAAAGTAGAAATAAGTAATATGGCAGAGGATGAGGTAAAAGCTAAAACAAATGAAATATGAAATAACCTCCTAGGAAATAAAATCGAAGAATCTACCTGTGACATAACCTGCTGTTATCCAGACGATGTCACTGAAGATGACTCCAACTACATTAAGTTGGATTTCCTTGAAAACCAAATCGCTGAAATCACCGAAGTGAAAAACCACGTCATACTCAGCAGAGTAACCGTCACACAATTGTCAGACAGAGACCAGCTTGCAAAACTTCATACGACGAAGTCCAAAAAGCACATTGTACAAATATAAAACGCTGCTCTGGAAATACTGTTAACGGATAAACCACCGGGAAATATCACAGATGTGAGTACACATTAGAAATCAAAAGAAACAAAATAATAATAATAATAATAATAATAATAATAATAAATCTCAAAAATGTGGCTCATGGGAACATCAACAATCCTTGTTGTAGTTGGAGCCCTAGGACTGGTTGGAAAAGATTCCAGTAGACTGATTGAAGAGATTCCTGGAAGTCCATGCCTCAAGGAGATACAAAAAATTGTTCTGACAAGGACAGCCCACACTTTACAAAGGGCTTTATCTATGTAATATTTTTTTTTTTTTTTTTGTCAGTGTAAAGTTTCATGATGCCATTTCTTACTTTAGGTCCTTGTGCGGGACCCGGAAAGAAATGTGTAAACGCCGGAAATCAAGGAAAAAAAATAATAATCCTTTGAAAACTACAGAGCTGAAAACACTGAAGCGAAAAACTGCATCATCCAAGTACTCAGCAGAATCGTCAGACAAAAGACCCGCTCCCCAAAATTTCCTTTGACGAAGTCCAATAAGCACATTGTGCAAATATACAACACTGCTTTAGCAGCTACTGTGAAGCTTGGGTCATGACAATGAAAAAATTAATAGACATACAGAGCCAGCTTACAAGGCAAAACAGATGCTAGAAATAAAGGAAATCAGATGTGAGATTTCTATATTGGATGAGCTCACTAGAAACTAAAATATCCCAGCACACAAATGCAAGAAGATAAGCGAAAATATAAAGTTAAATTCCTAATTGAAATTACATCAATCAAGGAAATGCTGAAGTAGAAACTTCAGCTAAAGTCACAGAGAACAAGACAATACGAAAAACGTTGTAAGTTCTATCGCCAAAATAAAATATTCCAAACGAACCTTAAGAAATTTTACAGGGAAATTGGAAAAGCACCTATACATGTCGAAAGGCCATCATCTATTGACAATGTGCAGATATTTTGAGAGAATATTTACATCAGCCCAAAGGAATATAACCTTTGCAGAATGGATCGAACGTGAAGAAGAACGAATTCTGGATACACCTCTGCGAGAATGGGAAAATATAACCACAGATAATGTTAGGCAAGCTCTAACAAAATCCCCAAAATTGGAAATTCCCAGAAAATGACAAGGTGCCCAATTTCTGGCTTTATCATCTCTCATAAATCCATAAAACCCTTGCAAAAACTCTATCAATGCTTGTAAATAATCCCAATGAAATCCTGGAATCAAGGTACTACATATCTCATGCTAAAAACAAGTGAAACATGATCCGAAAAATTATAGGCAAATAACAACTGAAAACTTTGCATTTCTTGTCGAACCTATAATTCAAGAAGATACACAGATTTGATACAACAGAGTTTTGCTGATAAATTTTCAGATACACTCCTTCTACGTCGCAATGCAGTTCGTAAACTCAATAATTCCAATTGTAGTTGAAGCACTCGGATTGATTGAAAAAGTATCCGATAGACTCTCTGGAGGGATATCTGGTAGCCCTTGTCTTAAAGAAATTCAAAAAATTGTATTCACAAGTAGAGCTCACACTTTACGAAGAGCTTTATCTATGTAAAATGTCAGTGGAAAATGCCGTGAAGCCATTTCTGAGCCTAGGTCTCTGGCTGGGACCCGGAAGGAAATATGTATACAACAGAAATCTCAGTAACTATTAATTAATAATAATAGCAATAATACAAGTTATCCGGAAAGTTACTACGCACTTTTCTAATCATATTTTTCAGATTTCAGATTTCATCCCAATATGGTTTTGACAACTGAAGAACGTATATTTCTCATCGAACACGTATTTCGAAAAGGTGGCAGATACACAGATTTGGTGCGACAGATTTTTTCTGATGAATTTTCAGATACACCTGTTCCACATAGAAATGCAGTTCATAACCTTGTTCGTAAATTTCGGGAAACAGGATCAGTTGACGATGCCAAACGCTGTGGAAGTCCAGCCAAGCGATCAGAGGAGAAACAGTTGGATATTTCTGACAGTAGTCAGTAGAGTCCAAGAAAATCATTACGGACATTAGTCGTTCTCTCTGCCTATTTATTTATATATAATATGATTTATTTACCTTTTATTTATTAATGCAATTATTATATATTATTTTATTTTAATTTGATAAATTGTGTTCATTAGGTGTTAAGTTATATCACTTATCGTTCTCCATAGTTTACCATGATTTTCCCAGCTCGCCTGAAGAATATTTGTGTGTTCTTAAATTTTTAAATTTTGGAAACCTAACGGTATTTTCTTTTTTTTTTGTGGGGGGGGATTCTGTTCATAACTACATTTTGCAAAGTAAAATCCTTGTTTGCCTTGATAAAGCCCATAAGAGGACGACGTACCAGGCAATTCATTTTTTACAAATCCGTCCTTTATTGATGGCACTGCATTAAAAAAAAAACTGTTGAGGTGTTCACATATCTTGGATCAAAAGTCTCTTCTGATGGAAAAATAGACAGAGAAATCCAATCCAGAATAAACGAAGCCAACACAGAATTCGATAATCTTAAACATAGGTTATGGAACATCAAAGACGTGTCTCTCAGAGTAAAGATCGACATATATAGATCAGTCGTTCTCTCAACCCTTCCCTATGGTGCTGAAATTTAGACCCTTTACCGCAAGGACATAAATCAACTTGACGTCTTTCCCATGCGCTGTCTTCGTGCCATATGTGATATAAAAAGGGTCAAGAATAGTGAAATACTGAAGAAATGTAACATCACAGGCATTGAAACCATTCTAACAAGGATACAACTTAGTTGAGTTGGTCATGTTGTGAGAATGGATGAGCATGGGCTGCCAAAAAAGATGCTGTAAGGACAACTACCAAATCCTAAGCGTTCATTTGGACATCCACTCTTACACTACAAAGACAAATTGAAAGACAACTTGAAAAGTCTCAAATTTGATCTGAAAACCTAGGAAGCCGAAGCATCAAACCGAAAGGAGTGGCGTAAGACATGTTTCATTAAGTTAAAGGCTTTTGAAGATATGAAGCAGAGACGCCATCAAAATCCTGCTTTAACAAATTTCATCTGTCAGTGTGGCGTTGTCGATTGCAGCAATGTTGGGCTAATATCGCACTTAAGAAAGCACAAATGAAATATGCCTTACCCTTACCTGATTTTCTCCGCAATAGCCCCTGCTAGCATCCATAAGTTTAAAACGAAAGGCACCATCCAATGCTGACCTTCATTTATCGTTCACGATAGGAGTGTCCACCATATTATTATATAGTATTAATAAACCGAAAGTTTCAAATAATTGTTATGAGGAGAAAATCACTTATTGTAAAATTATTGAAAAACTCGAAGAATGATTGGTGCATAATTATAAGGCCATTTTTGAAAATGGGCACTGCAAGTTAAAATGATTTAAATGAACAATAGCTTAAAATTTTATAAATTATTATTAATAAATCCCCAGCATCAGCGCATCAAAAAATTGAAATAAACTATGCCTTTGGGTACAAAATTAAATGAATTTGAAAAAGGTCACAATAATTGCACTCAAAAATGAAAATTTGAGTAGGAGAGAAATTGACGTTAGTATTAAGCGTTCAAAAACGGTTATTGACAACTTTTTTTATCAGACACGGAAGATATGGACCTAGGAAAAGAGCCAGAAGAATGAAGAAATTGAGTGACAGAGATGTCAGAGCGATCATAAAAGGAGAAGCAATGTCGTTACATTGTGTTCCAAGATCCAGGCAACTCTGGAATTCGCTGTTTCAGGCTGGATGGTTTGGAAAGAACGTCTGAGTTCATTTATGGCAAGCTTATGAACGCTCCATGTTTGACCGAACACCATATGCCAGAGCGCTTCAATTGGGACAAAATTCATATGATTTGGGACAAGCAATGGGAAGATGCAGCATTTTCCAATGAAAAAAAAAATTAAATTAGACGGTTCACATGGGATATCTTATTATTGGCATGGCCTTAAAAAGAAGAAGTTGGTCATTTCCAATCGTGTGCAAGGAGGAGGGAGTACTATGATTTGGGCAGCATTCGGATTCAAAGGCAAAACTCCAATTGTTTTCATTGACACAAGACTTGATGCTTTGGGTTATCAGAATTTGTTGACTACTTCTCTCTTGACTCATGGAAAAAAATTGATGGTCGAAATTCGGTGTTTCAGCAAGACGATGCTCCTGTTCACAAAACCAAGTTCACTATAAAGTGGATTTAAGTTAAGCGAATCAATGTTATGAACTGGCCGCCAGATCACCCCGATCTCATTCCTATCGAGAAACTTTGGTTGGACGAGTATACATGAATAGACATCAATTTAATAACTAGGAAGAGCTCAAAAGTAAAATTTAGAAAGTCTGGGATTCAATTATTAAACTATATTCAGAAGTTAATCTATTCTATAAAAAATGGACTGTTTGAATTAATAGCCAATCATGGAAAAAAAATATTAATTTCTATAAATTTTTAGTGTTTGTCGCTTCTGTAATAAATTTTTTTAATGCTTCTCTAATTATGCACCAATCGTATTTCGAGTTTTTGAAACTGATTTTCTACCAATAGTAATTATTTGAAACTTTCAGGTTTTTAATACAGTGTAACCCGGATATAAGAGAGTTGTCGGGACCGGAGACGAAGTCTCTTATACCCGGGTCTTATATCCGGGTTACACTGTACTAGATTAGTTCGTCAGTTCGTTCGGTATCCGTCCGTCTCGGGAGACGATGGAGTAGTGCTCAGTGCGCTACGAGCCTGTGTGGGATGTATGGAGAACTAGGGCTGCCCACACGTCTAGTTCTCCCTCTCGACTTTGTTAGGAGTGTCCAAAGGAGAGGATAAACCAATACATTTTGGTACCAGCGCGGCTGAAGGAGTTGCTGGAAGGTAGCACAAAGTGCCGTCCATCCGCTTTAGGGGCTCCTCTCCGGGTTTGTGTAGGGTTAACTCCTTAGCCTTTTCTTCTCCCGAAGATTTCCACAAGGCAGTGGGGCTATTTAACCCACAGTTGGGGTTTGATTCATAGGCACAAGGGCATGTTCTTGCACCGGTGCAATTTAAGGGGGCCAAACTCCTCCCTCGTCCAAGCTGCTCGGTTGCCATGTGTCGCCACAACGAGACACTACATAGGGCTTCCTGACGGAGAGGCTATATACTGGCACGGAAAAACTTATGCACTCGGCTCCCCTTTTCGCATTGCTGCTAACCAGCGGCGGTAAGTGAAAGCGAGAAGAGACAAGCGCTATCACTACAGACCACCACACTAGACGCATCATAACAGCGGTTGAGACACACTGATATAATATTATATAATAACATACAAAATAGTAGTATCTGTCTATATTTCTAAGAAGAGGTATTATGTACACTATTTACATTATTCAGACTATTGATCTCATCTTTGTCGCTATATTTATTACAACGTTTCGGCCCTTCAGAATCTGTCTATATTTCTAAGAAGAGGTATTATGTAAACTATTTACATTATTCAGACTATTGACCTCATCTTTGTCGCCATATTTATTACAACGTTTCGGCCCTTCAGAATCTGTCTATATTTCTAAGAAGAGGTATTATGTACACTATTTACATTATTCAGACTATTGTCCTCATCTTTGTCGCCATATTTATTACAACGTTTCGGCCTTTCAGTATCTGTCTATATTTCTAAGATAAGGTATTATGTACACTATTTACATTATTCAGACTATTGTCCTCATCTTTGTTGCCATATTTATTACAACGTTTCGGCCTTTCAGTATCTGTCTATATTTCTAAGATAAGTTGTTATGTACACTATTTACATTATTCAGACTATTGTCCTCATCTTTGTCGCCATATTTATTACAACGTTTCGGCTTTTCAGTATCTGTCTATATATCTGAGATGAGGTATTATGTACACTATTTATATTATTCGGACTATTGTCCTCATCTTTGTCGCCATATTTATTACAACGTTTCGGCTTTTCAGTATTTTTTTATATTTCTGAGATGAGGTATTATGTATACTATTTACATAATTCGGTCTACTGTCCTCATCTTTGTTGTCATATTTATTACAACGTTTCGGCCTTTCAATATCTATATTTCTGAGATAAGGTATTATGTACACTATTTTCATTTTTCATACTGTTGTCCTCAACTTTGTAGCCATATTTATTACAACGTTTCGGTTTTTCAGTATCTGTCTATATTTCTAGATGAGGTATTATGTACACTATTTACATTATTCAGACTATTGTCCTCATCTTTGTCGAAACTTTAGTGTAATGATGACACAGATAGTTAACCGCCCATATCCTGTGAGTCTGTATGATCACGAAATTAAGTGGCGTCAGGACTGGTAACAATAAACTGTTTGATTGCGTTTGGCAATTTCAACAGTACACGGGTGGGACCTAAATTTCAATCTAGCACGCTTAACTTCATGTACTCGGGGCACTGTTGGAATCTTTGGGTACCCTGGTGTACTAGTGAGCCAGCTAAAGTCAGCTGAGTCATTTTATAGTTCACCAATAGAAGGGTTAACCAATCAGAAGACTCAAAATATTCAATGCTACATGTATAAAGGCGGTCATGTTTTTCCCGAATATTCACTGCCAACCTTTGATAACGAGGATTCGCCGAATGGCAGAGTCTCGTTCGGGGAGGTTGACTGCCCCTGAACCCGTTCATACCTGTTCGAATAGGGAATATTTTGGCCGAGCCTACGGGCTCAGTTATCCCACATTAATCCCGGCCTTGTGCCACATGTAACCCTCGTGGGGGTGGGGGATAAATATCACTGCCAGCCTTTGATATCGAAGACTGAAGAATTACGGAACAGCTGCTGATGGTATTGGCGATATAGTCAGATTCAGTAGAGTGTCTTTAATGTTGTTTCATTGAACAGATTACGTACTGCGCTGTATTCTATATTCATAGACTATGGTGAATATGGTCAACAGGCAAAAGGGAAAAAATCTCATCGGTACAATTGCGATGAAAATATTTGTCAAAAAGACAGAGGGAAGCTACGTCACGTCGGTGGGAAAGTAACTGAAGTCAAGATGGGTGATAGCTTAGGAATAGCAGGCGTTATAAGCATTGCTGTGACCTAATTGTTAACGGGTCGGAATTGGATGTCGGAGAAGAAGGTTTTAATTTCAGTCACGTTGATTCTATTCAAATTACACGCAAATACCCTTGGGAAAGATATTAATCTATTTTCCCCCAACTAAGTGTTAATTAGTAGGCCTACTGTCAGTAACTCATTATCGTCTCTAAAAATAATTCCTTATAATCTAAAATTATTTTCTGGCTTTAAATAACTTTCAAAAAGGTTGATGAATCATAAAAAAAAGAACAAATCACTCAACCGAAAGTGACAATCGGCCACAGCCCAAGTTGCTCTAAACTGTATATTTCCAGACTGAAAAAGATCAAGGGGTCGGGGGCATCCTAAAATGACAAGACGCGATATAGAACTGGGGAAAAGAAACACCATCTGGTTCCTGGACTTTCGCAAAATAGATCTAAGTCGACAAAAATTGTGTCCTTTTTTTTTTTTTCTGGGTGACGGCTGGAGCTGCAAGGTAGCGAAGTAAGGTAACACGCTGAAGAATGCTATGAAGACCTGTGGCTTAAGTGCGTCTCTATTACACGGATGTCTCTTGTACAATTCAAGATACCGCTGGTTCAATCCGCCGTTCTGGCTTTCCGCACACTTTAAAACGTAAATCCGTCTTTTTTCCTCTTCTCACTGCTTTAGCCCTCTTTTATCAGGCCAACACCGCGGTCGACCGACCAATCGGCGTTATTCGCTTTAATTCTCAGTTACAGGTAAATAACCTCATCCAGTTCGACCAATCAGCACACGACTTGCTATTGGTCGAAGCATGCCAAACTGCACAAGATCCCTTATTACCACACATACCGCTGGAATCGCTAGACAGGAGAGTAATGCCATTTTCAAGGAGCAAAATTGCCGATGCTACGTGCCGCACGTTCAGGTAAGACCCTTTGCACCAGATGCAAGTCACTCTGGCTCGCTTGCTTCTACGGGTCTGTTCACCACAACACCAAAAGACAAGAAACCTCTGAAATAACCAAACGCTGAACGTCGACACCGAAAGGAAAATCTACGAGCCTAATTCAAAATCCGGCCTCGCCTTTTGCGATCACTTTCGCACTAATGCCTTTGGCAAAAAGCATAAACACGTCTCTTCTCATTTCTGATATACGTCAAATAATAGGGTAAACTGCTTTCTCTAGCCTTGCGCGGCTGTCCGTCTAGGAGGAAGATTGTTCTGAATTCAAACGGTAAAAAAGGCAATAGAAAACATCTATACTCTATTTTCCCAAGAAATCATAACGATAATAAACAGAAAAGGAACACATCGAGATCCATGACCGCCTACGTCCTGAATTGAGAATCACAGCTCTGATTTCAAAACAATAAAGAAGACAAATCGTCAGCCAACAACCAGGAGAGTTAATACAGTTTCGGTAGCTAAGGTGGTACTGCCACCCCTGGCGCCACCAGATGCTTTTACCACCGGACAGGGTATTGTTTTTGTACACGTGTCAGTTTCTTGCGATTTCTTTTTACAACAGCAACTGAAATTTTCAACGTTGTCTTAAAATATACAACGCGCTCGTAGCGACCGTTATTAATGACGTAGACCTGAAAGGTAAACAGATCTGCTTCAGATCGGAAGTAGCATTGTGTTGCGAGCATGGTTTTATTTAACTTTCTTTATTTTTTAATCTTCACCAGATCCACCTCGATGCCTGTTAAGCTGTGGTCTGGAGACGATGTGAAGCACGCTTCAGGTTCCGGCCAGTGATACTCATCATCAAAAGTAAAGAAACGAATGACAATGCAAGGCATCCACGGCATCCGACTTCAGTAGGTAGCATATGACATGTTCATCCGTTTTCCATGCAGTCAGATTGCAGCGATTCGTAGGGTTTTTATTTCGCTAGTGCGCCTATTCCCTGTTCTCCTGCCTTAGTACCGTTGATTCTACTAGGACACACTTCTTTGAATCAGACCGGGCTACAATGTCAAGGCGTGCGTCTCTCTGAATGATGTGTACCGGAGACTGCTGAGGGGCTCTAAGATCATGATACCACTCCAAGAAACCATGGCAATCAACAGATAATAAAGAAAAAGAAACTGTGAAGTCCAATGTCCAACAGAAACCTGACACTTTAAAATTAAATATCTCCATGAAAACAGTTCAGCTTGGGGAATGTGATTCAACGCTGTGGACTTAACTAAAGGGTCTTGGTTGTAAAGGTCTGAACTAGTGGCACTAAATAATGGAGCTCGTCTGAGCATTTGCCATGGAAGTAGTGATAGATTTACGACGATGGGAAAGTGGCTGTCGGTTAGAAAATCTGCTTTTATCATCATCATCATCATCATCATCACCCTTAGACCTTCTTATTGTTGTTCGGAAATCCATTGACAATCCCTTTTCACACGGTTCGATCTTGTATTGCTGTTCCCAGTGTCCAACACTGAGTTCAGAGCCATGTATCAACTACGGAAAGAAGTATATATATATATATATATATATATATATATATATATATATATATATATATGTGTGTGTGTGTGTGTGTGTGTGTGTGTGTGTAAGTTTTCTTTTTGTCTTGATTGTATTGTTTTTTATAGATATTTTGTAGTTATATCTGAAATTTGTTACATGTAGAAATGTTTTTAGCATATTCTCCCACCCATATATATATATATATATATATATATATATATATATATATATATATATATATATGGGTATATAATGTAAATAGCGTGTATATATATACATATATATATATATATATATATATATGTGTGTGTGTGTGTGTGTATGTGCGGTGTGTGTGTTCACTACTTACATTATTCGGACTATTGTCCTCATCTTTGTCGCCATATTTATTACAACGTTTCAGCCGTTGTACGCTCCGGCCTTCTTCAGGTGGTTGGAATGTCGAACTGAACCCTTTATTTCGCTCACTGGGGTAGACTGTTCTAGTTCCACCTGACATGTTTAATGGATGTCAGTTATCAGTTATCTCCTTTTAATTTTCCCTCTGAAAGTTCTCCACTGCCTTAACCGGGTATTGAACTCACACTCTTTGGGTCATGTGACTGGATCTAACATTATCAGCTACTGAAAGAACTATATATACATATATGAGTGTTTGTGTATGTGCGTATGTGTGCGTGTGTTTGTATGTATGTGTAAGCTTTCTTTTTGTCTTTACTCGTATTGTTTTCATACATATTTTCTAGTTATATCTGAAATTTGTTATACGTAGAAATGTTTCATCATATTCTCCCACCCATATATATATATATATATATATATATATACAGGGGACTTTCAAAAAAATTGGAACAGTTGCAAAATCCACTCTATATTTCAAAGACCTATTATATTAAGAACTTTAACTAAAACTTCGTAATTGCAGGTTATATCTATTGTAAATAGGTTTATTTATCTAATTTACTGTCTTTGTCTTAGTAAAATTTAAGCTAAATGCGTGACCTCTCCGAGTTCGAAAAAGAGCAATTTGTTGGAGCTCGCATGGCAGGAGCCTCGATCACTAATGTTGCTGGACTGTTTTGGTTTTTCAAGAGCTATCATATCAAGAACACTGATGCAATTCGAGAAACAGGGCAAGACCTCTAGCAACCGTAGCAATTCGGGCTGGACTTGCAAACATACTGACAGGTACTGACGTGCATTGAAACGCAATGTGGCAAAAAAACATCGGACAAATGCGGCCAAAGTGACTGCTGAGTTGAATAACCATCTGAATAGTTCAGTTTCTACTAAAACCGTTCGTCGTGAGCTTCATAAGGCTGCATATCATGGAAGAGCCGCTGTGAGGAAACCTCTTCTTTCCACTCGCAACATTCAAAAGAGGTTGAAGTGGTGAGGAGATCACAATGCCTGGTCTGCAGACCAATGGAAGCAAGTCATATTTTCAAACAAGTCCAGTTTTTCTCTTTTCCCAACTTCAGGAGGCAGTCCAAAGAAGCTTACAACCCTGACTGCCTTCTTCCAACAGTGAAGCATGGAGGTGGATCAGTTATTGTTTGGGCCGCCATATGGAAATGTCTCTGTCCAATAGTTGTCCTGCATGGTAGAATCAACAGCAAAATTACCTGAACATTTTGGGAGATTATTATCTTGTAATGTAAAATATGCATATACAGGGAGGTAATAAAGTCCCTATATAGTTACTTATAATAAAACTGCAAAGCATTAAAGTTGGTGACTTGCAGTTTTAAACAGTAACGGTGTTGTTTAGCATAGAATTTGAATTTTATTAACCATAATTAACCAGAAGCAATTTAATAATAAATTTCTAGACTGTTCATTAATTGCTTTGTCTTAATTGTTATTGTAAGTAACTGTATAGTGACTTTATTACTACCCAGTACAAACCAACACGTACACACACACACACACACATATATATATATATATATATATATATATATTGATGCATGTTTCATTAAATAATATAGACAAGCTTAATAACATTATCATTAAACGAAGAAAGAAAAGCTAATTTTTTAATCCAATCTATGCTTTCGGCTTACATAAGCCATTATCAAAGATGACAATTAAATGTTTCAATTTGCCTTTTCACAAGGCTACATTTATAATTCTAAGTGTTGATAGTTTTGTGGCCTGGTGTCCATATTATTTAATGAAACATGCATCAATGAAAAAATTCTGCCTGAATACCCTCACAATATATATATATATATATATATATATATATATATATATAGAGAGAGAGAGAGAGAGCGAGAGAGAGATAGATAGATAGATAGATAGATAGATCGATAGATAGATAGATAGATAGGGTGTAACAGCAAAATTGTCCAAATCGTGTAACAACATGGGATAATTGTTCACGTCACAAAAAGTTTAATATCTAAAAACAAAAAACACTAAACTGAGTTTCTTTTTTCCAGGTTTTCAGATGAGGCATTTAGCTATCTTGGCACTATCTATCATAAAAATTACAGAAAAACCATTTGTGCTATTCAGCTAGAAAGAGAACAGGTTAAAATCGTTTTGTGGCAGCCCCACACTCTTCCTAATGGTGAGAGGAAAAAATCATTGAGGCCTTCAGTAATGTTACCAACATTTATACCCTGGCTTCGATTTTCAAAGTACATTCAAGAACCAACAAGAAAACGCTAAATCATTTTAAAAAAAGAAAGAACAGTATAGAAGAAAACTGGATGAGGAGGTCACAAGAAGAGGCATCATCATTTCAACTTAGAGCCAAATACATTCTTATTGTTCAAGGAAGAGTCAAATAGTGTTATAAAAACCTTGGAGAAATCCAGTAAGATATCTTTAATCATTTCTAAGATACAACGGTTCAAATCTTAATCTAACAATTGGACAATTTTGCTGTTAAACCCGGTATATATATATATATTTATATATATGTGTGTTTGTGCGTGTGTCTGTCTATTAATATATATATATATATATATATATATATATAATATATATATATATATATATATATATATATATATATATATATATATATAATGTGAACATAGAAGTCAACACTTAGAGGCGACAGTCTGTTTCATGCTAGATGCAATCGTCAGGCCACCTAGCATGAAACAGACTGTCCGCCTCTAAGTGTTGACTTCTATGTTCACTTTTATATTTACACATGCTCTATCTCTAATATTGAGCATTTTAGCACATAAATATAGCACATCTTAAGAGTATATTTCTTCATATATATATATATATATATATATATGCCACGAGTAGTTAGAACATTTGCATTTTGGCCATGAGAGCCGGGTTCGAATCTCAGCATGTTTGATTTGTCAAGGGGGATCGGTGCGTGTTCAATAAACACAAATGCGCCTGCAACTATCCGCCCTAATAGATGCGTATACTCGAATACGAGTAGCCAGCTATAGATTTATTGGTTAAATAGCTGAATATTAAATATAGAGAGTATGCAAATATAAAGTGGTCAACACCCAGCGACAACAGACTGTTTCATGCTTAAACGCAGTCTTCAGGCCATGTGGCTTGTGTTTTGGCTTGTCTATATGCTGTATTTTTTTCTAATTGTTATTTTGATTATAGGTACCTGTTAGGCTTCGAATTATTCTAGGGGGCTACTCAGTAGAAATAATTGTGCTTTCGAATGCAATTTTTTGGCTGTTTCATATTCTTGTTCATAAATTGTTGACTCATTATTGATTACATTATTTGAAAGAAAAATCTGCCTGAAGATCAGCTAATCTCTTTAAATTCTTAAACACTAGACTCTAAATGGAAAATCTTTGTCATTTCCCATGACGCCATTATTTTGCGTTGGCCGAAAAGAACCTTAGGTTTTTCTCGAAACTATAGTACTGGGTATGACGATAGATTACAACCGGCAGCAAGGCCTCTGATCGCGAGATTGAAGATTTTGAAGAACGTGGAACCACCTCTTAATTGTTGTTGTTCCCAGGTCCACCCTGATCCGGGGTGGTAGCACCTGTTAGGGTCCCAGCTATGGGCAAATAGTGAACCCCCCAACTAAAGCAAAACACAGTGAAAATATAAAAAGACTTTTGTATCGTTAAAATACCGGCAATATATTATTATATAAAAAAAATTACTAAACATTCCTATTTATAATAAAATGACGTACAATACATTTTATCAGTAGTTTAAGGCATGGAATTGGGTTGAAAATTAGATTTCGGAATTAAATAACACAAAGAGATGTTGATATGCCGCTAAACAAAACCGACCAACCAACCAATTATCGAGACTAGACTTCGAGCAGCGTAAGAAGTAGATAACTCCAGTCTGTCTCTTGCACATGCGCACTCGTTAGTTACTTAAACGTCGTTGTATTAGGTTGGTGCAAAACTAATGACGTAATAATGTCGTTTTTTGACGTTATAAAATACGTCAAAAAACGATATTATTTTTGCACCAACCTAATATTTGTTGCTGATTGTTATTACGTTTTCTATCGTGTATGCGTACATTTGTAGTGTGTTAATTTGTTTGCTTATTTCTTAAACTGGGTTATTTTATTCTGAATATTTTTTTTTTCGTTCATGTTTAGTTTTTGATTTTTAGGTAGCGTAGTAAAAATTTATTTTCATGTCTGCATTTTTAGACAAGTTCTGATCGTTTTAGTAATTTGTGACGGTCTGGGAAGGTAATTATAGTTATTTTCTCCTCCAGAGTTTATAGTTTTTGGAGTATTGTTGTAAATTGATGCCGTGTGTGTATTTGTGTGCGAGCGCGCGCGCGTGTGTGGGTGTGGGTGTGTGCGTGCGTGCGCGTTTGTGTGTGT
>OZ010599.1:31579463-31624463 GCA_963932145.1 Acanthosepion lycidas
ATACAATTTATATATATATTATTTATGGATTATACATGCGCGGTACTTATTGGAAAGCGCTTAATATCAGTGATAGAGCTGACATATTTAGTTGAACATATATGAGCAGTGTGGGATTGGACGTATATGCGCATCCATGTGTCGTTGTGCGCATACGTACGCAATTGGTCGCTGTATTTAATGTTGGATTGTGTAGAGAACTTCTTTCCTAGTGGCAATGTCAGCACACAGGCCGTGTGTCTGTTTTGTTCGCGGAATAATGTTTTCTCGCACACACATATATACGTATGCACGCGCGTTCACACACCATCTATCCGAGTGTAATTTTTTTTTACTTTAAGATAGGGTCTCTGTAAGACTGCGGTAGGTAAAATTGTTATCATTTTTAATTTTTTTAATGCTGTTTTGTTATTATTTTAAAGCCGGTTATTTGCTTGTCTTTGGCGATTGCTCTTATGTAAATGGTAGAACTCCAATTTATAATACTTATTGGTATTTATGCGGTGGTAATAATTTTACTGGTGAACGAAAGTATAATTGTGGACTAATGCCGCATTGGTAATTGTGGTGCGGTCGGTATTAATGGTGGGTGGAGCGGGTGATGATAATAAGAATTGTAACAGCAAATAGTTATGGTAAAATGGTAGAAGTTATTGTAGTAGTAGTAGTGGAATGGTAATAACAATAATTATAATTATTACGATTGTAATTTGAATTAGAAAATGATTTATGGTGTTATGGTGTCACTGATGTCAGTGGTTTCTCTTTTCGTGTTCATAGGGTCAATGGTGGTTTATGTAGCAGTGTTGGTTGGTACTTTTTTATCCGTGTGATATAAATTGTGATAATAGGTATTTGTTTTCATGTGTGCATTTAGAAATTATTTCTGTTCTTATGTTTAGTAATTTTTTTTGTTGGGTGTGGGAAACTATTGCTACCTATTCATGTAGGCAAAGTAGGCATTTCTTTGTTATGTTGTTGTAGGTAGGTGCGTTTTTCAATATTCCCCAACTTATTCTTGCTGTAATATTTCTGTCTTTTAGTTACCATATGTATGTGGATATTGTAGTGCTGTTTGAGTTTGTTCGGAGAATGAGAGGTCGTGGTTATGTTTTCTTTTCTTGGATGGTCCCAAAGGGTCACCGATGCATTACATCGTGCTGTTGTCTGCACTTACTTCGGTTTTATATATTATATTCGTTTGTTGGCAGTTCCCTTCAAGTGGACAAGTTGTTTTATTTCTGCATTTGTATTGAGGTTCCTTGATTATGTTATTGCAGGTTGTTACTTTTTTGCTGTGGCTTTTTATTATTATTATTTTGTTTTTTCTTGTGCAGGTGTAACTAATTTTTACGTCATTTTTGTTGAATATTTTTGGTACGCGGTTTGCTGCAGGGGAGCGCTTTTCTATTATATTACTAATGGGTTTATTTTTAATAATTGATATATATATATATATATATATATATATATATATATATATATATATATATATATATATATATATAAGGTTGCTCTGTATTTCCGAAATTATATGTCATGAATTTCAGTTATGTGTTAAAATTAACCAGCTTAAGTTCAAATGCTATCTTGTGAAGAAACGCTATGAATGTGTGTTTCAACCCAATATTATTATACAGTATCACATGTGAATCTTTAAAAAAATTTCCGAAAAACGTATTACTGGTATTAAAACCTATTTTTTACAGTTTCATAGTGTTTTAACCGCAGTGTGTAGGTTAACTATTTGCCCAGAGTTGGGACCCTAGGAAGCGATACCACCCCGGGTCAGGGTAGACCTGGGAACACTGGCATTTAAGAGATGGTCCCACACTTCTCAAAACTTCCTGATCAGAAGCCTTGCTGCCGCATGTAGTTTATCGTCATACCCAGGACGATGAAGGAAAAGAAGAAAGCGGAAAGAGGAGGTAATTTTTCTTTGATCGCATCTTTTTATTACCGGAAACTCGGAACTGAAATACGAAAATAAAATGAAAAATTAAGCGAGTGACAAATGCAATTCTTTTGGCGGTGGAATTAGGCAGCCGTATTTATAAATGGAGAACGCTTGTTTTTTATCAGGAAATGATTTCGGTCGGTTTGCAGGACCTGATGAGTTAGGTGGAAGGAAGGGAGTCGCGATGAATGGGTACGTAACGAAAAGAAGCCGGCAAAAGAAAGAACGCATTGGTTAGCGTCAATGAAGAGTTAAAGTTGGATGAGGAATGCAAATATTGGGTTGGTGCAAAAATAATGTCGTTTTCTCACATAGTAACGTACGTGAGAAAACGACATTATTTTTGCACCAACCTAATAAATGAGAAATGCGAAGAAGAAAAACGTACGAAAGGACAAAATAGAGAAAAGTGTTGTATAGGCATCAAGTGTCGTTGTCGACGCCGTAGTTTGAACACAGATCGCCAGTGAGCAAACACGGACGATTCCATTACTAAAAAAAAAGGACACGTGATCGTAAAAAAAAGTTACAAATAAATGGGAATTAGTGTAACATCTAAATGATCCCGATTCTCTATACTATCCACTAGACTCTTCTGGTAAGAAAGAAAAGAATATCGAGCTGTTACGTGATATATGTCCTTCTTTACGGCAGCAAATGTTGGACGATTTCCTCAAAGATGAAGAAGAGACTCGAGGCGACGGAGATGTGGTTCTACAGAAGGATGCTAAGCATATCATAATAGTAATAATCATATCATAATAATAATAATAAATAACAAAGAAAAGAATACTGAGCTGTTACATGACATCTGTCCTTTATGGCAGCGAATGTTGGACGATTTCCTCAAAGATGATGAAGAGACTCGAGGCGACGGAGATGTGGTTCTACAGAAGGATGCTAAGGATATCATAATAGTAATAATCATATCATAATAATAATAAAAATAACAAAGAAAAGAATACTGAGCTGTACATGACATCTGTCCTTCTTTACGGCAGCGAATGTTGGACGATTTCCTCAAAGATGAAGAAGGGACTCGAGGCACTGGTGCGTACAGTCCCGAAACATCCGAACAGTGTAAAACCAAACCTGATTAAGGGTTCGTGTAGTGTGTTGCGACCGTCTCTATCTTATGAACATTTACTTTTTTTCTACCTACGTTTATATACGTTACAAATTAAATTAACAAAATCTCCTACAGAATGTAGCCAAGGAGAGTGAGAAAAAAAGAACAAAGCATAAACTACAAGACAGAATGCATGTTTATATATCGAAGTCATCGGATCTGAACGTTTTGCATCGGTTCTACGTGGAAGAATGGCCGAATATACCAATCGGTAAATGCGGAAGCGTTATCGCATAGTAAAAGAAAACGTAATGTACGCTACAAGAATCTCTTGGAACTGCTCAGCAACCTTGGGAAAGTTATTAGAATAATCAAGAACCTATACTGGCAGCAAACGACATGCATGCGCATAGAGAATGACTTGCGTGAATATACAAAGGGGCGTAAGATGTGTCTTCTCACCGGACTTATTGAACCTATACAGCGAGACAATTCTCAGAGAATTGGAAATCCTACCAGGATTCAGCATTGGCGGACACGATTTTATCAACATAAAATACGCAGATAACACAGTACCGATAGCAGATACGAAAAAAGAAAATTACAAACTACAAAAGGTAGAAAAAGAGAGCGAGAAGAAGGGACTAAGCATAAACTACAAGAAGACAGAATGCATGGTCATCATTAAAAAAAAAAAAGCCCAAAATGCGAGTTACAGGTCGGGGACACTAAAATCAAGCCGTAACATATGTGAGAAACCGACATTATTTTTGCACCAACCTAATAAATACGAAAACGTTTAATTTTTTCAAGAAAATTAGTCAAAGTTTATCGTATAAGCAACGCACCCTAATAAAACCGACTTTACTTTCTACTCACTTATGTGCTTACAGTTCTCCCCAAAATTTGGATTTGATTGGTAAAACTATTGCTATTGTGAGGATTTGACGGACGGAAAGACGGACTAACGGAATTCACAAAATTTTATATATAGATAGACAGATTCTGGAGAGTGAAAAGTTTTTTTTTGTTTTTTTTTTTGTTTTGTTTTTTTTTTATTATCAAATCCGTGAATTGGTTTTGTTCATGCTAAGTCTCGAAAAACACGATATAAAATACCCTATTGGGCACCTCGAGGATGGTTAGCAAGTTTGTCTCGCTAGAACAATTACGACTGAATAGTGATTTCGATACTCACTAAGTGCCCCTTGCTTTCGGCCTTGTGCCACACCTAAGCTACGCTTGGAAAATTACTATAAAATTTACTATATTTTATCCATATTATTCTTCAATTTTTTAAGCAAAATTTCAAATTATGTTAAAAATTGCCGAAAAAAAACATTGTTGATTTATTTAAGATGGAATGATCTATTATGACAGGTCTCTAATTTGTATTTACATATTTTGTATTTATTTTCAACTTTTCTACTTGGTCTGTTCACCTATATTGCATAGGTGTACATAATTAGGTGACAATAAAATTTGTATTTTATATGAATAGAACCTTATGAAAATTGAAATGTAGCAGAGAAGGGAGCTGTATAATGACACCACAATGAATGCTATCTTATGAAAAAAGGGAGTGGGGATGACCGTATCATTGACTGGGTTCGGCAGAGACTCTTGCCCTGGACAAACTTCAAAATAAATGACATCAATTTTTTTTTTTATCGAATGTGTTAAAATTCTTCAACTTTTTAACAAGAAAAAACTCAAGTTGATGTTAAAAATTGCCGCCAGACATTGTTGATCTATTTAAGATAGAATGATCTATTATGACAGGTCTCTAATTTGTATTCATAGACTGTACTTGTTTTCAATTTTTCTAGTTGAATTGTTTACCTATATTGCATAGGATCCATTACTGTACATAATTAGATTACAATAAAATTTCTATTTTATATGAATAGAACCTTATGAAAATTGAAATGTACTAGAGTAAGGAACCCTGGTTTCTGACAATTCATATGTAGCAGAATGGCGATGCCACATATGATAAGATTTGTGGGGAGGTGACACTCGATCCTTGCACTGACCCTATTTTGCTGTAAAAAGGAGAGAAGAGTGAGGAAAAGTGAAGGATTAATCATTTATTTCTTGCAACTAGCTCAAAGTCCACATTGATCACAGTCTTTTCATGGGGTGAGTTTTGCTAAGACTTATTCTGTCCTCATTTAACAGGTGCCATTTTGAATCCTTTGTCTCATTCAAAGTTATCACCACCCCCCGCCAAATCCTTACTGACCAATTAATACCAACTTTTTTTTTCACCTCGTTTAATATGTTTAAATTGTTCAACTTGTTAACAAGAAAAAACTCAAGTAGATGTTTAAAATTGCTGCAAATCATTGTTGATTTATTTAAGATGGAATGATCTGTTATGACAGGTCTCTAATTTGTATTTAGATACACCGTATCTATTTTCAGATTTTATAGTTGAATTGTTCGCCTATATTACATATTAGACATTATTGCAGATAATTAGTTTAGGAAACTTCGATGTGGTCTAATGATTAGCAAGCTTGTCTCGCTAAACCAATTACGACTGAATAGTGAGTTCGTGACTTACTGGGTGACACCTACTTTCGTCTTTGTGCCACATCTAAGTTACACAAGCTTGACTCGCTAAGCCAATTACGACTGTCTCATATTTACGCTTAGAAAATAATTAGGTTGCATTAAAATGTGTGTTTTAAATTAATATTACCTTATGAAAATTGACATGTAGCAAGGTCCCTATAATAGCACTGGTCCTGTTTAATGTATGTGCTTACGTCTGTGTTGTACACAGTTGGCCTACATACGCGTCTACCTCTTGATTTAATGCACAAACAATTTATACTTACCTATAGAAATCGCTTTGTGAATATGGCAATGAAGATGAGGATAACAGTCCGAATAATGTAAATGCAAGTTATCATAATACCTCATCTCAGAGATATAGAGACCGAAACATTGTGAATATGGCAAGGAAGATGTGGATAACAGTCCGAGTAATGTAAATAATGCAAGTAATCATAATACCTCATCTCAGAGATATAGAGGCCGAAACATTGTCAATATGGCAATGAAGATGAGGATAACAGTCCGAATAATGTAAATAATGCAAGTAATCTTAATACCTCCTCTCAGAGATATAGAGGCCGAAACGTTGTAAAAATGGCAATGAAGATAAGGATAGTGTAAATAGTGTCAATGTAGGAAAATCATAAGGAAAAAAAAAAGGAAAATCAATATATTAAAGAAAGTAGTTTTGAACTTATATCGATTGATATGAATAGTCTAAAATAGCATCCCTTTCCAGATTGTTACACTTGCTAAATGAGTTCATTCAGTGAATAAAAATGCAGTCGCTATCCAGCCGAGAAGATCACTGATGCTCACTATGCTGACCACCAAGTGGTACTTACTGACCATCTAAGAGCCGGAAATGCAGCCCAGGACATTGGACTCTATGCCAATGCAGGTAAAACAAAGTTCATCTGCCTGAATCAAGGCATGAAAAGTCTGAACGTAGAAAACATCAAACAAGTAGACGAATTCAAATACCTGTGTAGCTATATTGCCTACACTGAGAATGATATCAACATTAGACTAGAAAAGGCCTGTGGATCGGTTAATGAAATGAACAAAATCTGGAAATTAAATCTACCGGACAGACTGAAAATAATTTTTTACAGAGCTACAGTAGAGTCCGTCCTATATGGCTCCTTAACCTGCACACTAACAACCAAACTAGAAAAGAAGTTAAATGGTGCTTGCGCACGAATGCTTCGAGCAGCGGCAGATAAATCCTGGAAAGATCACTCAACAAAGAATCAGCTGTATGGCAACACACCTCCCATCAGCAAATCAACACGTCAACAAAGACTGAGATTTGGCGTAGCAAAGAAGACTTAGCTGGTGACGTTCTAATCTGGATACCACCCCATGGAAAAAGAACACAAATTCGACCAAAGGTGATGTACACTGAGCATCTAATTGAAGACACGGGATGCAGACAGGATGAGGTACGAAATGCAATGAACGATCGGAATCGATGGAAGCAAAGTGTCATGGAAGGCCGAGATTCTTGGGGGCATTATACTCTGGATACCATCCTATGGAAAAAGAACACATAGTCGACCAAAGAAGATGTACATTGACCATCTGATTGAAGACACGAGATGCAATGAACGACAGGAATGGATAGAAGCAAATTGTCATGGAAAGCCGAGCTTGTTGGAGACATTTTAGTCTGGATACCATCCCATGAGAAAAGAACACAAATTCGATCAAAGATGTACATTGACCATTTGATTAAAGATACGGGATGCCGACTGGATGAGGTTCGAAGTGCAATGAACGACATGGAAGTTGAGTTTGCTCGACCTGATGATGATGAATGAGTTGGATCGGCAGCAAATGATTCACATTTGTGGACACCAGGTGAACTTAATGTGCACAGCGCATAAAGAAGGCAAGCGAAGCAGGGGAAGTCATCGAGTAAGCTACTTGTCATATTGCTAAATGGGTGATAGCAAAATGATCACAAATACAAAGAAGAGTAGAAAAAGCACGATGGATGCTCGGTGCAACAGAATGTTTGGAAGTTGTGGAGAGCTGTGATCGAGCAAGTCATGAAAAGACATGGCACATAGAGAGTAAGAAATGAACAGGGTCATGTAGAGAGGAACAAATGTCATTTGGAGCAGAAAATGAGAAGACGTTGGGGCGAGCCATGATCACAAACAAGGAACAAAGAAGATAAATAAACAAATGCACCTCTGTAATGGTTAAGGAGTATAAGCTGAAACGTGAGGCACTTAGAAATCTTTTTATAACTCTTGTAGTTACATTGGGTTTCAAGATGTCCTTAGAAAGAAGAAAAGAGTACTGAACGGCTATGTAATATCGGTTTTCCTATATGGCAGTGGATGCTGGGCAATTTCATCAATGGGGAAGAAGCGTCTTGGAGCAATAGAAATATGGTTCTACAGAAGGATACTGAGAATAAACATGTGAGCTACGACGAAGTTTTAGGAAAAACCAAAACATCTGAAATTTAATAGGGTACATAATGGGGACAGAGGACCTAGAGAATCTGACACTCACGAGTCATATTAAAGGCAAGAGCGACAGACTGTGACAGTGAATTACCCTCCCCAGTGTGTTTCTGTAAATGGTTGAAAGAACAGGGACAGTGTAGGGGAAGCAAAAAAGCAAAATTTACGGAGAGATAAGGAAGTTGTGGAGAACCATGATTGCGGACGTCCCAAGGAAGAAGAAGATAGATAGATAGATAGATAGATAGATAGATAGATAGATAGATAGAAGAAAGAGTTACTTAGAGCAACAAAAGATGAGAGTTTGTATGGAGCCATGATCGCCCACGCCCAAAAAGACATACTGCGAGGGAGAGGAAGACAGAGACAGAAAAAAAGACAGATATACATGGACTGAGATAGATAGATAGATAGATAGATAGATAGATAGATAGATAGATAGATAGATAGATAGATGCAGAGATTGATAGATAGAAATGAACACAATGAGATAGATAGATAGATAGATAGATAGATAGATAGATAGATAGATAGATAGATAGATAGATAGATATGAAGAGGCTGCTATGAATAGACTGTTAACAACCTGGGATAGATAGATAGATAGATAGATAGATAGATAGATAGATAGATAGATAGATAGATCTGACCAGAATTAGATAGATAGATAGATAGATAGATAGATAGATAGATAGATAGATAGATAGATAGATAGATAGATAGATATGAACAGAATGAGATAGATAGATAGATAGATAGATAGATAGATAGATAGATAGATAGATAGATAGATAGATAGATAGATAGATAATGAAGAGGCTGCTATGAATAGACTGTTAACAACTTGGGACATATAGATAGATAGATAGATAGATAGATAGATAGATAGATAGATAGATAGATAGATAGATCTGACCAGACTTAGATAGACAGATAGATAGATAGATAGATAGATAAATAGATAGATAGATAGATAGATAGATATGAATAGAATGAGTTAGATGGATAGATAGATAGATAGATAGATAGATAGATAGATAGATAGATATGGATAGAATGAGATAGATAGATAGATAGATAGATAGATAGATAGATATGAATAGAATGAGATAGATAGATAGATAGATAGATAGATAGATAGATAGATAGATAGATATGAATAGAATGAGATAGATAGATAGATAGATAGATAGATAGATAGATAGATAGATAGATAGATAGTATCCATTTCAATAGGATGGAGAGTAACGGAAAGTACATGAAAAGTAAAGAAAGATGATAAAAAAGAAAAAAAAATGTAGACAAGTGAAAGAGAAAGAATAAATCGAAAAAGAAATGAAAAACAAATGGAAAGGCGGACAAACCTTGCCAAAAAAAACAAAAATGGACAAACGAGAAGATGAAAGTTGGACGCACGCAGAAACCAGTACTCAGCATTTATTTATTAAACCCCGCTAAGACTCGCATGAGGGCCCACTTGGTGATGGGGCTGGTCGCCCACTGAAAGTCGAACACACTACACTAGCCAGTTGGTCTGCCATACGACCTTGCTAAAACCACCAAACCGCGGCTAGCGCCCAAATACACTGCTTAATGGCTGCAAGAAGAAGAGGCGCGTTTGGGAGTGATGGTAGGAGGTGTAACGTCGCGGGAAGAGGAGAAAAAAAAAAGAGGGAAAAGTTGAAAATAAATTGTGACGCTAGAGAGAAAAAAAAATAGGAGGGGAAGTCGAAGAAGTGGCCGAAAACAAAGTTAAGTGATGGGTAAAGTGAAGTCTGACAGATGTACGAGCTGAAGATGCCATAAATAGGCAACAATAATAATATTAATAATAATCCGAAGAAGAATGTTATATCGCCACTGAGGGAGATGGAGATACAGGTTTCAAAGACTGTTGCATCACTGGATTATTATTAGTAGTAGTAGTAGTAGTGGCAAGGAGGGTTTTAAACGAAACTTTACAAGGAAGAGTCAGTGAGGATTTTAAAGAGATAAAATAGACATAAAATTAATTCTAAAGGCGAAAGTAGACTAGGAAGGGTGGGTTGGGAACGGGGGGGGGGGTATAACCAAACATGAAAGGGAGTAAAGGACAATGGTAAGCATTTAGAATGATGGACGGAAAAATAAGATGAGAGAGAAAAGACAAAATTGAAAAGAAAGAAAGAAAGAAAGAAAGAAAGAAAGAAAGAAAGAAAGAAAGAAAGAAAGAAAAAGAAAACACAGGAAAGGGGAAAATAGGATAGACAATTAGAAAGAAAGAAAGAAAGAAAGAAAGAAAGAAAGAAAGAAAGAAAGAAAGAAAGAAAGAACACAGGAAAGGGGAAAATAGGATAGGCAATTAGAAAGAAAGAAAGAAAGAAAGAAAGAAAGAAAGAAAGAAAGAAAGAAAGAAAGAAAGAAAGAAAAAACAAAGAAAGAAAGAGAATAGGATCAGAAGAGAAGTAAAGAAAGAAAGAAAGAAAGAAAGAAAGAAAGAAAGAAAGAAAGAAATAAAGAAAGAAAGAAAGAAAGAAAGAAAGAAAGAAAGATTTCTGAAAAAAAGGCAGAAAAATAAAAAAGACATTTAGAAAGAAGCAAAGGAAATAGGAACAGACGAGGGGTAAAGAAAGAAAGAAATCCGAGGAAAGGGAGAAGAAAATAAAATAGACAATTAGAAATAAATAAATAAATAAATAAATAAAGAAAGAAAGAAAGAAAGGAAGGAAATAGTGAGGAAGACAGAAAAAAGATAAAAAAAAGAAACAAAAAATCTGAAGAAAGATTGAAGGTGAAAATAAAGAAAAAATATTAATGGTCAACAGAAAAAAGAAAAATGAAAGAATTTTATTTCTTCCATTTTCTTTTTCTCTTCACTATTAATATTTTTTCTTTCACTATCAATATGTTTTTTTTTTCTAAAATAAAAAGAAAGGAAAAACCGCAAATGAAAAAAAAAAAAGGCGAACAAAAGTTGGAAGAAAAACAAAAAAGAAGATCGATGTTAGCGAGAATGAAACATTCGAATGTTTTGTAGAAACGCGATTAAAATAAATCAGAGAAGCCATTGGGTGAAGTGCTCATCCTTCACCTCTGAGATACCACCGAAGTCCTACGAGATTTGCCGAACGTAGCTTCGTAAGTCTCGTCCGTCATTTTTGTTCAGCTGCGGCTGACTTACAGCCGACATAAAACTACATTGAGACTAGCAAAAGTGGATACATGGCAGTGAATATGATAAATAAAAAAGGGGGGGGTCTCCAAAGGGAAAATCGGAGAGAAGTGAAAAATACTTTTGTTAGGCTGAAAATGAAGAAATACGGAGGAAAGAATAAGGGGGGGGAAAAAAGCAGAAATAGTTGAGCGGAAATGGAATCATGGGAGTTAGGAAACAGAGAAGAGGAAGAAAAAGGCGGTAAAGACAAATGAAAGAAAAGGGAGATAGACTGTAATATGGCGAGAGGGAAGTAGAAGAGACGAAGTAAAGAAAAAGGCGAGTTGAGGAGAAGAACAAGAAGAAAAAGAAAGAAAAGAAGAGGAAGGAAGAAGAAAAAAAACAAAAATGGGAAGAAGAAGGTAAGAGGTCGAGAAGAAGACGAGAAAGGAGAAAGATTGAAAAATGGCGACAAGAGGGAAGAATAGAAGAAACAAAAAAGAAAGAAAAGAAATCGGAAGAAGAAAGCGAGTAAACGTTCAAACAAAAAAAAAAAGAAAGAAAGAAAGAATGAAAGAAAGAAAGAAGAAGCAGAAGAAAGAACAAAAATCGAGAGAAGACGTTTAGTAAGAGGAAGAAAATGAAAAAGTAAAAAAAAAATAAGAAAGATTGAAGGAGGACGAAGGAAAGAAGGAGAAAGAAGAAAAAGAAGAAGAGGAAAGAGTACAAATCGAGACGTTTAGTAAGAGATCAAGAAGAAGAAGAAAAAACGAACGAATGAAAGAAGGAAAGGAGAAAGGAAGGAAAGGAGAAAGAGAATAAAAATCGAAAGAAGACGTTTAGTAAGCGATCAAGAAGGAGAAAAAGAAAGATTGAAAAACTGGCAAAGAAAGAGGCAGATATGAAACAAAGAAGGCGAGTTGAAGACAAGAACACAAAGAAGAGGAAGGAAGGAAGGAAGGAAGGAAGGAAGAAGAACGAATATCGAGAGAAGACTTTTACTAAGAGGTGAAGAAGAAGATAAAGAAAGACTGAAAAATGGGGAGAAGAAAGAGAAAGATATGAAAAAGAAGAAGGGGAGTTAAGGACAAAATCAAGAAGAGGAAGGAATAAATGAAGGAAGGAAGGAAGGAAGAAGAAGAAGAACGAACGAACGAACGAACGAACGAATAAACGATCGAACGAACGAATGAAAGAAGAAGGAGAAGAACAAAACTAGAGAAGACTTTAGTAAGAGATCAAGAAAAAGAAAAAGAATGATGTGGAGAAGGAAAAGGAGGATAAAAAACAAAGAGGGGAATTTGAAGACAAGAACATGAAGAGGAAGAAGGAAGAAGAAGAAGAAGAGGAAGAAGAAGAAAAAGAAGAAGAAGAAGGAGAAGAAGACGTTAAGTAAGAGGCCAAGAAAAAGAAGAAGTTATTGTTGTGGCGAATCGAAATTTTTGTTTTAATTTCGTTTTTATTTTAAATGTTAGAAAAAGTTAAGTAGAAATCACAATACAATAAAAAATTTAAAAAAAATAAGGAAAAAATCTCTAAATATGTGACAAAAAATAGATCGAAGAAAAAAGTAAAAAGGCGATAAGCCAGAAAATGTATTGACCCTTTGAAATACATTTTAGCAATCTGACACTGCGAATTTAAACAAAGTGAAAAAAGTCAAAATATTAGGAAAATTGACCAAAAATATGACAACGATTAAAATATATTAAATTTGTGTAAATATCCAAAACGAAACTGGTCACTTTTTATCGTCTTAGAGAAGCGTTTCTACTTTCCATCAGCAAGGCAGATGCTATCCTCCAGCAGGGCAAATTCTATCCTCCAGGATAGTGACCCACTGCACCTCAGGCTAACGTTTTTCATGTGACATGAAGTAGAAAGGTTATATCGAAATAACTGTTACGTCTGCTGCTAGAAAAGTTTGTTTTACTGTGTAGGTCTAGACAATTTTTCTCATCTAAATCTATCTTAGATTTTTATAAGTCTACCATCTGTCTATGCTTTGAATAAAACTGCCACATGTGGTCTGTTGCTTCTTCTAGGTATGTAGAGATTCCTGATAAAATTCAAAGAAGAATCTGCAATGATATTGGTTCTGACATGGCATCTCGGCTTAAGTCACTCTCCCAGCGCCGTAACGTAGCTTCCCTCTGCCTTTTCTATAAATACTTTCATACTAATTTTTCTGGTGAACTTTTTCTATATTACCTCGACATTATGATTTTAAGCGCAGTACTTACAAGGTCTCAGCTGAAATGGCTAGATGTAACAGTAAGTTCAATGCTAAGAGTTTCTTTACTCGCATGAGGAACTCTCTTTTAGCTTCTTGCTTCCAAGCTAACTTTGATTTTCAAAAGTTTAAATGAAATGTCAATCGTTATCTTCTTCCTTCTTGTTCAGTTTGCCTTTCATTGATATTTTGTTTTTCATATTATTTCACACTCAGTAACCTATTGCAAAGAAACTGAGAAAAGAACGAGGAAAAAGGAGAGAAAAAAGCACAAACGTAGCAAGAAATATCCAGGTAAAATAAAAAGAATAAAAAAACAGAAAAGATCGAAAAAGAAAGAAAGAAAGAAAGAAAGAAAGAATTGAAGAAAAAACAACAAAGTGGGAAATAAATGAACGCGTAGAATGAGAAAGAATAAAAAAGAACAAAAGATCGAGAGAAACTGTCAAAGAAGGAAGGAAGGAAGGAAGGAAGGAATGTTCATAGAAACAATAAAGAAGAAACTAACGCAGAAAAAAGAAAAAGAAAGAACAAGATAGGAGTGTATGTTTTATAAGAAAGAAAGAAAGAAAGAAAGAAACCCGAAAAAGAAAATAAAGGAAAAAGAGAGATGAAAAGGAATGCATATTTGACAAGAAAGAAAGAAAGAAAGAAAGAAAGAAAGAAAGAAAGAAAGAAAGAAATTAACCCGAAAAAGAAAATAAAGGAAAAAGAGAGATGAAAAGGAATGCATATTTGACAAGAAAGAAAGAAAGAAAGAAAGAAAGAAAGAAAGAAAGAAAGTACAAACAATGAGGAAGAAATTAACTCGAAAAAAGAAAATGAAAAAAAAGAACAAGTGAAAAGGAGTAAATATTTGAACGGAAAGAAAGAAAGAAAGAAAGAAAGAAGGAAAGAAAATTACATCACAAAAAGAAGATAAAAATACATTTGAAAAAAAGAGCCCCCCCCAAAAAAAAACCCATAAACCATTAAAGAGAAAGAAACGGTAAAACATTACAAAGAGTTGGGGCGCGTCAGGAAGAGATAAACAGATTACAAAGCGAGAAGTTCAATGATGTTCTTTTTGTAAGCTTGTCTTTTGAAACTGTTATCCCGTTTTCTCTTAAAACTTATAATCACATCTACCGGGTGAATATAACTAAACGAAGCCGTGCAGATAGCCTTGTAAAGCCCGCGGCTTCGTTCTTATCCCAAAATAGATCCTATTTTTGTCAGCTACGTAATGTGTTCTCGCTTCTTCTTTAGAATTATTGTTTATTTGTTTATTTTCTTTTGAACGAAAGCAAAGAAAGAAAGAGAATTGTTTATCTTATTAAGTTTGTAAGCACTTTACTTTCCGGCTATTATATATATATATATATATATATATATATATATATATATATATATATATATATATATATATATATTGTAATTAAAAATGGTTTTTCTTCCTTTTTATTGTGAGGATCAAAATTTATATGAGTTATTTATATAGATATATATTATTTTAATTTGAATTGATTCTGTTTAGTTTTCACCGGGTTTCATTTCATTTATAAGTTTGTTTTTCTTTTGTTTCTTTTTTTTAATAAGTATTTTTTTTTTGTTTATATTTTTATTTAAGTTGCTTTCAAAACTTTTTATACCTGGCATTGTTTAGTTATAGGCATTTTTAAGTGTAAAATGTCTCCCAAAATAAACTAGCAACGAAAAGAAAAAGAACACAATTAAAAAAAAAAACTTGCACCCAACTTTCGTATGAAAAAGAGGATGATAAATTGTATATAAACCATAGAAAGTTCATATACGTGCGAAAATTCACACACACACACGCATATATATATATATATATATATATATATATATATATATATATATATATATATATATGTGTGTGTGTGTGTACATATGTATGTATTAATTAGAACATATACGCGTACCTACGTTTTTGGCGTGCGACTATAGTTTCGCAGGATGATGTACCCAGTTCGTCAGGCGCGTGCCTGACGAACTGAGAATACCACTCAGCGAAACTATAGTCGCACGCCAAAAACGTAGGTGTGCGTATATGTACTAAGTAATACATATCTTTGGTCTGTATAACCGGATTGAGCACTATTACGTTTACATCTAATGCTTAAATTAAACGATTATTTATTTGCTTGCCTGCGTATGCACACCTGCACACGCATACACGCCTGCTTATATCTGACCGTTTCTTTTATCCCCCTCTACAACTATATATATATATATATACATATATATATATACATATATATATATATATATATATATATATATATATATATATATATATATATATATCCGGTGTAACAGCAAAATAATCCAAATCGTGTAAAAGCAAAATTGTCCATTTGTTAGATTATGTTTCACCTTTTGTGTCTTAGAAATGATTAAAGTTATCTTACTGGAATTTTTCCGACATTTTTACAACACTACTGGACTCTACTTTGAGTAATAAGAATATGTAATTACTCTCCAAGCTTAACAGAAGAATCGTTATGAAATCAATTAAATGAAAATGACATGTTCATCATTAATTATTCATAGCTAAGGATCGGAAGCTCACGAAGGATGGAAATAAAATTCATATATATATATATATATATATATGTTAATATTTTTTTTCAAAAATCTACTGCTGCTAATAATTTTTTTTTCAAAAATATATAGCTGGTAATAATTTTCTTATTCAAAATGTACTGCTGGTAATAAGTTTTTTTTTCCAAAATATATTGCTGGTAATAATTTTCTTTTTCAAAAATGTACTGCTGGTAATAATTTTCTTTTTCAAAAATGTACTGCTGGTAATAATTTTCTTTTTCAAAAATGTACTGCTGGTAATTATTTTTTTTTTTTACAGAAATATATTCCTGGTATTAAAACCTACTTTTACACTTTCATAGTGTTTTGACCCCAGTTTCTGGGTTAGCAATTTGCCCATAGCTGGGACTCTACCACCCTGGGTGAGGGTGCACCTGGGAACATCAGCAATTAAGAGGTGGTTCTACGCTCCTCAAAACCTCCTGATCAGAGGCCTTGCTGTCGGATGCAATTTATCGTCTTACCCAGGTCGCGGATGTCGTGGATACTCAGGACGTCAGATCACTTGTTTAACAATTTACTGGGGTTTTATCGTGATTTATCGCTAATTTCTCCTCCAGGTTTAACCTGCAAAGCTTCGATTTTTTTCCCTACCTCACTTCTTTGATTATTTCTCATTTGACAGCTACATTCTTTTAACAGTCAAATGTGACTTTTAAACTCACTACTCGTTTTCTCCTTGATCGAGCGTATCGTTATTTCAGGACTGTAACATCGATTTTAAAATGTGTGCTTTTATCGATCCAATATACATATTATTTTTCCCGTTTTTTACTTTCTTGTTCAGAGATCAGGGGAATAATTTGAAGCAAAGTCTCGAATTCAAATTCTGTCAACTTCTGCAGTGTGGTCCAGGTAACATGTGGGCCAGCATTGTCCTCAAGCAGAACTGAACTTCGTCGATTAACCAGCGTTGTTACTCGTTGTTATTCAGATGTTGATTATACATTGTAGACAGACCTGTTCTAGGACAGTGATCTTCAAGACTCGTATCCCCACTGTGGAACTTTAAAAAAAAATACAGCGTTGTACTGTCAGATCACAAGTGAACCCTTCACACTATGCTCAATTAATGTTGGCAGCAACTTGAGAATCATTGTGAGCAAGCTTGAACTCAAACAAAAAAACGTCATGTCTTCTTTTGGTATGTTCAAGAACTTTTAATTTATATATATATATATATATATATATATATATATATATATATATATATATATATATATATATATATATATATGATATGATATGATTTGATTCATATTCTTAAAGACAAAGAGCACACCTTCATCATTATGAATAAATAATATACTTTTATGCAGCTATTATAATAATATATGAGAAATCAATTAAAAGGTTTATTTTAAAATTGGACATTATTTTCCGGACAACTTAAAACTATTTTCCAGTGTATACACAAGTGCGCCACTTATTTGAGAACAAGATTGTGAAAGTGATTGATATAAATTTAACCAAAAGACCATTTTAATCCTTAAGAATGGGTAATATATTTTTGTGTAGCTATTATAATAATATGTGAGAATACAATTAAAAAGTTCCGGACAACCTAACACTATTGTTCGGTCTATACACAAGTGCGCCACGTATTTGAGAACAACATTCTGAAAGTGATTGATATAAAATTAACCAAAGAACACTTTAATCATTAAGCGTGGTTAATATATTTTGTGCAACTCTTATAATAATATATTATAACACAATTAAAACGTTTATTCTAAAATAGGAGATTATTTTCCGGATAACTTAAAACTAGTTTCGAGTCTATACACGGGGTGCGTCCCGTATCTGAGAACAACATTCTGAAATAAATAATATAAAATTATCAAAAAGGACATCTTAATCATTAAGAATAAGTCATATATTTTTCTGTAACTATTATAATAATATATTAGAACACAAAAGGTTTATTTTAACACCGGAGATTATTTTACGAACAACCTAACATATCATGTGTCTATTTAAATATGACTATATATATGACTGTATATTAATAATTTACTCCCTAAATATATATGTGTGTGTGTGCGTGTGTGTATGTGTGTGTGTATGTGTATGTGTGTGTGTGTTGGGGAAATTTTATGACAAACTGGAAAAAGTTTACTTGTGACGCGTTTCGCCCTTCAGGACTTCATCGGACTAAATTTATAATCCTGGTACGACTACGCATGCGCAAGAAACAAGGAGGGATGTTGGGAATCACTGCTTTTTTTTAGTGGCTATCCCACACTCTGATAAATGATCTGCTGCGAATGATAAAATGTTATAAGACCCAGGGCGGAAATTTACTTTAGATGACCTTACGATCAAGTCACTCTCGAGACACTTACGCAATAGTGAATTGTTTTCTCCTTTGATCAAAGTATAAAGTATATATATATATATATATATATATATATATATATATATATATATATATATATATATATATTCACTTTATACACACACACATATTAGGTTGGTGCAAAAATAATGACGTAATAATGTCGTTTTTTGATGTTAAAAAATACGTCAAAAAAACGACATTATTACGTCATTGTTTTTGCACCAACCTAATATATAGATATAGAGAGAAAGAATATTATCTTTCATTCCTTCTTTTTCTCTGTGTAAAGTATCTCTCTATCTACTCCCTACTCCTCCTCCTCTTTCTCTCTTTCTATCCTCTCTCTCTCTCTCTCTCTTTATATCCTCTCTCTCTCTCTACCCTTTATATCTCACCGTCTCTCATATTCCTCTCGTTCTACTCTTGTGTGAACTTGAACAATTTTTTTTTTTTTACCGACCTTCCAATCCACACTGAAAATATAATAAACACACAAAACAAATGAATTTATTTAACCGTTTTTTTCTATGACGTTCTAAAATAATAATAATAATAATAATAATAATGCACACTTATGCACACAAAGCCGCGTCTCTCCCCTGAGACAAAAGAAATTGATTTGCGTCTTTCAAATTACCGCCATCAACTCGCTCTACTGCTTAAATAACCAGAAATACAATTGCGTCTCAACGTTACCGTATATCCATCGGCGGGCACCTGACTTTAATTTTAAACCACTTTGAGGATGAGAGCAAAAATAAATAAGGAAGGAAAATAAAATAAAGAATTATTTGTGATTGCTTGCCATTTTTATTTTGATGTTTTTTTGTTTTTTTTGTTGTTGTTTTATTTTATTTTATTTTTTTTTTTTTTTCTTGGCAGGACCGATATTCTCCGGAATCAAAATGCTCGTAACTCTTACGTTTTTTTCGTTTTTTTTTGTCCTTGTTGTCTTTGGGCCATATTGTTAGAAAATTTTAAAATTTGACTGGAGTTTTAGGAAGGGAACTAAGGCCCTATTTATATACGTAGACACATCCGCGCACGCACCGATGTACCGACGCACATTCACACTTGTACTGTGACTACTCTTGTATTAGTCGAGTTTTTAAGGACATATTTTAAAAAAATGGTTTGCTATGTGCACGACTATTGTTAAGTAAGCTTAAAACCTATGCATTATCCTTTACATGTAAGATATTGGCAAATTAAAAAAAAATGTTTATTTTTTAAATCCCATATCATAGCTCTCCACGGCTTCCTCTTTATGATCGCTGACTTGACATGACTTCTTGTGAACGATAGTGGAGTGGTTTCCTGCTGCATTCTCCACGATTTTAAATACAGTGCAGCCTTTCCACTTTAAGGTCAAAAGTAATCATGGCTCTCCACGGTTTCCCCTTTTATGATTGCTGACTTGACATGACTTCTTGGGAACGATAGTGGAGTGGTTTCCCGCTGCATTCTCCACGATTTTAAATACAGTGCAGCCTTTCCACTTTAAGGTCACAAGTAATCATGGCTCTCCACGGTTTCCCCTTTTATGATTGCTGACTTGACATGACTTCTTGGGAACGATAGTGGAGTGGTTTCCCGCTGCATTCTCCACGATTTTAAATACAGTGCAGCCTTTCCACTTTAAGGTCACAAGTAATCATGGCTCTCCACGGTTTCCCCTTTTATGATTGCTGACTTGACATGACTTCTTGGGAACGATAGTGGAGTGGTTTCCCGCTGCATTCTCCACGATTTTAAATACAGTGCAGCCTTTCCACTTTAAGGTCACAAGTAATCATGGCTCTCCACGGCTTCCTCTTTTATGATTGCTGACTTGACACAACTTCTTCTGAACGATAGTGGAGTGGTTTCCCGCTGCATTCTCCACGATTTTAAATACAGTGCAGCCTTTCCACTTTAAGGTCACAAGTAATCATGGCTCTCCACGGCTTCCTCTTTATGATCGCTGACTTTACATGACTTCTTGGGAACGATAGTGGAGTGGTTTCCCGCTGAATTCTCCACGGTTTAAAATTCAAAGCAGTCTTTCGATTTTAAGGACATATGGCTCTCTACAGCTTCCTTTTTTATGATCGCCGACGGGAGATGACTTCTTGGAACGATAGTGGAATGGTTTTCAATTTTCCACAGTTTGAAATTCTGAGTAGCCTTCCAGCTGTCATGGAATTTTATTTCAGCTTGAGATTTTAAAAAAAAAAAAAAGTAATAAAAATCTCTAAACTACATTTGAAAAAAATCTTTCTGCTTAAATTTATCCTCGACGTTCTCATAGAATCCAGTAATAACTCATTCTCCACTTCGTTATGCGAAAAAAAATATGATCTCTGGTAAAAAAAAAAAAAAAAAAAAAAATGAAATGATAACACCAAAAATTGCAATATGAGCACCGGCAAAAAAAAAAATTGATGAGGAAGACTTTAGGTTTATAATACCCAGAAACACGCACATATGTCCTCAAGGACACATGGCACAGTGGATAAAGGCGTTAGTTAGATCCAGTGACAGGATCCAAAGAGTGTGAGTTCAATACCTGATTAAGGCGGTGGAAAACTTGGAGAGGGGAATTAACAGGAGATAACTGATAAATGACATCCGTTGAACATGGCACGTGGAACAGTCTAGCCTAGTGTACCCCAGTGAAATAAAAGTGAGCGAAATAAAGGGTCCAGTTCGACATTCCAGCCAGCTGAAGACGTCCAGAGCGTACAACGGCCGAAACGTTGTAATAAACGATAAGTTGAGGACAATAGTCCAAATAATGTAAATAACGAAACATCTTAATTTTGTATCTGAGTTAATATCCACTTAGATACAAAATTATTATGAGAATTCATTCGCTGGACCGTTATTCTTTAAAGAACTTAGCAACGTCAAAACAGACGCTAGTTAATAATGGCTTCCTGAACAACCTCATAGATAACCAAATTAGAACATCTCTCTCTAAAGTAAGCAATAGTAAGACTCAACATACAGAAAAATAACAATAATGGAAAATCTTTAAGGTACTTAGACGTGACAAGGTTGTCTCGCTAAATTAATTACTACTTTCGGCCTTGTGCCATAACTAAGCTACGCTTAGAAAGAGGACGCTTTGGCGTGGTTGAATGGTTAACAGTCTTGTCTTGTTAGATCAATTTACGGCTGAGTAGAGAGTACGATCCTCAAAGGGCGCTAGACACTTTCGGCCTTGTGTCACATCTAAGCTACGCTTAGAAAGAGGACACTTTGTCGTGGTTGTATGGTTAACAGGCTTCTCTCGCTAGATCAATTTACCACTGATTAGTGAACACGATCCTAAAAGGGCGCTAGATACTTTCGGCCTTGTTTCACATCTAAGCTACGCTTACAAAATCGCCATATCTTCTTTCATGTCTCTGCTGCTTTCTCGTCTTTTTTTTTATAAATAAAATAAAAACACATGATATGTCGATAATGTTCGTTTTGACTCTATTTTTAGGGTGATCCCCTAGCACACAAAATATTAGGTTGGTGCAAAAATAATGACGTAATAATGTCGTTTTTTGACGTATTTTTAACGTCAAAAAACGACATTATTACGTCATTAGTTTTGCACCAACCTAATACAACGACGTTTAAGTAACTAACGAGTGCGCATGTGCAAGAGACAGACTGGAGTTAGCTACTTCTTACGCTGCTCGAAGTCTAGTCTCGATAATTGGTTGGTTGGTCGGTTTTGTTTAGCGGCATATCAACATCTCTTTGTGTTATTTAATTCCGAAATCTAATTTTCAACCCAATTCCATGCCTTAAACTACTGATAAAACGTATTGTACGTCATTTTATTATAAATAGGAATGTTTAGTAATTTTTTTTATATAATAATATATTGCCGGTATTTTAACGATACAAAAGTCTTTTTATATTTTCACTGTGTTTTGCTTTAGTTGGGGGGTTCACTATTTGCCCATAGCTGGGATCCTAACAGGTGCTACCACCCCGGATCAGGGTTGACCTGGGAACAAAAACAATTAAGAGGTGGTTCCACGTTCTTCAAAATCTCCAATCTCGCGATCAGAGGCCTTGCTGCCGGATGTAATCTATCGTCATACCCAGTACTATAGTTTCGAGAAAAACCTAAGGTTCTTTTCGGCCAACGCAAAATAATGGCGTCATGGGAAATGACAAAGATTTTCCATTTAGAGTCTAGTGTTTAAGAATTTAGAAGACATTAGCTGATCTTCAGGCAGATTTTTCTTTCAAATGGTTTTATTGTTGAATAATATTTTTATTTTTAAATCTGGAATTATCGTCTGCGGGAGTTTGTTTTTTTTTAATCTTAATTCATGGATGATGCAAAAGACAAAATTAAAACTTTTAGTTTTTAGACATGAAAATTTATTCTGCTTGAGCTTGCGTCAACATCACGCACGGATCACCGAAGTCAAGCAACGTTGAGCCTGATCAAAAACTAGATGAGTGACAGCTTGGGAATATCAGGTATTGTAAGCTTGCAGTTGGTGTAATGGATAATGGCTCGAAAATGCAATTCCAGTAGAGTTCACTTACCCTTGGGAAAGGCATGGATTCACCTCTTCTCTCCCCAGGTATGGGTTAATTAGTAAGACTTGTGTCACTAAAGCCATATTATCTAAAAAAAAAAAAAAAAAAACTGCGTAAAAAATATTTAGATTTCAGCATTAAATAATCCATAGAGGTGTTGATAGGCCGTTAAACAAAAAACAATCACAAACATATATTCTCTGTCTAGATTTTTGTGATGACGATCATTATTTACATTATTCATATTGTCCTAATTTTGTTGTCATTATCACAACATTTCGACAGTTGTGCTCTCCAGGCTTCTTCAGATTTATCTGGTAACATTCAGGAAATTTCGAATCGGGCCTTTGATTTATTCTACCGGGGTTGATTGTTTTCATTCTGCTGTCAATGTCTAGGGATATTTCGTCTTCTTCACTTTACGCCCCACGTAAAAAAAAACGTGCCCCATCCCGCCTTGTGGGGAGGTCTCAGGTCAATACTGTGAAGTTAGCAATTAATCGTTACACTGCTATCGACTCCTTGCCTTCGAGTGGAAAGGAACTCAGACGAAGTTATGCGTACAGGGATAGTCTCATCTTCAGAGATAGACAGCCAACCGGCCCCGTGCATGTATCGTCTACCGGGAATTTTTGCCTGAGCGTACGCCCTCGGAAAACACCACATTAAAAACCAGTCTTGTGCTACATCCCACCTTGTGGGTAGGTCTCGGCTAAATACACAGAAGTTAACGATTAACTGTTTATTATATTCTGTTCTGAACAGGGTACCATAATATTTCCCGGAATAAACTACTTCTTATTTTCTATATGTGTGTCAAACTCTACTATTTTCGACGCAATACAGATTATTGAGGCCATTGAATAGAGTTAAACTGGTGTATTACACTCGTGTACCCCTTTTTAAATCTTATCACTCTAAACAAGGCAATAAAGTCACTAAGACGCAAGAAGTTTACTGAGTGTTAGAGAATATGTGAAGAATATACAGATATTCAAATGCCCATAGGAAAAGTATGAAATCCGCTTTTCTCCCCCAGCTATGGATTAAATAGTAGAATTTGTATCTGGAAAAATTGCTAACGCCATACTAACTCATATAGAATTATACTTACAATCCAAATAACACGCACGGATAACCGGAGTCAAGCAACGTCGAACCTGATCAGTACCTAGATGGGTGACCACTTGAGAATACCAGGTGCTGTAAGCTTAGATGTGCAGGTGATGTAATGAATAATGTTTCGAAAATGTTAATCAGAGAGTTGAGTTCCTTTATCCTTCGGAAAAGTATGAATCCACTTCTCTCCTCAGCTATGGGTTAATTAGTAAGACTTGCAACACTAAAACCATTATTGGCTCGAAAAAAAAAACTGCGTACAAAATATTTAAATTTCGGCATTAAATAACCCATAGAGGAAATGCCCATAAGAAAATTATGAACCCGTCTTTTATCCCCCAGCTATGGTTTAAATAGTAAAAGTTAAAAACTGTTAATGCCATACTCACTCATAAAGAATTATTCTTACAATCCAAGTTTCGGTTATAAATAACCCACAAAGAGTCAATGATCCATTTAAAAAAAAAAAACTCAATTCTACTGAGTTATATGCGATAACCGTTATATTTTTGATATATATATATATATTTTAAATTAATTTGGCACAGTTCTTTGATTGTGCTTCAGTAGCGAGAGGCCATGAGATTTGAAGGTCTGCTAAGACCTACAGGCTTCATTCAATGAAAGCCATTTTTAATTATTGGTATGAAAAAGCGGTCTTGTGAAAGGGAGAGGGCAATAAAAGAACAAGAATTAAGAAAACGGAAAATAACGATTGACAAAGTCTTTAAATTTTTGAAGATCAAAGTTGAATGCAAAGCCGGAAGAGGACTTCAATAGAAGAAAGTGTTAGCATAAAACTTACGGTTACAGCTAGCCATTTCAACTGTAAAATGATGAGACCTTGCCGCCAATCTAGTACTGCGCTTAAATTCTTAAAGTCTATGTAATATAGAGAAAAGTTCATGAAAAAAATTACTATGAAAGCATTTACAGAAAAGTCACAAGGAAACTCCGTTACGACAAAAGGGAAGAGACTGAAGTCGAGATGCCATGTCAGGACCAATAAAATTGCATTAACTATCTTTACTTTTTTTTTTTTTTTTTTTACTAATGTTCACCCTAAGCGTCACTCAAGATAGATGGTTAAAGAATGAGGATGTTAGAAGAGTGTTTCCGAAGATAGCAAGTGTTGAATATTATGAGGATATGTAGGATAGATAAGGGTTGACGCTTGACTTGAAGAGGTTAAGATTGTCGCCACCAGGGAAGCATTCTGTCGGAAATTCGTTCACCATTTCAACAGTTCTGGGGAAGACTCTTGAACTTCCTCCTTACGAATGGAATACAAAACGAGGGTACGATGAGATGACTCAATGGGCGTGGCAAGGCTTATACCTTAATGGACACATTTTTTTTCTGCAAGTTGCTTCATAAGTTATTACAATAAATTATAAGCATTTTTCCCTTTGTGGCGAGACACCATAAAGTAAAGATTTATAGATAATAATTTATAGAACTTTTGGGAGGTTTTACGTAAGTTTATTTTTTGTTGGGAGTGTTGAGGTGTGTTATATAAAAACATAAAGTCTGGCGCCTGATTATTCACAATTTTTTTTTTAGTTTATGCTTTATAAATAGAAAAAAAATCAGGACAAACATACCCAAGATATATATCATAAAGTAATTTTTTTGACAATAAAGAATGGTCGATATCAGCACCAAATCGACTTATAAACAAGTATACATGGTACGTCATATATCCTACGAGTGCGTCGGGTAATTCATATAGATTAGGCTACACTTTTCCGTACATGTAAAAACTATTTTTTTTAATCATTTCACCCCAAACAAGGTGATAATGCCACTAAGATGCAAGAGGCTACTGGTTGTGAAAGAGAATAAGACTTTATTAAGGAGAAAAGACAATAAAAGAACAGGATTTAAGATAGAAGATGGCGATAATGCCACTAAGACGCAACGTGTTACTGGGAGTGAAAGAGAATGAGAAGATTTTAGTGAGGAGAACGGACAATAAAAGAACAGGTTTCAGGAAGAAGGAAGATGGCGATAATGCCACTAAGACGCAGTGAGTTACTGAGAGAGAAAGAGAATGAGAAGACATTAGTGAGGAGAAAGGACAATAAAAAACAGGTTTCAGGAAGACAGAAGATGGCGATAATGCCACTAAGACGTAAGGGGTTACTGGGAGGGAAAGAGAATGAGAAGACATTAGTGAGGAGAAAGGACAATAAAAGAACAGGTTTCAGGAAGACGGAAGATGGCGATAATGCCACTAAGACGTAAGGGGTTACTGGGAGGGAAAGAGAATGAGAAGACATTAGTGAGGAGAAAGGACAATAAAAGAACAGGTTTCAGGAAGACAGGAGATGGCGATAATGCCACTAAGACGTAAGGGTTTACTGGGAGGTAAAGAGAATGAGAAGACATTAGTGAGGAGAAAGGACAATAAAAGAATAGGTTTCAAGAAGACAGGAGATGGCGATAATGCCACTAAGACGTAAGGGGTTACTTGGAGGTAAAGAGAATGAGAAGACATTAGTGAGGAGAAAGGACAATAAAAGAACAGGTTTCAGGAAGACGGAAGATGGCGATAATGCCACTAACACGTAAGGGCTTACTGGGAGGTAAAGAGAATGAGAAGACATTAGTGAGGAGAAAGGACAATAAAAGAATAGGTTTCAAGAAGACGGAAGATGGCGATAATGCCACTAAGACGTAAGGGGTTACTGGGAGGGTAAGAGAATGAGAAGACATTAGTGAGGAGAAAGGACAATAAAAGAACAGGTTCAGGAGGAAGACAGATAGCGATTGACCTTACATTAAATATGTTTTACTATATATGTGGCTTCGAAGAAAAATCGGGAGTGAGTTCCACAGGCGCCAAGTGGTAATAAAAGAAATACTTAGAACAGACCTGACGGTTGCATTGAGGTAGATTCTCAGTAAAACGGCGAGACGGTTACCAATCTAGTAGAACTAAGGAGAATAGCTCATCAGAAGAATTTCCATGAAAGTATATGTAGAAACTACAATGTGAAGCCACGCCACATTGGTGAGAAATTGACTAAAGTCGAGATCTAATTTCAGGATCGATTACATTACCTACTCTTCATTGGATTTTATCAAGAATCTTGTGGTATACACTATGGGCAGCAGACCAGATATGGCAGCAGTATTCAATACATTTCCTGAATGGTAGATTTATAAATGTGCAAAACAGATTCTGACGCGAAAAATTGTCTCTCACGACGCAACTTTCATAGCAGTAGACCTAACAATTGATTCAATATAATTACTGGACATGTTAGTGTTATGGGGACCACCCCTTTTTCATACAAGTGGACTCGCAAAGTGTGTACTTGTACTGCTGCCGGTGAATACCTAAGATAGAGTGAATAACGGAGATACACTGATACAGTGAGAGAATGATATAACCGATTTGAAGGAGTCACAGTTGTGAGCACGTAGACTCAGAAGGAAGTCCTACTGCGATACTGAACTTCCCAGACTGTATATATATATATATATATATATATATATATATATATATATATATATATATTGCTACTAACCGTATTTCTGAATCTACTAACCGTATTACCAATTGTATTATTAGGTCAATACATTTATTAGTTATATTTAATTCCTGCGTTTGTTATTCATTGGAGACCGATTTTCATTTCGGAATCCCCGACAGAATCAGTGAAGCCAAATGGGCTACGCCGAATCGTACCTAACTCATTCTAAACGGACCTTAAGAAACTTTACAAAGAAATTGGAAAATCAGTCATTATCAGTCATTCATTGGTGACCGGATTTCATTTCGGAATCCACGACAGTTAGCGGCAAACATCAGTCCAAGGAAGCGCAAAGTGTTGCCCTCCCGGAGGTTAGCAGCAGCCATGCTGATGGCAAGCAGAAAAAGGTTCTGCATGGCGATTAAATGAAAGCATTTTTGTTTTGGAGGCTCTAAAAATTACAAGCCATTCCTTGCCCCAGTTAACCACTGATTGGGGGTCCTTTTCAAGAGCATTTACCAGTTTTACTTTGTCGAATCTGTCGGACTTACTCCTAATACACGAGTAAAGATTTGTGTCATTTACATAAATATCTCATAAGGAACAGATGACATCGGGAGTTTCATCATTGATTTAGCAGTCTGCCATATTTTGTTTGTTTCTTATACAGTGGGGTTGAATAAGTGATTGTACATATGAAAATATTTCGTATTTTTATTTGTAACATATTAAATTAACAAAACGGGAATATATCTATTGTATCAGATTGCATACTAAAAATGTATGCATATAAAACTAAATAATATTCCATGGTTAAGAAAATATAGCAATATTTAAATTTTTAGGGGTTTAAAAAATGATTGTACAGCAGAACAAAAACATGTTTTCTCCATTTAATATTTTGTAGGAAAGCCTTTATTAAGTTCAACAGCAACCAATCTCTTCCTGTAGTCTTTAATTAACGATTTGCATAATTTAGTAGGTATTTTGTCCCATTCTTCCTGATTAATTGTCTTCACGTTTTTGATGTTTGTTGGACCTCTATCACGGATCTTACTTTTCAAAAACAGCCATAAATTCTCTATTGGATTCAAATCCGGCAACTGACTGGGCCATTGTAAGATGTTAACATTGTTATTAGCAAGCCAATTCTTCGTACTCTTAGCAATATGTTTAGGATCATTGTCCTGCTGGAAGATCCAATCAGGAAGAAACCCAAGATTCTCAACAGAAAGTGATAGATTTTCGCTTAGGATTTGTTGATATTTTTCTGCATTCATTCTACCGTCTATAATTGCTAGTTTGCCAACACCTCCCATCGAAAGCAGCCCCAAACCATGATACTACTCCCACCAAATTTGACAGTTGGTATGGTGTTCTTGGGTGCATATGCTTTGCCATCTTTCCTCCATACATGATTCAGGGAATTGCGACCGAATAAATCAATTTTACTCTCATCTGTCTAAAAAACTCTTTCCCAATCAGAATTGTCCTTATGCTCTGTCACAAATTTCAACCTGGTATATCTATGCCGTTTCAGGAGTGGTGTCTTCCTTGGGGAGAGCGACTTTATACCGTCTCTGCCTAGTTCATTACTAATCGTTTGCTTAGTTACGTTAACTCCTGACAAACTCAGATCATTCTGAAGGTCTTGTCTGATGGCCATTGGGTTATTTTGGACCTGTCGCATCAACTTTCTTCGTAAGGAGCACCGGATCTCCCTTTGTTCTCAACAGCATTACGTCTTTTAAATCTTGCAATCAATGAAGCAATTGTGGAAAAAGGTATGTTCGTGTCACTGGAGATGTTTCTGTAACTTTTTCCATTGATCCATAGCTTAATAATTAGCTCTTTTTGAGCACAAGTTATTTTCTTACGTTTAGCCATTATTAGAACCGTTATCAGTGAACAGTGACTGCAGAATGATCCAATTTTGAACTGAATGTTGCAAAAGAGTTACTGAGAATATTCTAGAACAGTTCAGAATCTTCTACTTTGAAGTACAACCAAAATCTACCGTATTATAATGCAAAAATTGATACTGTACGAACCCTATTCGATATATAAAAATTTGCATAACTATCACTTATCGATGAATTTCTAATTTTAAATTTCAGATTCTGATTCTATACCCCAAAATACATATATAACATTGTTATTCGAGGTTTTACTTCGCTATAAGTGAAATTAACAAGCATTTGTTTGCTGGACGATCACTTGTTTAACCCCACTTTATATAACATAAAACATCCCACGTTTTCTGAAAAGCCACTTTCACCATTCCTATGCACATCTGAATTTCTCCATGGTCTGTTAAATCTTTGCATAATTAGGTACATTACTGAATTCTTTCGCAGTTTTGCTTACCTCGGAAATGCGACCAAAACAGAGGCGACCATCAGCAGGGAAATCAATAGAATAAGCCGACTGTAGACCAGGAGCGGTATCAGGCTTGCCCCCAATTGCAAGGCATATCTAACGATTTTCATCTCAAACCAATGTGCACCAATATACCGCGGAGGTATCGTCTGCTAGTCGCCATTTGTTGTGCGTCACGCATATCACATGGACAGACAATATTCCTAACGCCGAAGTCCTTGCCAGAGTATACCATGCCAGGCGTGGAAGCCCTGCAACACACTCGCGAGACTACGATGGACCGGGCATATATATCGTTTCGATGACTCTTGATTGACGATAATCGCACTTTATGGTTTGCAGAAACGACGGGGAGGCGACCGAAGACTCGGCTATAAAAAGTGAATCCAGTGAAACCGATGCAGATCGGTGCAAACAATTAAGGACGAGCGTTTCATACTGAAGTAACAACAATCGAAACATAGACACTTGCCTTGATGAAACGCTATGGAATATACACGCCTATACCGCAGGGACACAAAGCACTTGACAAGTTTACAGTTACCCCATTTGAACTATATCATACATATCTGGTGAAAAGACAATGTCACTAACACCGAAGCCATTGCCAGAGTAGACATTTCAAGTGCAAAATCTCTGCAATCAGTAGCGAGACTACGATAGACTGGATGTATTGTTGGTCAATTTAGTATAAAATATATTGCCGATAATTTTACTGTAAAATATATTGCCGATAATTTTACTATAAAAATATTACAGAATATTTTACTGTAAAATATATATCTGGTAAATTTAATATAAAAATATTACGGATAATTTTCTATAAAATATATTGCGTGTTATTTTACGATAAAATATATCGCAGTATCAGTCTACATTTCTGAAATGAGATATGTACACTATTTACATTATTCGGACTATTGTCCTCATCTTTATCGCCATATTTATTTCAACGTTTCGGCCTTTAGATATCTGTCTATATTTCTGAGATGAGGTATTATGTACACTATTTACATTATTCGGGCTATTGTCCTCATCTTTGTCGCCATATTTATTACAACGTTTCGGCCTTTCAGTATATGTCTATATTTCTAAGATGAGGTATTATGTACACTATTTACATTATTCTGACTATTGTCCTCATCATTGTCGCCATATTTATCATAACGTTTCGGCCTTTCAATATCTGTCTATATTTCTAAGATGAGGTATTATGTACACTATTTACATTATTCGGACTATTGTCCTCATCTTTATCGCCATATTTATTTCAACGTTTCGGCCTTTCAATATCTGTCTATATTTCTAAGATGAGGTATTATGTACACTATTTACATTATTCGGACTATTGTCCTCATCTTTGTCGCCATATTTATTACAACGTTTCGGCGTTTCAGTATCTGTCTATATTTCTGAGATGAGGTATTGTGTACACTATTTACATTATTCTGACTATTGTCCTCATTTTTGTCGCCATATTTATTAAAACAATTCGGCCATTCAGTATCTGTCTATATTTCTGAGATAAGGTATTATGTACACTATTTACATTATTCGGACTATTATCCTCATCTTTGTCGCCATATTTATTACAACGTTTCAGCGTTTCAGTATCTGTCTATATTTCTGAGATGAGGTATTATGTACACTATTTACATTATTCTGACTATTGTCCTCATCTTAGTCGCCATATTTATTAAAACAATTCGGCCTTTCAGTATGTGTCTATATTTCTAAGATAAGGTATTATGTACGCTATTTACATTATTCGGACTATCGTTCTCATATTTGCTGTCATATTTATCTCAACGTTTCGGCCGTTGTCCGCTCCCGCCTTCTTCTGGTGGTTGCAATGTCTTTAAGAATGGTACAGTGTATAAAGGCGATGGTTAAATCCGTGACAGGACCCAAAGTGTTGTGAGTTCAATACCCGGTTAAGGCAGTGGAGAACTTGGAGAGCTGAATTAACAGGAGATAACTGATAACTGATATCCATTAGATATGCCACGTGGAACTAGATCAGCCTACCCCAGCGAGCGAAATAAAGGGTTCAATTTGACATTCCAACAACTTGAAGAAGGCTGGAGTGTACAACGGCCGAAACGTTGTGATAAATATAGCAACAAAGATGAGGACGATAGTCCGAATACTGTAAATAGTGCAAAAAATATATTGCCTGTAAATTTACTATAAAAAATATTACTGGAAATTTTACTATAAAACTGGTGATTTTATACTTTCCTACTGTTTTAGTTTCTGTTTGGATGTTCGCTATTTGCGCATTACTGGGACCCTAGTAGGTGCTGCCAACCTGGGTCAGGGTAGACCTGGGAGTAAGAGCTGCTATCATGCTCCTCAATGTTTCCAATCTCACAATCAGAGGCCTCGCTGCCGGATGTAGTTTATCGTCATACCCAGGACTATTTTTTAAATGTATTCATGCACGAAAACTAAACTTCTCGATTTCTTTCTCTATTTAGGTTTCATCTACATTTTTGATGATGAGTTTACACCCGGCCACACGCAGCTTCATTTTTGTTGTCGTTTTTGCACCATTTGAACAGCACTTTTTTGTTTTAACTCTTTACCTCTGGCTCTAAACCCCAACGCCACAACTGAAACTTGATTCCTTCGTGTTTACGTTTCAGTTCATTTTACTGCACGCACTTTATGAACTTTTAATATGCGAAGGACAGCCGCAGGTTATCCACATCGGCCTTCTCCTTGCATTCCCTAATGCGATTATAGAGACACGTCTTTTGTCAGATTTTCTTCTCGTTAAATCTGTAAATATAGAAGCACCAAACATAGATACTCTTGTCGCCATGTGTAGATAGATAGATAGATAGATAGATAGATAGATAGATAGATAGATAGATAGATAGATAGATAGATATGAACAGACTGGAAATAGATAGATATGAACAGACTGGGATAGATAGATAGATAGATAGATAGATAGATAGATAGATAGATAGATAGATAGATAGATTCTAAGAGAATTAAGAGCGAATTTCGTTAAATCTGTATATATATAAGCACCAAACATAGATACTCTTGTCGCCATGTGTAGATAGATAGATAGATAGATAGATAGATAGATAGATAGATAGACAGACTGTGATAGATAGATTCTAAGATTTAAGAGAGAATCTCGTTAAATCTGTAAATATATAAACACCAAACAGATACTGTTGTCATCGTGTGTATATGTTACAGATAGATAGATAGATAGATAGATAGATAGATAGATAGATAGATAGATAGATAATGAACAGATTGAGATAGATAGGTAATGATTAGAACAAGATAGATAGATAGATAGATAGATAGATAGATAGATAGGTAATGAATAGAACAAGATAGATAGATAGATAGATAGATAGATAGATAGATAGGTAATGAATAGAACAAGATAGATAGATAGATAGATAGATAGATAGATAGATAGATAGATAGATAGATAGATAGATAGATAGATAATGAATAGAACAAGATAGATAGATAGATAGATAGATAGATAGATAGATAGATAGGTCAGACGTGAATAGTTATCTGAATGTTCATTCCTCGAAATAACTGGAAATCAGATCCAGGAGTTTTTTGTATTTTTTTTTTTTTTTTACTTTTGTTTTTTTTTCTGTTTTTTTTTTCCCCGTTAGAGGAGTAGATAGCCTTTCCTATCGCCCGGTCCATAGCCACCGTTCTCTTGAACAGAAGTAGCGGCCCATACTTTGTTTCCGGTTTAGGAAGGGGTTTCTGGTTCCTTTTCTTTTCTTAGGCATAGTGGTGCTATCAGGATTTTTGGTGATGTGTGTGGATGTTGGCAGCGTCTCTTCATACTGAGGGTACCGGATTGGCAATTTTCTGGTTGCTGTTCCCGACTCATAGTTAGGAGTCCGAACTCTTGCATAGCGTATGAGATGCTGCTCTAATCAACAGTTGCGGGTTTCTTGTAATGCCATGTTGGGCAACCCCGAGGCTACACTATGTTGCAGGTCTGTGCCAGTTCCCTTCATGCACATGTTACATTAGCCTGCTACTAATATCCTAGGCCTTTCTTTACCAAACACACCATGACTACAAGATACCAAAGATATAAACTTAAACCAGCTCAACAAAAGACACCTAAGCTCCTCAACCTTTCTTTCCCCAATAATCGTGGTATTCGTACCAACTTCTGCAATGTGGAATCGTTCCTCTTCAAAAAGTCTCCGGGCATCCTAGCTCTCTGTGAAACTAATGAACTCTTTAATCCCCTCCTCTGCTTTCTCGATTCTTGTCTATCTTTCTCTCCTTGGGAAGAACTCTCATATTCATATGCACGGTCTGGGAGTTTATGTCCACGAATATCTTCCGCTGTCTAGGGAACTCTCTCTTGAATCGCCAGATCATTTTTACATGTGTCTCAGTCACTCTCTACTACTCTTTCTACCATGACTGTAAACAACCAAAGATATGGAACTAATCCAACATTTCTTTCTCCAACATCCGGGGCATTCGTACCAACTTCTGCAGTGTGGAATCGGTCCTCTTCGAAAAGTCTCCGGACATTCTAACTCTCTGTGAAACTAATCTTAATTCTTCAATTTCCTCCTCTGATTTATCGACTCCTGGTTATTTTCCTTTCCTTAAGAAGGGCTTTAATGGCCTGGGAGTTTATGTCCGTGGTCATCTCCCGTTGGTTTAAAGGATTCTCTCTTGAATCTTCATAACACTCTTACATGTGTCTCCGTCTCTCTCGACTTAACTAAGCTATGTCTTCTTTTTCTACCATTCCCCTTCCTCTCATGACTGTTGCGTGCTATATAGTATTTCTGATAATATAGACAAGGCCATCTACTTATACACGTTTGCAGATTTATTTGTGTTTCGTGACTTTAATGCGCACCATTCCAGGTGGCTAAAACACTGTCAATGACGCCACTGGCATCCAAACACTTAACTTCTCAATCACTCAATTTCTCATGCAAGTGGTCGACTTGTCCCAAACATTTCCTCAGTAACCCTAACGGAGACGCTTCTCTTCTTGTAACTCTATCCCGGACTCATGTCGTACTATGCAGCTCTGCCATCTTGGCAGCTCTGATCATGCTGTAGTGTTCGTAAACATCTCTTTCCGCCTCTACCCACCAGCCAAGAACCTCCGGTTATCAACTTGCGGATCGGGACTCGTTCTGTGACATCCTTCGTGACTTTCCTTGGAATGATATTCTTAATCATCCTGTCCATAGATGCGTATTTGAAGTCTCCTAGGTGAAAACCGGCAACGATGCTTTCATTCCAGTAAGGAAATACCAAAATAAAACGCATTTATCTCCTTGGTTTCCACCTACATGCGCGGCTGCTGTAGCCCATAGGAATCACTTCTTCCAGCCGTACCGGAACGACACCTCTGAATACAGCAGACGTCTCTTTGTCTCTGCTCGTAACGAGTTCAAGCGTGTCCTCAAGGAAGCGTAGTTACTCTTGGCTAATTAAGGAAACAAAGTATAGCATCTCGCATATTCGGTCCCAGAGATTATTGACGGCTCTGCAAGAGCGTGCTGAACAACAGCAAATCCCCGATCCGCCCTCTATTCAAGCAATTCGAAGTCTTGACATCTACAGCAGATAAGGTTGAATGCTTTGCTTAGAAATTCCCTTTCCGCTCCCCTACCAGCCAAGAACTTTCTACCAACACAATATCTTTCTATCATCAACGTGCGGATTGGGACACGTTCCGTGACTTCTTTTGTGGCGTCCCATGGAATGCAGTTTTTAATCATTCAAATTCGCGTCTGAGGTGAAAGCCGGCATCGATGCTTTCATTCCAACAAGGAAATACCAAGTTAAATCGCACTTATCTCCTTGGTTCTAACCTGTATGCTAGGTCGCTATAGCCCACAGGAGTCACTTCTCCTGGCTGTACTAGCTCCCATTGCAACAGACGTCTCTTTGTCTCCTTTCTCGTAACGAGTGAAAGCGTGTCCTGAATGAAGCGAAGTTGCTGCTTGCCGATAGAATGTAACAACGTAAGTTCGGTTCCAGAGATTATTGACGGCTCTGCAAGAGCGTGCTGAACAACAAGAAGCCCCCAATCCTCCTTCTATTCAATCAACTCGAATTCCTGACATCTGCAGCAGATAGGTTTTAATGCTTTGCTCCGATAAACAATTTTAAATCAACACGCATTTCATTTGGAGTACCCATGCCTGATTTCTCGCCAAGAAAAGAGGCTCTGCTGAGTGATATGCGTATAACCTCGTCATTGGTCTCGGGCATTATTACTAAATTAGACTCCTATAGGTCCTAAAGAAATGTGCTCCCCTGCTGGCTACTGTTCTCGCAAAACTCTACAACTATTGCCTCACTGTTTCCTGCTTTTCATCTTCTTGGAAGTCCTCCTCTATAGTCCATGTTTTTAGAACTCTAGAGAACCTTCTGGCCTTTCTATCTTCTTACTAGTCTCCTAGCTCGTTTCAGTAACGTATTCGAGTTTTTAATCAATGCTGAAGTGGTTAAGCATCTTACCTCTGACGACCTAGTCTGTGACAAACAATATCCCTTCCGTTTTGCCAGTTCTACCGCTGATGTGCTAACGGCCATCACTGAATAGGTATATCAAGCTCTTGATAATAATGCCGAAGAGGATGTAGAAATTACAATGGAAGTTTTGGGGGAAGCAAAACATTACTCTCATATCGCAAAGCCATATCTATACACTTCTGCCATCCATCGATGACAGAAATGTATAAATCTTCAGGGTCCCTTTTTTGACTGACTTAAAGATGATCTAAAAACATTCATTCAGGGATAAAAGTTGTTTCTAAAATCTTTTTCGGAACAAATTTATAGATAGCTGAGTCATGTTCTTTCTTATTCGTTCAATCTCCATGAATAACACGTTAAACTACATCCGCGTCCAGAGTAAGACGATAAACCACGTCCAGCAGCATGGCATCAGAGCAGGAGGTTTTGCGGAGCGTGGAACCACCTTTTAATTGCTGGTGTTCCCAGGTCCACCCTGTCCCGGGGTGGTAGCACCTGCTAGGGTCCCAGATATGCGCAAATAGCTATGGGCAATACGTTTTTGGAAAAAAATTATTACCAGGAATACAATTTTGAATGAAAAGAAGAAAAAATATTATCAGAAACAGATTTTAAACAAAACAAAATATTACCAGCAATAAAAAATGTTGCCGGCATTAAATAACCCATTGAGGTTGATATGCCGTAAAACAAAATAAACCAAACCAATCTAAACTAAAAATTCTATTCAGACGAATCTATCCTAAAAATGTTGTCAGCATTAAATAACCCATTGAGGTTGATATGTCGTAAAACAAAATAAACCAAACCAATCTAAACTAAAGAGTACATATTCTATTCATACGAATCTATCCTAAAAATGTTGTCAGCATTAAATAACCCACTGAGGTTGATATGCCGTAAAACAAAATAAACCACACCAATCTAAACCAAAGAATACATATTCTTTTCATACGAATCTATCCTAAAAATGTTGTCAGCATTAAATAACCGATTGAGGTTGATATGCCGTAAAAAAAAAATAAACCACACCAATCTAAACCAAAGAATACATATTCTATTCATACGAATCTATCCTAAAAATGTTGTCAGCATTAAATAACCCACTGAGGTTGATATGCCGTAAAACAAAATAAACCAAACCAATCTAAACTAAAGAGTACATATTCTATTCATACGAATCTATCCTAAAAATGTTGTCAGCATTAAATAACCCACTGAGGTTGATATGCCGTAAAACAAAATAAACCACACCAATCTAAACCAAAGAATACATATTCTTTTCATACGAATCTATCCTAAAAATGTTGTCAGCATTAAATAACCCATTGAGGTTGATATGCCGTAAAACAAAATAAACCAAACCAATCTAAACCAAAGAATACATATTCTATTCAGACGAATCTATCCTAAAAATGTTGTCGGCATTAAATAACCCATTGACGTTGATATGCCGTAAAACAAAATAAACCAAACCAATGTTACGAATTCATCTTATTACACACACACACACACACATATATTTATATATATATATATGATAACGAACAAGTGGGAAACAGATCTTAATCTAACATGTTTCTCTCTATTGAAGCTTTATTAAAGTCGAAGATCAAGATAGAAATGACAAAAAATGATAAAAAAAACAAAGAGACGCAAATTAATGGTATATTGTGTTTGGCTATTTCTTATTGCTTAGATACGTCTCACGTGTAATGAAGTAATAGATGACATGAATCTAACCAATAAGAACTAACTAGAAATTGGAAAGTACTTGAAAACCTTAGTACGGGTTGACCCAAGCCTTGTGAATGCAATTGGGTAGACAGAACCATTGATAACGAAGTCACAAGTCATCGTGGCCGAGGGCTTCAGCGTGCTGGCCTTGTTCAGATTCTTGATCACGCCAGATAACACACCTGTCGTCCAGAAACTGTAACTAAGTTCTGCTCAGTATAGTTGGGGTCTGTGGGTGCTGAATAAACACAAATGCGCCTGAGCAAGCTTCTGCAATAGGGATTGGCTAGCCCCTCCCCCTCGCGCTCTTTCGGTCCTGTCACTGTCTTTGTGTCCTGAAGGACACATGGCACAGTGGATAAACGCGTTAGTTAGATCCAGTGACAGGACCCAAAGAGTATGAGTTCAATACCTGATAAGGGTGATGGAGAATTAACAGGAGATAACTGACATCCATTAAACATGGCACGTGGAACTAGAATAGTCTACCCCAGTGAGCGAAATAAAGGGTTCAGTTCGATATTTCAACCACCTGAATAAGGCCGGAGCGTACAACGGCCGAAACTTAGTAATAAATATGGCGACAAAGATGATGACAATAGTCCTAATAATGTAAATAGTGTAAAAGTCTGTGATTGCGTGCGTGTTTGTCTGCTTGTGTGATTACGTCCGTTTTATGTTAATTAAGTTAATCTGATTTAATTGAATAAGAATTAAAAATACGAGTTGTTTATTCAGTATTTTATTTTAACTTTCAAACAGACAACTTTTATAATTAAAATATTTTTTAAGTTAAAGACAAACACAAAGAGATCCCGCTTTGCTGTTTCGTCCAGTTGCTTGTAGAGTAGTTATTTATATTTCAGATTTCTTTAAATAAACAATATATTAATTATTTAAAAAGATATTTTTTAAGTTAATCTGATTTTAAAAATGTTTCAAGTGAATAATTTTTTTCAAATATGAGTTGTTTATAGAGTATGTATTTTTATTTAAACTTTCTTCAAACAGACAATTTTTTATAATTAAAATATTTTAAAGTTAAAGACAGATGCAAAGAGATCCCGGTTTGCTGTTTCGTCCAGTTGTTTGTAAACTAATTAATTATATTTCAGCTCTCTTTAAACAAAGAATATTTTAGATATTTAAAAAAAATATATTTTTGGCGTATTTAAAAATATTTTCAAGTGAATATGATTTTAAAATATATTTTGCATATCAAAAAAATTTTTTAATCTGATTTAAAGTTCAATTTTATACCGGAAGTTCTATTTCTATTAAATGCTGTAAACAATCAGTAAAACGTTAAACATGAACTTATAAACCAGACCAATGATGACACGAACAAATTGAAATATTTAAATGAATCATAATAAAATTAAGTTTTTATTTCAATGGAATGTTAAAATCAACTTTAATGTTTTATAACCTGAAACGTCATTGACACAACCGTCCACGGGTAGACTAGTCGAAAATTTAAATCGATTACGTTGTTCATACAAACCGCCGTTATTGCACCTTGACAGCGTCCTAGGAAAATGGCTACGACTATGCCCCTCTCTTTTGTCCATCTCATCTCTCTCCTTATTTCGTCTTGTTCTAACGTGTCTCTTTTTCAATTTTCCCTATACTGACATCTCTTCCGCTTCCTCCTCAATCTTTTCCATATAACTAATCTCTCCTCTCATACCTTTACCCTTACTTATCTGGCCTCACTCTCTCTATCCTATTGCTGTATAAATATGTCCTGTTATTTTCTCCCTACAATTTCACCCAGTCGAACTTTCCTCTTCTTTTCTTTTCTTTTTTTTCTTTCCTTCTTTTTTTATTTCCGTCTATCTAACCATCCTTCTTCTAATACTTCTTCTTCGTCCTATTAGTCTTTCCATAACGTCAAACCATTTTCGCAAATCCTTATTCTCTCTCTCTCTCTCTCTTTTACTTTCTCTCCCGCTCTCTAAATCACACTCTCTCTCTCTCTCTCTCTTTCTTTCTCTTGCTTTCTCATACTTACCCTTTGCATATCCTTCCTACTCGTGTATTTTTTTCACCCTCTCTTTCCTTCTTCTATTTCTTCTATTCTTCCCCTCTCTCTATCTCGATCTTTCCATATTCCACTTCCTCTTGACATTTTCACCTTATTTAGCGATCCATCTTTCTAAACGTACCCCTCACTTTGTTTCAATAGACTTATTCTCTCATTTTCTTTTTTTTTTCTTTTTCTTTTCGCCTCTTTCTCTTGGCCCATTCTTCTCCCCTTCGTTCATTCTCCCTCTATCTCTCTCTCCCCCTGCCTTCTATTCTTATAATACTGCATCTTATTCCTCCCACTTTCTCTTTCTCTCAGTTCTAACTCTCTCACTCTTTCTTCCTTTCCTCTTCTTTCAACTCCTCTTTTCTTAATTAACCTTATTCTATTCTTTCCGTCTTTCACTCTCTCTCTCTCTTCCTATTTTACTATCTCTCTCTATTTTACTATCTCTCCCTCTTTTTACTTCTATTTTTACTTCTATTTTACCTTTTCTCTCTCTATTTAGCTAAACACCACTCTCTCAATTTGACTTTCTCTCTCGCTATTTAACTACATCTCACTCTCTCTATCTGATTATTCCTCTTTATTTTACTATATCTCAATCTCCCCATTTTACTGTCTGTATTTGACTCTCTCCCTCCCTATTTGACTATTTCTCTCTATTTAACTATCTCTCTCGCTTTCTATTTTATAACCTCTCTCTATTTGACTATCTCTCTCCCTTTCTATTTTACAATCTCTCTCTATTTGACTATCTCTATCCCTTTCTATTTTATAACCTCTCTCTATTTGACTATCTCTCTCCCTTTCTATTTTACAATCTCTCTCTATTTGACTATCTCTATCCCTTTCTATTTTATAATCTCTCTCTATTTGACTATCTCTCTCCCTTTTTATTTTACAATCTCTCTCTTTTTGACTATCTCTCTCCCTTTCTATTTTACAATCTCTCTCTATTTGACTATCTCTCTCCCTTTTTATTTTACAATCTCTCTCTATTTGACTATCTCTCTCCCTTTCTATTTTACAATCTCTCTCTATTTGACTATCTCTCTCCCTTTTTATTTTACAATCTCTCTCTATTTGACTATCTCTCTCCCTTTTTATTTACCTATCTCTCTCCCTTTCTAGTTTACTCTTTTTCCTTTTTACTATTTCCCCCCTCTCTGTTTGACTATCTCACTCTCGCACTCTCCGTTTGACTATATCTTTCTATTTTAGTATCTCTCTCTATTTGACTATCTTTCTTCCCCTCTCTGTTTTGTTTTTTTCTCTCTCTCTCTCTCTCTCTCTCTCTCTCTCTCTCTCTCTCTCTCTCTCCCTCTTAAACTCTTCTTATCTGTCATTTACGTATTTACTTTCTTTCTTTTGCTTTGCTGGTTTTTTTATTAATCCTCATTCTCATTTCCCTTTGACTGATTTTTTTACGGTTTATCAACCTCTTGTGGGTTACTGAAAGACGAAACCTACATTTGGGGATTGTAAGAATATTTCATTTTCTTTTTGTAAGTGAATATTGTATTAACAATTTAATTGAGATAATAATGATTTTCAAATAAAATTATTTTAACATCTATAGGGCGGGGAATTGGAGAAGTGGTGGATTCATGCCTTTCCCAAGGGTATTTGCACGTCAGTAAATATAACGAACCCGACTGGAATTCGAGCTTTTGCATTTCCGACTTCACATTCCGAGCCCTTATCCAGTCACGCATCCAAGCTTACAGCAGCTTGTATTCCCAAGCGGTCACCCATCTATGTATTGTCCAGGCCGGGTGTTGCTTAACTTCGCTAATCGTATCTGAACACAGGATGCCCAGATTCGAGTTGCACCATAATTGATTTATCAATGAGGTGAGTTCGCCTGGAGAAAATCTGCTTGGAGAGACGATTTCAACGCCAGAAAGTGCCTGAGGACCCAAACTTTTTTCTATACTAATGTTTATCCAATACCAGGCCTAATAGCCACTCAAGGTAGAGCACTACTCTGTGGTGTTTTATGAGCGCAAGGAAAGGCTAGAAGTGAACTTCGAAGGAGATAACGGTTAACCCTAGAACATGATGAAGCCAAGATGGAAATGATTCAGAAAACATGCTACCGGGAGTCTGTTTCACAAACCAGCTGTTCTTGAGAAGAAAGAAACTTACTCCTTACTAATGGAATACAAAGCAAATGGAGATTATTCTTCAAAAGGCGAAACGTGTCATTTATATGTATATGTTTTTGTTTTTTGGCGGGAGGTTTATAAGCAATTCAATTTTCTACCATTTTTTAACATTTCACCCTAAGTAACCTGTTAAAATGAAAAAAAAATTACTATTAAGGCCGTCCTGGGTAAGACGATAAATTACATCCAAGGCATCTGATCAGGTTTTGAGGAGCGCGGCACTGCCACTTAATTTGCGGTGTTCCCGTGTCCACCCTGATCCTGTCAGGGTCCCATCTCTGGACAAATAGTTAGCCCCTCCCCACCAAAAAGAGGTCAACACACTATGAAAGTATAAAGATAGGTTTTAATACTATTGGATTACAAAGGAAATGGAGATTATTCATCAAAAGATGAAGTTTTTTAAGCAATTCATTTATAACGAATTCATTTATAAGCAACTATACTCTAATTTCTCTGAAGTATTTCCACTGTTGACGTTTATATGGCTGAAGCAATTTATAAAAGTAAAAGATAATGAAACTAAAAGAGTGACTAAATATGTTATTTTATACGGTATTCGAGAAATCTACCATTTATTTAAAATCATTAAATATTATAGAATATGACAAAAACTATTATTAAGGAGAGAGGACAAGAAAAGGACAAGAATTAAGAAGAGAAAAGGCAACGATTGACATTGCATTTAAATTTTTGAAGATCAAATTTGACTGTGAAGTAAGAAGCCTGAAGAGAGTTCCACAAGCGAGAAGAATCTGTTAGCACAGAACTTACGGTTACATCTAGTCATTTCAAGTTTATATTGAAATGTCTTTCTTCTCTGTTTATTTGAAAGGAAATAGAAATGATTCCCACTTGTGCATACAAGATGGCGGTTCCAAGATGTAAAGATCATAGATAGTGAGGCCAAACAATGTAGCTCGTCCGAACATATGCCATGAAAAAAAATGGGTATAGCAATAGAGCAGCGAGATGCTCGTGATTTTCCGTCTATGGAAAAGGGGTTGTAGAGTGGAAAATGTCAATCACCCACAAGGCCGCGTAATCGCTTTCGAGGCCTTGTCAGTGAAATTGGTTAGACGGAACAGTTTGGAAGTCGTCGATGGTTATACTAGCACAGATGCATAAGTCAGCATGGCCGAGGTTTTAAACGTGATGGAATTCTTCAACAGCTGATCACGCTGGATTATGCAGTCTCTCCCAAAGTTCCGCTCCGCTTGGTCGCAGTATAAATCACATGTTGATTCTGTGTTTGTTGACTAAACGCACATTTGCTTGAGAGAGTGTCTGCAACAGGAATTAGTCCTAGTATGATAGGGAAGCCTGTGTGCGCCAAAAATTACCATTATTCGAAATGTTGCCGTTTTGCCTGGGATTAAACACCGATCAGATGTGATCAATACATCAGACAGGATGCCAGTTCCTCAATGGATGCGTACTGCTCGCTTTGCCCTTTTTTTTTTTTCGTTACATAATATAAACACTCTCTCTATCCCTCTCTTGTTCTCTTCTTATTGTTACCAATATTTGCTCTGCCATTTTTTCTCTTCTCCCCATCCTGCATCTATTTTTGCATTTGATTTTTCTCCTCTTCCCGCCACTACAGATTCCTCACGCATAACTACCCACGTTTAATCGCCTATCTCTCACCCTCTCCAAATAATTTTATCTTTTCTATACATTTTTCGTTATTAACCACTATCTCTATTCTTTCACCTTCTCTTTCTTTTGCAATTTCTTTTTGCCCTCTTCCCGCCACTACATAACCCTCAATTAGACCTTTCTCTCTTCACACGTCTAATTGCTTATCTCTCACCCTCTCCAAATAATATTCTTTTTTCTCTCCTCGCCTCTCACGCTTTTTTTTTTCGTTATTAACCACCATCTCTATTCTTTCATCGTCTCTTCCTTTTGCAATTTCTTTTCTCCCTCTACCCGCCACTGCATAACCTTCATTTAGACCTTTCTCTCCTCCCACGTCTAATCGCTTATCTCTCACCCTCTCCAAATAAGTTTCTTTCTCGTCTTCTCCCATTTTCACGTCTTCCACTCTCGTTAAACTATTTTTTTCTATTAAGCACCCTCTCTGTCGTTCTGTATCATCTTCTCTTTCTCTTCCTCTCGCCACTACAGATTCTAACTTTCCCTTCTCCCCACGTCTGTTGCTTATTCACTCCAAATTATTTCTCTTTGCTTTCTCTTCCTCTCACCAACACCACTATCCTGCTTTATCCTCTTTCTCTTTCACCTACCACGACAGATTCCAAAATTACAATTTTGACTCCGACCAAAGTCTAAACGCTTATCTCTCGCCGTCTCCAAATAAATTTCTTTCATTTTTTATCCTTCTACTTTTATCTCTCCTCTCACTTAACCCTTTTTGCCGTTATTAAAACACCCTCTCTATCCTTCTTTATTCTTTTTTTTTATTCTCCTCCCACTATCACTAACATCAGTTTTCTTCTCATCCTTCATTTCTTCCTTTAGTTCTCCTCGGGCTCCTCCTACTCTTTAACTGTTCCATCTCCGCCTTACGTCTCTTTCCGTGCCGAAAAGGCGGCAAAATATAGCAGTGTCAACGACGGCGATGGGCCAAGCGGGACGCTGGGAAGAATGGCACGCTTA
>OZ010599.1:31629463-31651963 GCA_963932145.1 Acanthosepion lycidas
CGGGGAGGAACCCGAACGAGGCTACGCCGAAGGGCGGAATCTCGTTCGGGGAGGTAAACCGACCCTGAACCCGTTTATACGGGTTCAAAGGGTATATTTTTGGCCGAGCCCACGGGCTCGGAGATCCCACGGGCTCGGAGATCCCACGTTAAACCGGCCTCATGATACCCTTGTGGGGGGGGGTGACTAAATACTAGTCGGCAGTCGGAGAGTGAGATAATATACGAACGGAGATAGTGTGAGGTAACCTCTTGTAGAAGTCAGTTACAAGCATGTAGACTCTAAGGAAGTCCTACTTCGAGACTATATATATCTATCTGTATTTGCTACTAACCACGTTCCTGGACTTACTAACAGTATTACTCTTTGTATGATTGTGTAAATACATTTTATTTCTTATATTTAATTATTGCGTTTGTCATTCCTTGGAGACCGAATTCATCTCGGAATCCACAACAGATATTATAAAGAATAATATTTTAAGTTGAGTACACTGAGAGTAATATACTATCGTTACGGCTTTCAATTAAATTTCAGATCATAGTCTCTGTTTCTGGAAGCGTTTATCGCAAGCCCTGATTCTTGGAACACATTCTTACTGAATGTATTTAAGTCTGACTTGATCTGGGATTACGGCAATATCACGTTGAAACACCAATTCCTGTACGATGACTGACGTTAAGCAACATCGAGCCAGGTCAGTACCTTGATGAGTGACCGCTTGGGAATACCAGGTGCTGCAAACTTGGGTGTGCGGAGATCCGAGTTCCACTTCCAGTTTGCCTCGTTCTATTCAGTTACGCGCAGATACCTTTGGAATGCTATGAATCCAATTATTCTCTCCCCCCAGCCATGGGTTAATTAGTAAGACTTGTATCATTAAATCGTTATTATCGCAACCAAACCATCCTCATAATCTAAAAATATCGTTTGGTTTTAAACAACCCGCAAAATGTAGCTAAGTCTCAGAAAATGAAGCAATCAATGAGTTTTCTTTCTCCTATATTGGTTTCCCCTCCAAATTGAATGAGCCAAGCTTTACTTATTATTTACGAGGGAATGCATTCAGAGGTGTCTTTCTCCTGGATTTATTGGCCTACCAAGGTTAAGGAGCTCAATTTACCCTATTATTTACGAGTGACTGTCCTATTATTTACCAAAGATTATTATTGATTTCAGTTTGTTTTCTTCTAGACTGGTTGCCCTAACAATGCTAAAGCTCTGTCATTTACGTGGACGAGATGAGGTGAATTCAATGTTGTCCTTCTCCAAGACTAGACGCTACTCTAGCTGTACTGTTTAGCCCATAGATGAAGGAAGGTCAATTCCTTTTACTATATTAAAATTATTTATTATTAGTTTTCTTTTTCTCCTCTCCCTACATTTTTTTTTGTTACCTTCCATAGGCGTCAAGTGTCATAACTGTTCTAAAGTTCAAGTGTTAGATGTCATGAAAGCTTTTTTTTTAATATGACGCACGGAGATATACCAGGGAATACGTAAATACATTGTGAATAGTCGCATTTGGTTTTTACAGTTAAGGATACAATATCTCTTCGTAGATTCAAACTAGGGTCATTCGGGAAAAGTGGTTATCTGTTCAGAGACAAAACGGTAGGCGGTTTTCTTGGAATGGAATAGCAGACCTAGAATCTTTGAGACCTCACCCCCAACCCAATGAGAAAAAAAAACGTAAAGGTGTTCGCATAATAGAAAAACGAATGCTGTGGTTATAAACACGGACTATTTTTTTTTAGTCTGATGACCTCAGGCCTCATTTTGGTCTTTCTTTTGAATCCAGAATAGAGAAAAAAATGTCAACAAACGAAAAAAAAAAGAAGAAAAGAGAAAAAAAAGAAGTAAACGATTTGCGTTCCTTAAAAAAAACCAAAAAAATCATCTTTCATATTTTTCAAATTAGGAAAAAAAATTATCACCGTAAATTGCCTTTATTGTCTGAACCAAACTTAAGGCGGCAAAATTTTACCAACCGCACATGCGCGCATTAATTTACATACATTTATGCACTAGAATGTGAGGATGGTGTAATTCATAGCGGCTTGGAATTTGAAATCAAAGAGCCGAGTTCAAATTCCAGGTGAGTCCGTTAGATTTACTTATCCGCAAATACCCCTGTTTATGCATTATTATTTTAATCTGACATTGACTAGATATTTCGCGTCAAATTCTTATATACCCTCGTCATATCATATGCATTTTGCCTATGAAATACCATTTGCATGGACCAGTTTTCTCAGATCAATGCTTAAAAATACCATTAAACAGTTTAATCATATAAGGGCCTTATAGATTGGCGCTACAAAATCATGGAAGGACTTTATCCAGTGATGAAAAAGAAACATATCATTTAAACACTTTTAAGAGCAGCAACTACGAAAAAATAGGACGCACCTTTACTTTGAAGAAAAACAAGCTGTTAACACTACCAAAATTAAAAAAAAAAAAATGCAAGAAATACCTATTAATATTAGAAAGAGCTATAACATATAACGCAATCGTTAGCACTGTACGCGGTTCCTTCAGGGCAGGGTTGGCTTGTCCAACCCTTACTCTCTATAAACTGCAAATAAGAGCTTTTATCATGGGTTGTTTTTTGTGTTCACGAAACGGCTTCTTTACGATGATTAGCGGTATTCCAGGCACTTCCGACTTCTTCGCAGCTACTGTCGCCATAACCTGCTGGTATTTTGATGCCCTTTTCATGGTGACTCCAAGGATGGCCGTTTTCCTCAGCGGACCGTGTACTGCTAGTCTTGTCATAAGTCAGTTGGCGCCAAGAATGACTATATTCCTCACTGCGGATGCTATCATCACTGTCTCCGTAAGCAACAGTAACTGAGCATGCGTAGTCACCGGTACGGTATGTTGTTCCTTCAATACAGGGTTGGCTTGTCTAGGCCTTTCTCTCTATAAGCTACATATAGGAGATTTTAACATGGATTGGTTTTCGGGTACAAAATTATCTTCTGAAAGCTGTCCTATACTTTTAATTTAAAATTCAAAGGGGGCGGGGAACGGATTTTAATCTTTGAACCCAGATGCGCAAACATTTGCATTTCACGTGTTTGCCAGGCGGCTACAGGTGGCGTTGTGTGTAATATAAGTTTAAATAAACTACAGTGTAACCCGGATATAAGAGAGTTGTCGGGAACGGAGGAAAAGTTTCTTATATCCGTAGACACTGCATTGTTTCTTTCTTGGTACGAGGGTGGGCTGAGAGGTTCATAGGCTGACTTTGAAGGAGTGATGCTAGATCTGTAAAATCTTTCCTGCATTTTTTTCGAATCTTATTAATAACTGCATTGTTTTTTTCTTGGTACGAGGGTGGGCTGAAAGGTTCATAGGCTGACTTTGAAGGAGTGATGCTAGAGCTGTGAAATCTTGCATGCATTAATTTCAACTCTTATTATTAATAACTGCATTGTCTCTTTCTAAGTACAATGGTGAGCTAAAAAGTTCATAGGCTGAATTTGAAGTAGTGAGGCTAGATCTGTGAAATCTTGCCTGCTATTTTCGAATCATATTAATAACTGCATTGTTTCTTTCTTGGTACGAGGGTGGGCTGAAAGGTTCATAGGCTGACTTTGAAGATGTGATGCTAGAGCTGTGAAATATTGCTTGCACTAATTACGAACCCTCTTATTAATAACTGCATTGTTTCTTTCTAGGGACGAGGGTGGGCTGAAAGGTTCATAGGCTGACTTTGAAGGAGTGATGCTAGAGCTGTGAAATCCTGTGCATTAATTTGAAACCTTTTTATTAATAACTGCATTGTTTCTTTCTAAGTACGAGGGTGGGCTGAAATTTTCATGGGTCGATTTTGAAGGAATGATGGTAGAGCTGTGAAATCTTGTATGCATTAATTTCAACCCTTCTTATTAATAACTGCATTTGCTTCCTTCCAGGTAAACTGATATTTGACTGTTCAAAGAAAACTTCAAAAATAACTAGTAGCAACTTCTCTTGAAAACAGACAAAATTTAGCTTCATGTTGTTATCAAGTACTAACAGAAAAATTATTTACCCACAAAGGACATTCATGCTGACATTGTTGCTACATTAGGAGACACCAGTTCAAAAGTAAGCAGCTGAATTTAGAAGAGGGAAGGAGATTCTTGTAGATGACCACAAGTCTGGATATCCTGCAATTGCCAACACCGAGGAAAACATTGATTGTGCCCACCACATGGTGATAGAAGACAAGCGAATGCTTGTAAATCAAATAGCCAATACTAATAACATATTCCGCGTGAGATTTGAGCAGAATAACCTTTACACTACTACGGTTTCTGTCCGGTGGGTGCCACGTCTTCTGACACCGGATCAAAAGCACACCAGGCTGATCATATCACGGGAAAAACTAACATTGTTTAAGGCAGATCCATTTGCTTTCGCTGAACGCTTCCTAGTCCACGATGAATTCTCATCAATTTGAGCCAGAGATAATTTCATACAGTGTAAAAACTCCTCCTCGCCTGCACCAAAAGAAAAAGTTTATTTCATTTGCGGGGGAAGTGATGGCCTCGGATTTTTTTTTTTTTTTTTTTTTTGAGACGCAAAAAGAGATTGTGCACTACTTACATTATTCAGACTATTTTTCTTATCTTTGTCGCCATATTTATTATAAAGTTTCGGCCGTTGTACGCCCCAGCCTTCTTCAGGTGATTAGAATGTTCAACTGAACCCTTTATTTCGCTCACTGGGGTAGACTGTTCTAGTTCCACCTTACATGTTTAATGGATGTCAGTTATCAGTTATCTCCTGTTAATTCCTCTCCACAAGTTCTCCACTGCCTTAACCTGGTATTGAACTCACACACTTTGGGTCTTGTCACTGGATTTAACTAACGCCTTTATCCACTATGCCATGTGTCCTTGACAGTGACAGGACCGAAAGAGTGTGAGTTCAATACCTCAAGGACACATGTCACAGTGGATAAAGGCGTTAGTTAGATTCATGTAACATATGTAGCAACCTGTATCTGCCCATAAGGAAATTGTGTAACTTTTATATGTAGACAACTTCGTGTCATGACCTATATTAAAAAATGTTTTGTTTGTTTTTTGTTTTTTCTCTGGTGAACTTAGAATTTAGCGTAGGTCACATTCAATTGGTTACCCACGGCAAAACACACAAGTATTCTACTTTTTAAATTTATTTTTTTTCTTTCACTCTCCAGTAATTTAACAACATCCATGGAAACACATTTATCGTCTCAAAACATAATTGATATTATGCAGTAATTTTTAACATGTTTTAATATCCTAATATATATATATATATATATGTGTGTGTGTGTGTGTGTGTGTGTGTGTGTGTGTGTGTGTGTAGTTTATGCAAAACTAGGTAATCTGTATGGGTAAACCCAAGGAGGATGATATACAGAGAGCTCAATGTAAATTCAGAGCAAATATGTTTGAATAAAAACAGATCACTTTAAGGTTCCATGTAATAAGTTATTTCACCACAACCCCTTTAACAGGGCTGTGGATCATCAGACTTTACTTCCAAAAGTTGAAATGAAAAATGAAAAGAAACTTACACATTTTTGACGGACCGCACCAAGCGTATGTGAAATTAACGAAAGGAAGTGAGGTGGGAGAGAAGATATGAGTGAGTTAGATGTACCATTTTCAATTCCTTATCCTTAACCCCACTCTGTGTAGGCTAGACGCCGCTTAACTTAACGCATGCTATCTAGATATAGATGGGTAAGGGGTGAGGGAGAAGACCGACTTAAAGGTGGAAGATAGAGTTAATATATATATATACAAGGTAACCAAAAAAGTTCTGTCCGTTTTTAAAGGAAAAAAAGAAAACGCTTCACAGTATGTGTCACTTATATTTAGTCTTCGAAGTAATCGCCATCGGCATCCAGGACCTTTTGCCAATGTGTCTCCAACTGTTCAATGCCCTTGCTGTAGAACTCCGGAGGGTTGGGGTTGAGGCAAAGAAGTCCGTGAGGGCTTTGCGCAAGTCTGCTTCATTGGTGAAGGATTTCCCACGAAGATGATTATCCAGGGAGTGGAAGAGGTGGTAATTGGATGGCGCAAGGTCAAGTGAATAAGGTGAATGGCACAAAGTCACCCAGCCAAGTTACTGTATGTTATCCCTGACCACTTGCTCGACATGCGGCCTGGCGTTGTCATGGAGGAAAAGCAAACATTTGCGATTCACCAGTGCTGGATCTTTCTGGTGCATGCCTGTTGCACACGTTTCAATTGCTGCGATTAGAGGTCTCCAGTGACCGTTTGGCCCGTTGGTAGCAGTTCATAATGAACCACTTGACGACCTGTCCACCAGACACAAAGCATAATCTTGCGTGGGTGCATAGGCGGTCTTGCGGTGTGAGGGACAGCATACTGAGGAGACGAAAAATGTCTGGAACGCTTGAGAGTTTCGTACAGAACCCACTTTTCATCACTGGTAAGCACTCGATTGAATAAGGATGCGGTACGGTGGCAAGAAAGCAGCGATACGCAGGCTGCCACTCGTTGTCCCTTGTGGACCTCAGACAGCGTTTGCGGAACCCACTTGCTCAGTTTGTGTGTCTTACCTAGGCTGTGCAGGTGAAGTCTAACTGTTTCATCAGAAACGTTGAACTGTCTTGCAAGTTCGCCACACGTTAGACTACTGTCCTCTTCAATGGCCGCCTTCAGGACTCCGTCATTCAAGAACTACGGTCGTCCACTGCGAGACTCATCGTGGAGAGACAAATCTCCCGACTTGAATTTTCGAAACCAACGCCTTGCAGTATGTTCATCCACAGCACTATCCCCAAACGCTTGACATATGCGGCGACTCGATGCAGCTTCTGATAAGCCCACTTTGAAGTCGTAAAGCAAACAGCTCCGAGCGAGATCTCTAGATACTTCCATCCTTCTCACAGCTGTCCGGCTTATAACTGATGGCCAGGTACTGTGCTCATGTTTTTTTATAACGACTGATATTCCTACTTCCGGCTGTCCAAATTTGAAAACAATTGCTATACGCATTTCGTATATATTTCAACTTCATTCAATGACTAATCAAAAAACGGACAGAACTTTTTTGGCTACCTTGTATATATATATATATATATATATATATATATATATATATATATATATATATATATATACAAATGAAGAAAAAGAACAAACAGATTTAAAATCTACAGTTCTCTGGGGTTTACTTTTTTAATACAAACGTAGAGTGTAATATTTTAATGATATTTTTTATTAAAAATATTTTACATTGCGACACGGAAATTAATTGTAAAACGACCTAAGAGTGGTGATAAAAAAGCGACAATATTAAGGCATAAAATAAATTAATTAAAAAATTCAAAACGCCAGATAAAATTTAATAAAACATCCCTGGTCTCCAGTCTCCATGAATACAAGCGCCTTACGAGGCTGGCATCCCGCTCTCACCCTTACACTGTAGAAACTTTAAAATGTAGCCGTCTCTTCTACTCCAATAGCTTCATACCTCGCACCTCTCGCCTGTGGAACACCCTTCCCAATTACTGTTTCCCTGATAGCTATAATCTCCAACTATTCAAATGTAATGTCAATCGACATCTCCAGTTACCTTGATCTACACACTACCCTTCCCTTCATCCTTTCTTCTATCACTCCTATCTGCTCTTGCTACAAATCTTCTGCAACCCCCCTGCATCCTAGTGGCTTCATGCCTTGCTCGGGGCGCTAAGCTTAAAAAAATAAAAAATAAAAAAACATATTTGCTTTTGACATAAAATCCTTTTCATGATGAACAAGTAATGAAAAAACAATAAAATAGGTTCCTCAAAAAGATTCGATTGCTTAAAAAAATAATGAAAATACTCAAATCGAAAATTGAAAATATTTGGGTTCCTCCAAAGATTCGTTAAAAATGTGTATACATGATGGAAAAAACCCAAAATAAAATAAAAATAAAATTTTATCGTGAAAACTATCTTTTGAAACTTAAAATTTTTATCTCGTCATCAGGCAATGTCCGGTAACTTTTTGATGATAATGATTTATATTTGAAAATAGAAACCAATAGGTTTGCTTATTAAAGACGGAGAGCGATCCAGATTTTAAAATCTTATGGGTATCTCTCTTTTTAACTAATCAAAAAAGAGGAGAAAACTGAATCTGTAAAGTTTAAAATATGGGTTAGATCTTGGCGTATGCAGAATTGGCTTCATACATTCCTCGGGTAACTGTCATATTACAAGTTGACAACACACTTCCTGTGAAGAGTATCCATTTAGGGTACGAAGAAATTTCTGAGGGATAAATTTATCTCTAACCATAGGTCAATTTATCACGTAGAACACTTAAACGTAAAATATTAGGAGATCAGCTCATTCGGTTACCATGGTTTCAACCTTTCGGTTTAATTGTTTTCCTAACGCTACGATTTTGTTTTAATTTTATGAACGCTATAATATTTCAAAAATAAATAAACGCACAACATGAGTTGTGGTAGAAAGTGAGGTGAAGGAGGAAGAAAGCAAGTGTATTGGAAATATATCAGTGGACGGTGTTAAACTTTCTTTTCATCCCGCTTCATATGAACTCAAAAGATATTGAGTGGAATGTCATATATGACTCGGGGAACTATCATATTACGAATTGACAATTTACTTCTGGTTAAGAGTATCCATTTATGTTACGAGGAATGTGTATATCTCTAACAAAAGGTTAATTTTTTTAAATTATTTATAAACATTCATTAGAGTTATGGGGTCCGCCCCTTTTTCATATAAGTGGACTCGACCAGAGTGTTACTGGGACTGCTGCCGTTAAATACCCAGAGTCAGTCAGAATATGGAGATTGAGAAAGATTGGGAGAGTGAGCAGAGATTGTGATTGAGTTGGAGGTAGAGTAATAGTGTGAGGTAACCGCTTGTAGAAGTCACAGTTGTTAGGTCGGTGCAAAAATAATGACGTAATAATGTCGTTTTTTGACGTATTTTTTAAAGTCAAAAACGACATTATTACGACATTATTTTTGCAACAACCTAATACAATCACGTAGACTCTAAGGAAGTCCTACTTCGAGACTGTATATATATATATATATATATTATTATTGCGACTAACCGCGTTCCTGGATTTACTAACAGAATTACTTATTGTATTTTTGTGTAAATATATTTAATTTCTTATCTTTATTTCTTGCGTTTGCCATTCATTGGAGACCGAATTTCATCTCGGAATCCACAATTAGAAATCTTTTAAAGGGGTTCTGGTATGGTTAAATCATTTTTTGATATAATTTTGTACCTAAATTATAATTCTCATTTTACTGACTCAATACATGGCAATTTTAAAATTAAAAAAATCAAGGGATTAAATGAATATCACATGTACCATTATATATAATAAAACAATGGATATATAATTTTATTACACATATTTTTTTAATAAAAATTCATTAACTATATTTTAACGTGAGCATTTTACAATGTCTGCATATGACGGTGAGTTCATTTCGTTGATTCAATAGATCATTATTTTTTAGATAGCTTAATTATATGTAGCTTTTCATGTAGACACAGGGGACATGGGTCATTTTAGGATTTACAAATTTACGTTTTTGTTTTTTAATATTTTTCATTTTCCTGTGGGGTTTTCTTTCAAATAGCAAAAATATTTAGATAGGGATGTTTATTATTTTCCACCCTACAATCCTTTTCCCCAGAGACGAAAAGTGGTAAGCGTCTCGCTGTTCTATTGCTATTTCCATGGAAAGTGTTCAGATGAACTACATTCCTTAGGCCCACTAGTTCTAACCATCACGGCTAGCGAACCACCCTCACCCCCTTCGGAATCCGGTGATAAGATGTAAATTCCACTCGAGCACCTTTTTTCCCCACAAACCGCTGCTTTGTGAAATCGACTCCCAAGAGGATGCTTCCCCGATCACTATAATCTTAACCTGTTCGAGTCTAACCGTTATCTTCCTCACTTATCCTCATATCTTCTGCTCCTTGCCTCTTATTCTGTAGCCCTCTACCTCGAGTAGCTCCCGTGCATTCTACATGGTGAACATTATTGTAAAAAGTATATAGCGTAATTCCCCATGTATAATACGCATTCTTCTAAAAAAAAATAATAAGCAAAATCAGAGGTGCGTATTATGCATAGCTAAAATTTTTTTTTAAAATTGACGTAAAATAAAATAAGAATTATGATAAAAACTAAATTAGAATAATATTATTCTATGTTTAAAACCATTTTTTTAAAAATAAGAGTAGGCTGGCCGTAATGAAATTGGAGAAGTACAATTTATATGGTTTGATTACCTAACAAGAGGTGCGTATTATGCATGAGTAGAAGCATTTTCTCACACTTTCAGTACAATTTTAGGGGTGCGTATTATGAATGAAGGCGTATTATACATGAGGAATTACGGTAATAAATACATGAATAGCACCCCGACGCTCCAACCACACATACATAAATTTTATACTCTACCTTTACAAGAGGTAGATATCTGGAGCTGCCCAGTTCTCACTTACCTTCAAAGCGTCTACGCGGCCTTTTGGGTGATTAATTATTTTCAGCCCTACGACCCCTTTTCCAGATACGAAACGTTACGAGCCTCCCACTACTCTATCGTTACTTCCGTGGTGTTTGTTGTGAAGAGCTATACTCCTTAGTCGCTCCACCCCTGACCTTTGCAACTGGGACCGGTCATGTCGCGCACACAAGAGTGAATCAGCCGCGCCTCCCTCATATTCCTATAGTAAGAAGTAAGTTCCTTTCTGACAGCTTCTTCCCAAGACCTGCTGCTATGTGGAGCTGACTCCCGACAGGATGTTTTCCCAATCATTACAATCTTGATATCTTCAAGTCTAGATTTAACCGCTATCTTTCTTGCCTAGCGCCATCAACTCCACTTCCTGCCCTTTCTTACCCTCATACAGCATACACACTAACCTTCTACCTTGACTGGTTCTTGGGTCATCACAGTTGCTTCCCCCCCAAAAAAAAACGGAAAATATTTATGAATCAACATTTCTGTAGGTATAAACGTAGGTGAGGTTAAGATATGAAAATTGTTGATTAGGCGTGGTTTGTTGCCACACACAGAGGGCGATAAAATAAAAATCTCTGAATTTTTCATGCAGGCTACTTTTTCTTCTCTGGCAATATCTAATAGAGAAGAAAAAAAAAATTAGCTAACGAAACAAGCCGCACACACACACAATGAAACAAATGCAGTACTTACATACGACCCATATCAGCACACACCCGTTTCTTGAAAATTGACAGAGCCAGTTACCAATCATCAAGATATAACCCTATCAAAATCTACACTTTATCTTTTCAATAACCATAAAATGAGATTTTGTTTTTTGTTTATTTTTTTTTATTGGTAATTTTTTCTTTCTTTTTTTCTTTTTCTTTTGCTTTTTATTTTTTTTTTTTTTTTTTTTTGACGAGTCTTAACGGTCTTCCACCGGAAGTAGTAATGGATATGCTTGTCATCGGTGGCAAGTTTAGCCTCACTGTCAGTCCCTAGACTGGGGGGGACTTAGGCAAAGTTAAGCGAATATCAAGCTTGGGGAAGAGGAGAGAAGATGCAGTCGGGTAGGTCCGAGGGTTCATATAGAAAGGAGACCTCGCACATCTTTGCGATCGGCGGTCAAGATAGTGACTGTCAACCGACACCGAGAGACGCGCGAGATCTTGGAAAAATAAGGGAAGAAAAAAAAAACGGAAAAAAAAAAAAAAAACGGAAAAAGAAAAAAAAAAACGGAAAAAGAAAAAAAAACGGAAAAAGAAAAAAAAACAAACTGAAGTGACGTAATTTTTCCGGAATCTTTTATATATTTCATTCTTTTTCCCCCTCTCTTTTACTCATACACACACACACACACACACACACACACACACACACACACACACACACACACACACATATATATATATATATATATATATTTGCTGGCTATTTATTTATTTATATATTTTACAAAATCCGGATTTTTGTTACTGAAATAAAATGGAAGAGAGCGAAATTGGCGAATCGATATGGAGAACAAATTTAGATAATCCTCGCCATACTTTACGCTTTCCTTTCCCTTTTAAGGTTTTGGAATAGCAGATATAAAACCGCAATCTGTATATGCTATCTAGTGAGCTTGACTTTGCCTGGCACAAGGCCATATTAGTAGAGCACCCGATAAGAAAGTCTATGCGACATTCTTGCTGACGGCTGTTTTAAAACGTGCGCCCATTTACACAAGCATATGACACTGAGATTAATTTTTAGCTGGCACAAAGCCATACAAGGAGAGCTCACGATGAGAAAGAGTTTATGAAACTATTCTGCGAACGGCGGTCGCGTATACAAACACATACGTATAAGCACAGGTGATATTCAGAGCTTGTCTTTGTCTGGCACAAGGACATATTAATGGAGCACCGGATAAGAAAGCCGATGAGACATGCTTGCTAATGAGTACTTTAAAGCGACACCAATGTATACAAGTTTTTTCTACTTAATTACTACATAATATCGAGGAGCCCTCCTAATACAGAGCTTTACACGATGTTAAACTATTATAAATTATTATAATTAAAATTTTTTGAAAAACAAAAAAATTCTTGTAAAAATTAATTATTCATCAGAAAAAAATTATTTCTTCAGACAGTAATGTCCTTAATATTACTTATTTACAAAAGAAATTAAAAACTTTTCTAATTAAGTAATATCATTGTTTTATTGGATTCATTATTTTTCAATTCAGACAAGATTTTCAGTTAAATAGCCCAAATTTGAAAAAAAAAAAAAGTAGGTTATTTATCATCTCCAAAGACTCCTCCTTTTAACAAAAAAAAAAAAAATTGAGGAGCCAAAAAGGTTTTGGGCGAAATTTCATGAAATTAAATAAGTGGGGGGTAACATATTTAAAAAAAAATATTTTTTACCAAAAATTTCTAAAAACAAAATATTTCAAAAATAATTTCATTTATTTGTGAATAAGTTCTGAAAATTTCATTAAAATTGGACAATTACTTTAATTTTACAAGAATTTCCAAATCAATGTGTTTTCAACGGGAAAAAAGCGCAAAAAAAACTATGTTATTTTAACGTTCCCGCGATGACGTAAACAAAAGAAGATTTTAACCGAAATTTCGAACGTGTTAGAAAATATTAAAAAATTTCAAAAAATAATTAAAAAATACTTTTTTCTTTCATCTTAATAATAACATAAACATTTTGACGATAATACTTTATTTTCTTTAATTTTGTGGCATTTTTCATTTACGCTATGCTGTTTTTCCGCGAAAACAGTGGACATGCCTATATTAAACCGATTGATGACTAGCTTTCTAATGACCGCACTTATTCACTACTGCTTTACAACTTTCACAGTACGCACACACAAGCGTACAAGTATATGTCATTTACTGAGATTAGCATTGTCTGGCATATGGCAATATAGTGGAGCATCCTAATAGAAATTCTGCTAGACTAGCTTACTAACGTCTGCTTTAAAATGGACATATAACACACACACACACACACATGTACACAAGTATATGTCATTTACTGAGTTTGACTTTGTCTGGTAGAAGGCCATTTTTAGAGAAGTAATCGATGAGAAACACCTGGTATCCCCAAGTGGTCACCCATTTAGCTTGTGAACAGGGTCGACGTTGCTTAGCTTCAGTGATAAATATCCCTTCATAGATAATGATTTTCCAAGCGTATCTTAGATGTGGCACAGGGCCGAAAGTTGGGGACACCCAGTGAGAATCGAACTCACTACTCAGTCGTAATTGTTCTAGCGAGACAAGCTTTCTAACCATTACACCGCATCGAGGTGCCCATCCCTTCATAGATAAACAGACGAACATTTCTCCATATTGCACTCTCATGTCCACTGCACACACATCACTTTTCAGCCAGCCACGCTTAAAAGAGATTGTCGTCAATAATCCTCACCAGTATACGAGAAGATAATCAAACTGTGCAAAATGGCAATTATCACTTGCTCTTATGGAGTGGCAAAATATGGTGGTCGTGCAGAGAATGATGACACTCGTTTAAATGATAAACATGGACCCAACACTAAGTTAAGAGACGCCTAGCAGTAGGCACTGTAAGTAGTGACTGGGTGCGTTTTATTTCAAGCAGCGGCAGGATGCATTTTCTTTTATTTCTTTCAATTGGAAACCGTTGATTAGAACAAGGAGTGTATAGCGAATATAAATGTTGAATTTTAAATGATCCTCACGGATTCCCTGAAACTCTAGGTTAAGAAGCCTTGTTCTAAGCACCTTCCTGGACGTCGACCTATGTATTGGATTGGTGCATAATTATCAGGCATTTTTGTAGGCGAGTTACTTGTTAATAAAATTGCTGTTTTTTTTTTGTTCTTTTTATAAAAATATTACTTTATTTTCAGATTATAAAAATGCTTGTCGAAAATCATACATTCTGAAATGATCATTTAAAAATGTTATTACTTAATGGCTATGTTTCCTTTTTCATAATAAACATTTTTAAAAACGCTTGATAATTATGCACCAGCCTAATATTTCTACGCCCCTGCGCATAAACATACACAAACACACACGCATATATATATATATGATTATTTATTCGAAAATTATAATATAAAATCACTACAAAAAGTGCCATGGGGTTAATGTTTTACATTCAACACCATCACTTGATAAGATGAAACAAAATGGCTATTTTTGCAGTGATTTTATAACATATTTATGTTATAATTTTCGAATAAATAATTATATTTGCTCTACTCTGTATTCAGCACTCTTTTAAGAATAGTATTTGTTGGTTGCTGGAATTTATTCCGTATACACCAATCATATACTTGTATATATATATATATATATATATATATATATATATATACATATATATATATATATATATATATATATATATATATATATATATATATATATATATATTGACGTTAATGGCTTCACTCGCATTCGGGGATACCCGTCTACTGGGGGGATAGCTAATCCCTATTGCAGACGCTTGCTCAGGCGCATTTTGTTTTTGTTCAGCACCCACAGAGCCCACCTGTGGTTTATACTGCAACTATGTTGAGCAGAACTTTCTGGGCGAGAAGCGTGTTATCTAGCGTGATCAACAATCTGAACAAGGCCAGCTCGGTAACGATGACTTGTGGCTTCGTGCTAGCATAACCATATGATGGCTGTCGGTTCCTTAAATGAGTATCAACATCGCTGACAAATTTGCTAAAACTTTTTTAGTTCTCCTGAAAACGACAATGTCTCTTGAATCCGGAAAATGGCTTTCAATGCTTATCGCATTCGTAGCAAACTAAGTTGTTTTGTGCACGGCCTGGCCTGATTTGTAAGTTACTTTCAGCGTGATCCTGGTCCTACTTTGCCAAAGGTCTATCAAACTGATGCTTTCTATGCCTAAGAAGGTCTGTATTGGAGAAATATTCTCTGTCGCATTCATCACCTGCAAATCAATGGATGGATGAATCAATGGTTTCCATTTTCCTAGCTGCACACTTCACATTTGCCCAACTCATTGAAAGTTCTTGGAAGAACTTACTACCTTTATGAATTGTACACATCCACTTATTTCGATCGCAAATAGCAGTTTCCCACGTGCATGATGAACGGTTGCTTGTTTCTGAGCAACACCCATCAACAAGGGCGGCTATGTAATCCCGGTTGCGAGCGTCTGTTCATGCGTATGATTGCTAAGTTTCTGAGAGAGAGAGAAAGTTCATAATCTGGTATGATCATCAATTTGAATTATACCAGTACGCACAAACCATCGGTCATTATGACTTGTGACTTCGTGCCAAGAAAACAACTTCTGGGTAGTTTCGTCTATCTTGTCGACAAGGTTTGCGTCTACCCATTGTACGGTTTTCAGGGACTTTCCAACTGTCCCGCCAGCTGGGATCGCTTCCCCATACCGATATAATTAAGAAGTCGCCATCCTGACAAATTGAACACGGGGAGATTCGAACCAGGGTCTCATGGTCAGAAAGAGAACGTCATATTGACTCGGCTACATATATACATGGGCACCTCGAAGCGGTACAATGGTTTAGCAAGCATGTTTCGCTAGGACAATTACGACTGAGTAGTGAGTTCGATCCTCACTGGGTACCCCATACTTGCGGCCTTGTGCCACATCTATGCTACGCTTGAAAAATCATTATGTACATATATTGATATATAAATTCAATTACATATATTACATATATATATATATATATATATGCATATATTGATATATAAAATCAATTACATATATTACATATTACATATATACATATATATATATATATATACATATACTGATATATAAAATCTTTTACATATATACATATATATATATATATATATACATATACTGATATATAAAATCTTTTACATATATACATATATTGCATATTATATATATATGCATATATATATATATATATATATATTGATATATAAAATCAATTATATATATACATATATTACATATTGCAATATACATATATTGATATATAAAATCAATTACATATATTACATATTACATATATATATATATATATATATATGCATATATACATATAGTGATATATAAAGTCAATTACATATATACATATATTACATATTACATATATACATATATATGTATACATATATATTAGGTTGGTGCAAAAAATAATGACGTAATAATGTCGTTTTTTTACCTATTTTTTACGTCAAAAAACGACATCATTACGTCATTATTTTTGCACCAACCTAATACATATATATATATATATATATATATATATACATATATTGATATATAAAATCAATTACATATATACATATATTTCATATTGCATATATACATACATATATATATATATATATATATATATATATATATATATATATATATATATATATATATGTATATATATATATTGATATATAAAATCAATTACATATATGCATATATAGAATCAATGCGGACGAAATGCCGTCCACTATGCTATCAAAACAGAAGGAAAAAGCAATTCGCGTTTTTTCTTTTCATTCTTTTTTTTTTTCAGCTTTTTTATCATTTCAGATTCTCGTGAAAATCCTTTTTAAATAAAGAATCCATAAGAAGGCAGAAGTGACCAAGCTCACGGATACCACTTGTTCTCAAAATAATCCCCAAAACGCGAAAGGCTATATTAAAATAGGTATATAAAGTAAATTTTATTTTCTGAGTAAAAAAGCAACAAAAAAACAAAAAATAAAAAAAATGCAAGCCGTTCTTTTCGGCAATTTATGAGGAAGGACTTACGTGAGTGAGGAATCGTTGATTTATATTGTGGAGAGAAATCGACAGTTTGAAAATGAATGTTAATAACAATCAACTTTAGTTGCCGTTTGCGTCGGAAATTGTCTCCGCTTATCGCATCTGGGCGGAGGCTACGTCCATGGAAGATTCCAGATGAGGCGGTCGGAAGAAATACATCTAATATTTTCAAAGAAAAAAAAGAGCGGTTGTAGTTTATGAGAAAGAAAGAAAGAACGAAAGAAAGAAAGAAAGAAAGAAAGAAAGAAAGAAAGAAAGAAAGAAAGAAAGAAATATCGTAGATTATGAGAACAAAAGACAAAAAAGAAAGGAAGGTGGTAGATTATGAGAAAGAAAAAAGAAAGAAAGAAAGAAGAGTGATAGATTATGTGAAAGAAAAAACAAAGAAAAAGAAAGAAAGAAAGAAGAGTGATAGATTATGAGAAAGAAAAAACAAAGAAAGAAAGAAAAGAAGAAAGAAAGAAGAGTGATAGATTATGAGAAAGAAAAAGCAAAGAAAGAAAGAAAGAAGAGTGAAAGATTATGAGAAAGAAAAAACAAAGAAAGAAAGAAAGAAAGAAGAGTGATAGATTATGAGAAAGAAAAAAACAAGGAAAGAAAGAAAAAAAGAAGGAAGAGTCATAGATTATGAGAAAGAAAGAATGATATAAAGGTAGTAGATTATGAGAAAGAAAAGAAAGAAAGAAAGAAAGAAAGAAAGAAAGAAGAGTGATAGATTATGAGAAAGAAAGACGAGTGATAGATTATGAGAAAGAAAAAACAAAGAAAGAAAGAAAGGAATAAAGAAAGAAGAGTCATAGATTATGAGAAAGAAAAAACAAGGAAAGAAAGAAAGAAAGAAAGAAGAGTCATAGATTATGAGAAAGAAAGAATGATATAAAGGTATTAGATTATGAGGAAGAAAGAAACAAAGTAGGAAGATTAAAATGGTAATAGGCTATAAGAAAGTGATATAATAAAAAAACTAACAAAAAGAGGAAGAAGGAAACATTGTAGATTATAATAAAAACGGAAAGAAATGGTAGATTATGTGAAAGAAAGAAAGATATAAAGTAGACAGATTATAAGAAAGAAAGACAGAAAGAAAGAAAGTTCAACAATTAAAATAAATAGAATAGTGGTAGATTGTAAGAAAGAAAACAGAAAGAAAGAAATAAAGAAAGAATAAATGAATGAATGAGGGAACGAATGAAAGAAAGAACCATGAAAAACAAACAGTGATAGATTGTAAGAAAGAAAAAAAAGAATGAACGGATGAATGAATGAATGAATGAATGAATGAATGAGGGAAAGAAAGAACGAAAAAAAGAAAGAAAGAAAGAAGAAAGAAAAAAAGAAAGAAAGAAAGAAAAGAAAGAAAGAAATCAACGATGGAAGAATAGGAAAAGAAAGAAAGAAAGAAAGAAATCAATCAATCAATCAATCAATCAACGATGGAAGAATAGGAAAAGAAAGAAAGAAAGAAAGAAAGAAAGAAAGAAATCAACGATGGGAGAATAGGAAAAGAAAGAAAGAAAGAAAGAAAGAAAGAAATCAACGATGGAAGAAAAGGAAAAGAAAGAAAGAAAAAAGAAAAAAGAAAGAAAGAAAGAAAAGAAAGAAAGAAAGAAAGAACTCAAAGTTGGAAGAATAGGAAAAGAAAGAAAGAAAGAAGAATGAAAGAAATTAACGACGGAAGAATAGGAAAAGAAAGAAAGAAAGAAAGAAATCAACGATGGAAGAATAGGAAAAGAATGAAAGAAAGAAAGAAAGAAAGAAATCAACGACGGAAGAATAGAAAAAGAAAGAAAGAAAGAAATCAACGATGGAAGATTAGGAAAAGAAAGAAAGAAATCAACGATGGAAGAATAGGAAAAGAAAGAAAGGAAGAAAGAAAGAAATCAACGATGGAAGAATTGGAAAAGAAAGAAAGAAAGAAAGAAAGAAAGAAAGAAAGAAAGAAAGAAAGAAATCAACGATTGAAGAATAGGAAAAGAAAGAAAGAAAGAAATCAACGATGGAAGAATAGGAAAAGAAGGAAAGAAAGAAAAAAAGAATGAAAGACAGAAAGAAAGAAAGAAAGGAATCAATCAATCAATCAATCAATCAATCAATCAATCAATGATGGAAGAATAGGAAAAGAAAGAAAGAAAGAAAGAAAGAAAGAAAGAAATCAACGATGGAAGAAAGAAAGAAAGAAAGAAATCAACGATGGAAGATTAGGAAAAGAAAGAAAGAAAGAAAGAAAGAAAGAAAGAAAGAAAGAAATCAACGACGGAAGAATAGAAAAAGAAAGAAAGAAAGAAATCAACGATGGAAGATTAGGAAAAGAAAGAAAGAAAGAAAGAAAGAAAGAAAGAAAGAAATCAACGATGGAAGAATAGGAAATGAAAGAAAGAAAGAAAGAAAGAAAGAAAGAAAGAAAGAAAGAAAGAAAGAAATCAACCATGGATGAATAGGAAAACAAAGAAAGAAAGAAATCAACGATGGAAGAATAGGAAAAGAAAGAAAGAAAGAAATCAACGATGGAAGAATAGGAAAAGAAAGAAAGAAATAACGAAAGAGAGAAAGAAAGAAAAGAATGAAAAAAAGAAATCAACGATGGAAGAATAGGAAAAGAAAGAAAGAAAGAAAGAAAGAAAGAAAGAAAGAAAGAAATCAACGATTTAAGAATAGGAAAAGAAAGAAAGAAAGAAAGAAAGAAATAAACGATGGAAGAATAGAAAAAGAAAGAAAGAAAGAATAAAAGAATGAAAGACAGAAAGAAATTAACGATGGAAGAATAGGAAAAGAAAGAAAGAAAGAAAGAAAGAAAGAAGAATGAAAGAAATTAACGACGGAAGAATAGGAAAAGAAAGAAAGAAAGAAAGAAATCAACGATGGAAGAATAGGAAAAGAATGAAAGAAAGAAAGAAAGAAAGAAGAATGAAAGAAATTAACGACGGAAGAATAGGAAAAGAAAGAAAGAAAGAAAGAAATCAACGACGGAAGAATAGAAAAAGAAAGAAAGAAAGAAATCAACGATGGAAGATTAGGAAAAGAAAGAAAGAAATCAACGATGGAAGAATAGGAAAAGAAAGAAAGAAAGAAAGAAAGAAAGAAATCAACGATGGAAGAATTGGAAAAGAAAGAAAGAAAGAAAGAAAGAAAGAAAGAAAGAAAGAAAGAAAGAAAGAAAGAAATCAACGATTGAAGAATAGGAAAAGAAAGAAAGAAAGAAATCAACGATGGAAGAATAGGAAAAGAAGGAAAGAAAGAAAAAAAGAATGAAAGACAGAAAGAAAGAAAGAAAGGAATCAATCAATCAATCAATCAATCAATCAATCAATCAATGATGGAAGAATAGGAAAAGAAAGAAAGAAAGAAAGAAAGAAATCAACGATGGAAGAAAGAAAGAAAGAAAGAAATCAACGATCGAAGATTAGGAAAAGAAAGAAAGAAAGAAAGAAAGAAAGAAAGAAAGAAATCAACGACGGAAGAATAGAAAAAGAAAGAAAGAAAGAAATCAACGATGGAAGATTAGGAAAAGAAAGAAAGAAAGAAAGAAAGAAAGAAAGAAATCAACGATGGAAGAATAGGAAATGAAAGAAAGAAAGAAAGAAAGAAAGAAAGAAAGAAAGAAAGAAAGAAAGAAAGAAAGAAATCAACCATGGATGAATAGGAAAACAAAGAAAGAAAGAAATCAACGATGGAAGAATAGGAAAAGAAAGAAAGAAAGAAATCAACGATGGAAGAATAGGAAAAGAAAGAAAGAAATAACGAAAGAGAGAAAGAAAGAAAAGAATGAAAAAAAGAAATCAACGATGGAAGAATAGGAAAAGAAAGAAAGAAAGAAAGAAAGAAAGAAAGAAAGAAATCAACGATTTAAGAATAGGAAAAGAAAGAAAGAAAGAAAGAAATAAACGATGGAAGAATAGAAAAAGAAAGAAAGAAAGAATAAAAGAATGAAAGACAGAAAGAAATTAACGATGGAAGAATAGGAAAAGAAAGAAAGAAATCAATCAATCAATCAATCAATCAATGATGGAAGAATAGGAAAAGAAAGAAAGAAAGAAAGAAAGAAAGAAATCAACGATGGAAGAAAGAAAGAAAGAAAGAAAGAAATCAACGATGGAAGATTAGGAAAAGAAAGAAAGAAAGAAAGAAAGAAAGAAAGAAAGAAAGAAAGAAATCAACGACGGAAGAATAGAAAAAGAAAGAAAGAAATCAACGATGGAACATTAGGAAAAGAAAGAAAGAAAGAAAGAAAGAAATCAACGATGGAAGAATAGGAAAAGAAAGAAAGAAAGAAATCAACGATGGAAGAATAGGAAAAGAAAGAAAGAAAGAAATCAACGATGGAAGAATAGGAAAAGAAAGAAAGAAATAACGAAAGAGAGAAAGAAAGAAAAGAATGAAAAAAAGAAATCAACGATGGAAGAATAGGAAAAGAAAGAAAGAAAGAAAGAAAGAAATCAACGATGGAAGAATAGGAAAACAAAGAAAGAAAGAAATCAACGATGGAAGAATAGGAAAAGAAAGAAAGAAATAACGAAAGAGAGAAAGAAAGAAAAGAATGAAAAAAAGAAATCAACGATGGAAGAATAGGAAAGAAAGAAAGAAAGAAAGAAAGAAAGAAATCAACGATGGAAGAATAGGAAAAGAAAGAAAGAAAGAAAGAAAGAAAGAAAGAAATCAACGATTTAAGAATAGGAAAAGAAAGAAAGAAAGAAAGAAAGAAATCAACGATGGAAGAATAGAAAAAGAAAGAAAGAAAGAATAAAAGAATGAAAGACAGAAAGAAATTAACGATGGAAAAATAGGAAAAGAAAGAAAGAAAGAAAGAAAGAAATCAACGATGGAAGAATAGAAAAAGAAAGAAAGAAAGAATAAAAGAATGAAAGACAGAAAGAAATTAACGATGGAAAAATAGGAAATGAAAGAAAGAAAGAAAGAAACAAATCAACCATGGAAGAATAGGAAAACAAAGAAAGAAAGAAATCAACGATGGAAGAATAGGAAAAGAAAGAAAGAAAGAAATCAACGATGGAAGATTAGGAAAAGAAAGAAAGAAAGAAAGAAAGAAAGAAAGAAAGAAAGAAATCAACGATGGAAGAATAGGAAATGAAAGAAAGAAAGAAAGAAAGAAAGAAAGAAAGAAATCAACGATGGAAGAATAGGAAAAGAAAGAAAGAAAGAAATCAACGA
>OZ010599.1:31659463-31681963 GCA_963932145.1 Acanthosepion lycidas
TGTGAGTGACCTGCCATTAATGTATATATATATATATATATATATATATATATATATATATATATATATATATATATATAAAAGTCTCAAAAACTAATATTCCATGGTTATAATTTATTACATTGGAATCGGAATCACGATCTAAATCATCAGACCTACAAATTCAAAAAATTTATATATATATATATATATATATATAGATATAGATATATATATAAATAAATTTAAAAATCTAAACTTAAAGTGAATTTAAAAATCTAAACTTAAAGATAACAGTCTGTACTAAATTGAAAAGGGTAAACTTCCTCGAGGTAACTCTAGACTTAGCAAGCAACACATACCAACCCTATAGAAAACCAAATGCTAACCCCTTATATATACACCCGGAGTCAAACCACCCCCCATCCATAATTATACATATACCCTCATCAATAGAAAATAGAATCAGCATTAACTCCGCTAACAAAGAAATATTCCAACAACACAATAGCTTTTATAACGCTGCCCTAAAAAATAGTGGTTACAAGAATGCAAACATTAACTATTAGAAACAATTGCACTAGACAGAAGAAAAAAAAACAGGAAAAGAAAAATCATTTGGTATACACCTCCGTTCAACCAAATGGTTAGTATTAAACTAGAAAACTAGCTTTAATTGAAAAACACTTCCCCACCAATAGTAGGCTTCGTAATATATTTAATAAGAACATCCTAAAATTGAGTTACAGCTGCACTGAAAATCTAGAAAGTATAATAAAAAAACACAATAATAAAATCCTGAACAAACCCGCATGCCTGAATAGTATTAATAAAAACCCTCCACTTAAATTAGACAATAACAATGAAAAATTGTGTGATTGTAGAAACCCAGAAGACTGCCCATTAGAAAATAAATGCTGCATCAAATCTGTGGTATACCAATGTACTATCTCATCCACTGAGAGTCCTAATACTAATATGATATACATTGGGTCTACGAAGAATGAATTTAAAGCCAGATGGAGGCAACATAAGTGCTCTTTCAACAATATAAATAAAAGAAATCAGACTTTTCTATCTAAATATTTTTTGGCATTTGAAGGAAATAAATATGGCACCTAAAGTAAAATGGAAAATTATAAACAGGACTAGAACTGGTAAAACTTGTGATGACCCATGCCCTTTGTGCCTCCATGAGAAACTGCACATTATTAAGTTTCTAAATAATAAAAATCTATTAAACAATAGACATGAGTTAACGGTTTTTTGCCGACATCATCAAATTTTTGCATTGAATAATTAGCTTAAACCAAACATACAACAAATTAATTTTTATAATCCATAGCCCTAATAAATAGTTATACCCTACAAAAAAAGATAACCCTTTATAAAGTCGTCAAAAAACATATGTTATGGCAGTTTTTATATACACAAATCCCTTTCATAAAGAAATAAAATCTCCATAGACACGTAAACAAGACTAGGCGAAAAAATCTTCCATTTTAAATTTAGACACCCCACCTTACCCTGAGTTGACATCTATGAATGTAACTCTATACTGATACAAATTATTAACACGCAACACCCCTCCCTATTTAAACAATCGCCCTGGCTGTTACCATGGAAATTTTGATTTCAATTATGAATATGCTATTAAAACACGTAAATTTCAGAAATAAGTTATTCCCAAAAAAATTTCGCTTGAAGATGGAACAGAGCTTACTTTAATTCAAATAATAATACTGAAGTTTCCGGCTCTTGTTTTGAAACACGAGATCTCTTATGTAGCGTGTTGGAATCATATTTTTAAATAAATAATTATATATATATATATATATATATATATATATATATATATATATATAAAGAAATATAGTCTTAAGGTGTGCTATATTTATGGAATAAAGTGCTCAATATCAGAGATAGAGCGTGTGTAAATATAAAAGTGAACATAGAAGTCAACACTTAGGGGCGACAGTCTGTATGTGGCCTGACGATTGCATATAGCATGAAACAGACTGTCGCCTCTAAGTGTTGACTTCTATGTTCACTTTTATATATATATATATATATATATATATATATATATATATATATATATATATAAACATTTTATGTTTATACCTTCTTTTTATAGATGGTATTTATCAATCCACCCACGAGGATTGAATGTGGCACAAGGCCTTTTTAATGTGGGTATCTCCAAGCCCGTAGGCTCAGCCAAAAATAAATAACCATCCAAACCCCCCGAGGGGTGCCAGTTCCGTCAACCTCCCCCAACGCAACTCTACCCTTCGGCTGAGCTGCGTCAGGGTTCCTCCCTGCAAGCAGGGAGTTCGACAGACACCCGACCCGGCAGCTCACAAAGCACAGATACTACATTTTGATCCTAGCCACCGGGCCGAGCGGGTATTCTTTTTACAGGTACAAAATTTTAAGTAAATACTCTATTTATAATAAACAGTATTAAACAACATTTACCGGTCTGAATTCAGGCTTTCTGAATTTAATTTATTTATATATATATATATATATATATATATATATATATATATATATATATATATATATAAATGTTGTTTAATACTGTTTATTATAAACAGAGCATTTTCTTTAATATTTGTATCTATAAAAAAAGAATGTATAAACATAAAATGTCTTAAAATAATTGTCGGACTTTGTCCATTTCATAATATATATATATATATATATATATATATATATATATATATATATATATATATATATACATATATATATTTACCACTAATATTATCGATATCTATCTCTCTATATATATAAATATGTGTGTGTGTGTGTGTGTGTGTGTGTGTGTGTGTGTGTGTGTGTGTGTGTGTGTGTGTGTGTGTGTGTGTGTGTGTGTGTGAAAATGAGCAGGGGCGGAGAAATATTGGGTTGGTGCATAATTATCAGGCGTTTTAAATATATTTATTATGAGAACGGAAACATAACGATGAAACAGTAACATTTTTTAAATCCAGCCTATGCCAATAACTTGCAACCTGAGACAAAGATAATCAATTGTTTATGGATATTTATCACAGAATCTGCATTTGGGGCTAAGACTATTTTTTTAGTATGTGTGTTTGGTAATTCCTAGTTAGCAAGCATTGGTCATGTGCAGCAAGAATAAAACCTTCTGTTTCATCTCTTAACCATGCACTACGTAGCCACTGATGGGTACGGTGTTTGTCTACATAAGTTTGTTTGCTACGGGCAGGGTATTAACCGTGAAGCCGTTTATCTTGCTATCGTTTCTGTATCTGGTCAGTTGCAATTGCCTTTGCTTTCTTTTTTTAAGTATTTTGAAGCTTCAGTGGGGATATTGTGCTTTACTCGCATTTCTTCAATCATTTGAAACTCTATTTTGAACTTGCTGGCTTCCTTTATTACTGAATAAAGTTTCTTACATGTTCCTTGACACAGATCCCCATCCATTCTTCTGTAGTTGCCAGGTATCTTTGAAGGACGATTGTTGTAGTTTTGTAAAACAGTTCTAGTTGAACTAATCCTCTGCCTCCTTAGGATCTGGGCAAATACAGACGATCAACATCAGCCTATTGATGATGCAAAGAAAGCTTTTCAGTCTGTTAATGTCAGCTATGGTCCAGTTGAAACCGTATTGCACCACAGGTACAGACAAGTTGTTTATAGCTAATATCCTTTTTTTTAAAATTCAACTCGGTATTCAATAACAGACACACACGTCTGTAGTAATCTTTTCTTACTTTCTTCTTCATTTGAATATGCTGTATTCCATCTCCTTCGCTAATTCCTAGGTACTTATAGGTTTCATCTTGTTCCAGTTCTCTAATCTTTGTGACAAAATCTAAATCTATTGAGTGTGTTTCTATAATTCTCCTTTACTTGAATCTTATATTTGCCCATTTATCTAATCCGAAATCCATACCTATGTCGTCACCGAAACATTTTACAGTATTGAGGAGACCCTTCAACTCATTGTCGCTTTTGGTAAAGAGTTTGAGATCATCCATGTAGAGTAGGTGATTGAATACTTTCTTGTTTAAGTTGTATCCATGGCTATTATTGTTTAGTTCAAGATGATTTAAAGACAGACAAAACAGAAGAGGGATGATAGGGAGTCTCTTTGAAATATTCCTCGTCGGATATTCAGGAGGTTGGAGCTGGCAGAGCCTCTGGCGTGAGTTAGGTATAATATGGTTTTCCACATTCCCATGCAGTGTTTAAGGAAATCTAATACCACTGAGATGGGGGGGGGTTCATTTCCAAAGTCTTAAGGATCCAAGAGTGTGGCATACTATCAAAAGCTTTACGTTAATCTATACATATTGTGCGCAGATTTCTTGAATAATGAATGAATAATTTATCTTTGTAACTATGTGAACCTCTCCGGCATATGTTCTATTCCAATGTTTTTTTCTTCGAAAAAAGAGTAAGTACGATTCGTCAGGAGAGACGTGATCAATTTATGTGGTGGACAGACATGTTATTGGCCTACAATTTTTCGGATCATCTGTTTCACCTGTTTTTGGTAGGAAATATGTAATGCCTTCAATGATCCATTCTGGGACTTTATTGGGATTATTAATTAGTATTGATAAAGTTTGTGCAAGGGTTTAGGGATTGACGGCAAAAAATAGAACCAGAACTTGGGTACCTTATCATTTCCTGGGGATTTCCATTTTGGGGATTTTATTAGAGCTTGCCTAACATTATTCTTGGTTATATTTCCCATTCTTGTAGAGGTTTATCCTTCATTCTTTCTTTTTCTCGTTGGATCCATTCTACATTGGGATTATATTCCTTTGGACTTCTCCAAATTTTCTCTCAAAACTTTTGCAGTTTCAATAGATGACTTCTATAACTGATTTTCCAATTTCTTTGTAAAGTCTCTTAAGGTCCGTTTGGAATGAGTTAGACACGATTCGGCGTAGCCCATTTGGTTTCACGGATTCGGCGTCACTGATTCGGCGTCGCTGGTTCAGCATCAGTAAAATGATTGGATTATTCGGCACAGCCGCTTAGGCGTCAGACTGTTTCGATGTCACTGTCTTTAACCGGAGGCTACCGCTTTCCTTCTTTCTTTCTTTCTTTCGCTCCTTCATTCATTCTTTCTTTCTTTCCTTCTTTTTTCTTTCTTTCTGTTTTCTTTCTTACAATCTACCACTATTTGTTTTTTCTTGGTGTACTAGTCCTTGTACTTATTTTCTATATTTCTACCAACTTTCTTTCCCTCATTCATTCATTCTTTTTTATTTGTTACTTTCTTTCTTTAATATAGAAAGAAAGTAAGAAGGACGAGTATGACAAGAAAGAAACAAACAAAAAGTGGTAGATTGTAAGACCCAAAAAAGGAAGAAAGAAAGAAAAAAAAAAGAATGAATGAATGAATGAGAGAAAGAAAGAAAGAAAGAAAGAATGAATGAATGAATGAATGGACGAATAAGGGAAAGAAAGAAAGAAAGAAAGAAAGAAAGTTGGTAGAAATATAGAAAGAAAGTAAGAAGGACGAGTACAAGAAAGAAACCGTGTTAGATTTTAAGAAAGAATAAAGAAAGAAAGAAAAAAGAAAGAAAGAATAGGAACAGAGAAGAAATAAAGAAAGAAAGTTGGTAGAAATATAGAAAGAAAGTAAGAAGTACGAGTATGACAAGAAGGAAACAAACAAAAAGTGGTAGATTGTAAGACCCAAAAAAGGAAGAAAAAAAGAAAAAAATAAAGAATGAATGAATGAGGGAAAGAAAGAAAGAAAGAAAGAATGAATGAATGGACGAATAAGGGAAAGAAAGAAAGAAAGAAAGAATGAAAGAAAGAAAGAAAGTTGGTAGAAATATAGAAAGAAAGTAAGAAGGACGAGTACAAGAAAGAAACCGTGTTAGATTTTAAGAAAGAATAAAGAAAGAAAGAAAAAAGAAAGAAAGAATAGGAACAGAGAAGAAATAAAGAAAGAAAGTTGGTAGAAATATAGAAAGAAAGTAAGAAGAACGAGTATGACAAGAAGGAAACAAACAAAAAGTGGTAGATTGTAAGACCCAAAAAAGGAAGAAAAAAAGAAAAAAAAGAAAGAATGAATGAATGAATGAGGGAAAGAAAGAAAGAAAGAATGAATGAACGAATAAGGGAAAGAAAGAAGGAAAGAAAGAAAGAAAGAAAGAAAGAAAGTTGGTAGAAATATAGAAAGAAAGTAAGAAGGACGAGTACAAGAAAGAAACCGTGTTAGATTTTAAGAAAGAATAAAGAAAGAAAGAAAAAAGAAAGAAAAAAGAAAGAAAGAAGGAAAGCATTGAAAACACCCAACTTTCAATATGATTTCTTATTTATTTAGGGAATTAAGGATCCCATTAAAACACTAATGGAATAATGTAACTTAAAAACTTAAATCAAAAATATTGAATTTAAAAAAAAAAAAAAAAAAAAAACTTAGTAAAGCCATTTGATCCTAGAAATTACTTCTTCATTTCGTAATCATTAGCAACACCCTTAACTATTTGACTATAACGACGAAGTAGTAATCTGACGCCAAATCGTACCTCTACCGAAAAATTCTAATGTTGAATCGGAGACGCTGAATCAACGACACCAAATGCGATACGCCGGAACGTCCCATTCTCGTTTATTATTATTTTGTCGATAAAACCTACAAGCCTTTTCATATCATCTTCTTCTCTGTGCTTTTGTCTGCATTTTCTGTTTAAGTATTTCCTTGATTGGTGAAATTTTCTTTAGTAATTTAATTTTATATTTCCGCTTGATCTTCCTCAATTTGCGTGTTGAAACATTTGGGTTTGTTGAAATCTCACCTAGTATCGATAATTCATATCTGATTTCCCCTATTTCTTCGCGTCCAAGCTGGCTCTTTTTTGTCTGTTGCTTGATCTTTTCTTGTCTTGACACCAAACTTCCCATTAGCTGCTAAATCTGTTGCATATATAACATTACTGACATATATGACATTACTTCTGCGATGTTTTCCAGTGGTTTGTCCATTAACAGTGTTTGCAGTGCAACGTTGTATATTTGCACAATGTGCTGATTGGACATTGTCATGTGACTTTTTGGAAGCGAGTTAACCTCTGAGTATTTGAATGATGTGGATTTTCGCTTTAGTGATCTCAACATAATCTGAATAACTGCAATTGCTTATGTCACAGTAGATTCTTCAGTTTCATTTCTGTTGTGACCCAAGTAAATGGTTAAAGAAATAAAAAAAACACATGTGACAGATATATCATATATTAAACAGTAAGTACAACAGAAAAGTATTACACAACTTGTGAGTGCGACTCAGCGTTCAATCTATTTGACTGTTCCCCCAATGCCTTCTCTCCTACTAAACTTATAGTAGGCGGAAGAGTCCACCATAGACCTTTTAGAGGGAGGACACCACAAGAATTTCCTAAGAGATTATTATTTCGTATCTCATTTAATTTAATTTTTACCTCACCCTCTGTCATATTAGTTAGTTCCAATCTCAGTTCATTATTGTTTGAGTGATGGTGTTATTGTATTCTGTCTTATATTTAGTTTTATCTGATCTATTTCTGCATTTGAGAGTCTTTTATTCCGCACGATATCGCTGCGGACATTGGTAAGCACGTCTGGGTTGAGATGATCTCTTATTTCACTTCCTACCATAGTTCTCCATATTTGGTATGTTTGATCCGTGATGTTCTTTTTTTTGGTGTTGGGGGGGGGGTAGAGTGCATTGAAAAAGGAAGTCATGACTTGTTGATACTATTCTCGATTCCATTTCGTTCGCTTTCTTTTTATTAATTGATTTGGTATTAAGTCATCAGATCCAAGGTTGGAGTTAGTCCGGGTTTGGTGATCAGGTGTCTCATAAATGTAGGAAGTGTTTGTTCCAGTGACAGATTTTTTTTCCGCACTGGACTGGTTCCTTTCTGATGGACGCGGGCCCTTGTTAACCCAGGTGATGATCGACCCGGAATGTGTATTTGATTACAAGCATCGAGATCGTTTATTGTTGTTCGTTTTAACCATGACCCGTTAATGGGTAATTTTGTTCAAGATACCAGCTCTAGCAAGACTTCCGACTAACACTAAAGAGCTTATCCTACCCATGCAATAAGGGAGTTATATTCAGATATCCAGGGTTCGAGAGGCCTTCATCTATTACCTGCATTCAGGCAGTTAACACACGGTTATGGAAATGGTATTGACTATAATACGATTTAATTTAGCATAAGTTGCAATGACCACAACCAGATATGATGTCAGTTGGATATACATTGGGGGTTATCACAATTTTTTTTTTAAATTAATTTAAAATCAAATCAAATAGACTTAAATAAAAGAAAATTAAAAAGAAAAAATGTAATTTCAAATTAATTGCATAAACGTTCACACAGCTTTCATAACGTGACATGAACATAAACCCACAGACGAGAATTATTGAAGTAAAGAAAACGTAAAAACTGTAAGTATTACCCATTTATTGTTTTGAAAGAGATGAAAAATTTGACGAAAATCGCTATGACTTAATTATTCGCAATGATTCTTCCCCGCCTGTTAGCGATTTGCAGAAAACCAACATAGTTTACAAATTCAAATGCTCACTGGAATATTGTATCTCCAACGAATTCAATAATATTTATGTTGGCCACACCACAAACTTGCTTTCACGCCGCTTAATTCTCCATTTGAATGACAATTCCAACATTTTTAGGCATTTAAAACAACATACCTGGCCACATACACAATTCCGGAAAATCCTTGTTGAAAACACAACTATACTTAACCATGAAAACAATAAAAAAAAACTAAAGATTCTTGAAGCTATATACATAAAACAGTTGAAACCTAACCTGAACAAAATAAACTATGAAAACTTCACAAATATATTTAAATGCTTATAGTTGATAACAGGAGCTATTGCTTTATACCAACGGCGTTCCATACATAACACTTTTCTTCATTTTGACTCTCACGTGGTCATGTGTGATGTCATGAACCGCAATGTGGTATTTGCTTCCTGTGTTTCATATGCACGAATTTATCGTTGCATAGCAATCTTGCATGCAAACAAAACATTAATTGTTGCAATGTCTGCATAACCATTCTAAAACAAAAATTACCATCTTTGTTATATAATTTATTATTTAATTTATTGTAATGTATTTGTAATCTCTGATGATGGCTTATGTAAGTCGAAAGATTAGACGGGATTAACAATAAAAACATGTATCAACATGGTGATTTTCTTTCTTGTTTCAGTGATAATGCTAAAAAGCTTACTCGACAATATGAAAGGAATTTACTTAAAATAGACAAAACTTGTCTAAATTATTTAATGAAACATGCGTTAATGAAAAACTGCTAGCTAAATACACACACAATATATATATATATATATATATATATATATATATATATATATCGACAAAGAGACATTATGCTTAGATAAAAAGTGTGGAAAATTTAAAAAATGAAATGAAAAATTAAAGTCAAATAGGCTTATAAATAAAACTTAAAAGCAAAATGTAATTTCAAATTATTGTATAAAGTTCACACAGCTTAGCTTACATATAAAGGACAGGCGAATCCAGGTTGACATCGACCAAAAATTAAAGACATATTATTATTTGTCTAGATTATGTTTCCCGTTTTGTATACGGGTTCAAACTATTGTTATTTAATTGTGTTATGGTTCGGTTCCTTGTACCACGGTGATAGTCCAAGGTAGAACCAATAAAGAAGAACTCGAACACGGATATGCAATAACACAGATATATTACAAACAGGAATATATACAGAGAAGTAGAAAGTGTTAGTATGAACAATCAGGTTTAGTAGAGAGAACAATGTAGTCTAGACCAGTATGACTATTCCAATGTCTTGTAGTAATTGTCTGAACGCGCCCCTGTTTCGGACTGCCTCTGACCCGACTCTTGACTCAACTGACTGACTGACTCGCTCTGACTGACTGACAGACTCCTGACGGACCTCACTCCAGACTTCAGACTGAACAGTATTTATCACCTCCGCCACGAGGGCATCAAGTGGCACAAGGCCGATTTAACGTGGGATCTCCGAGCCCGTAGGCTCGGCCAAAAATATGCCCTTTGAACCCGTATAAACGGGTTCAGGGTCGGTTTACCTCCCCGAAAGAGACTCCGCCCTTCGGCGTACCCTCGTTCGTGCACTTCCCCGCCCGAAGGGAAAGAGTTCAACCGATCAGCCCGTCAGCTGGTCGTCCGACTACGGACTGAACGGTATTTAGTCACCTCCTCCACCACCACGAGGGTATCATGTGGCACAAGGGCGGTTTAATGTGGGAATTCCAAGCCAGTAGGCTCGGCCAAAAATATGCCCTTTGAACCCGTATAAACGGGTTCATGGTCGTTTTACCTCCGCCCTCGTCGGGTTCCTCCCCCCCCCCCAAGGCAGAGAGTTCGACCGATCAGCCGGTCGCCCGACTTCGGGCTGAACGGTATTTAGTCATCCCCAACAAAGGGCATCATGTGCCACAAGGCCGGTTTAACGTCGGATCTCCGAGCCCGACTTCAGGCTGAACTCCCGCTTTCTCTTGACGCGCAGTATTTATTACGTATGGAATAGTCCATTATGTTATTATGGGTAAGGTCCTATAATAAATTGATAGCACTTATCTAAGTATATGGGTTGTTCCTAGTAGGACAGTCTTCTGGGCAGCTTGTATATTGATGTTACCTGGGAGACTGTTAGTAAAATTGTCCATTCCTTTTCTCACGACTATTGTTATGATCTGTCTTCATTCCCCACATCCTGTTAATTTCGATCTCCGGGTTCTTGTACTTGGACAAATTCTCGATAATTTTCATGGAGGTTTTTCTCTCAGATGGTACTGCTATCTCAATAAGCATACACTTCCTGAATTTCTTGTCTTTTATGATAATATCAGGTCTGTTGGCTTTTATTTCCGTGACAGTTTGAATTGGCATGTCCCAGAGGATAGGTACATCTTTATTTTGGTTAACTGTGTCTGGTTGGTATTCATACCAATTCTCAGTGGTTTTGATTTTGTGCTTCTTGCATATCTTCCAGTGTACATATGTCGCTACCTATTTATGTAAGTGGGTATATTCGTTTTTTGCTAGTTCCGGATATCCTGAGACAATATGATTGACAGTTTCATCATATTTACAGCTGATTCTGCATTTCGGGTTAGTTCCATCCTTAATTATGTGACAATAATAGGATTTGGCTGCGAGGCTTTGGTTCTGAGCTGCAATAATTAGGCCTTCTGTCTCAGTTTTCAACCTGATGCTCCTCAGCCACTGACGTCTTTTCTCTTGGTCCATATTTGCTTCTTTCGTTCTTTTTATGAACGCTTTGTCCTCCCAGTATTTTTTTTTTAATTTCATTTGGCCAAGTTGTTTTGCTTTCTACTTTTGTTTTCCGTTTGGCGTACATATTTTATTTGATATATATATATATTTTTTTGTTGTTGTTGTTGGTAGAAATTCAGTTTTATTAAGCTGCTTTTCGAAGAGTGCAGCTCCATTGTTGATGGAGTGGATTGGGTGTTTTACTATTTGTAGTAGAGGGTCATTGGTTTTTGTGAGGTAGGCTTCCAATCCGATTGTTGTAGTTTTTAGAGTTAGTTCAAGTTGAATTAGAAGTCGGCCTTCTAAAGCTCTTGGTACCTACAGCCTATTATTATTATTATTATTATTATTTATTTATTTCCGACTGGAATTGGATCACGGCCCTCCGAGCCGTTATCCATTACACCACCTGCACACACATGCGTTCAACATGTACTTCCCTTATTTACATTATTCGGACTATTGCCCTCATCTTTGTCGACATATTTATTACAACGTTTCGGCTGTTGTACGCTCCGGCCTTCTTCAGGTGGTTGGAATGTCGAACTCTACCCTTTATTTCGCTCACTGGGGGAGACTCTTCTAGTTCCATGCTCCATGTCTAATGAATACCAGTTATCAGTTATCTCCTGCTAATTTTCCCTCTGAAAGTTCTCCACTGCCATAACCGGGTATTGAACTCACACTCTTTGGGTTCTGTCACTGGATATAACCATCGCCTTTATCCACTGTGCCATGTGTCCTTGTACTTCCCTGGGTGGGTGTTTCTTTACTTCGGTGATCATATCGGAACTCGGCCCTCCGATTAACAATTCTGAGCCGTTACCAATTAAACCAAGTTTAAGTATTCCCAAGTGGTCACCCATCTAGGTACTGACCTGTGTGGCTGTTGCTTAACTTCGGTGATCGGATCGGAACTCGGCTCTCCGATTAACAATTCCGAGCCTTTATCCATTACACCAACAGCACATCCAAGCTTACAGCACCTGGTATTCCCAAGCGGTCACCCATCTAGGTACTGACCTGAGTGGCTGTTGCTTAACTTCGGTGATCGTATAGGAATTCGGCTCTACGAGCTATTATCCATTTCACCACCAGCACATCCAAGCTTACAGCACCTGGTGTTCCCAAGCGGTCACCCATCTAGGTACTGACCTGAGTGGCTGTTGCTTAACATCGGTGAAAGTATCGGAACTCGGCTCTCCGATTAACAATTCCGAGCTTTTATCCATTACACCAACAGCACATCCAAGCTTACAGCACGTGGTATTCCCAAGCGGTCACCCATCTAGTTACTGACCCGGGTGGATGTTGCTTAACTTCGGCGACCGTACCTGAACCGGGTTTTTTTTTAACGTGACATGACCATCAACCCGCAGACGAGATTTTTTGAAGTAAAGAAAATGCAAAAAAATTTACTTTGTTACCCATTTACTCTTGAAAGAGACGCTATGAATTGATTTTATAAATCGAATATTATTATGTTGTGCAAGCATCTGCACTTATACACGCAGAATCTGTTCATATACACATGTCGGCAACAAGATACATTGACACACACATGTATAACTTACGAATATCTTTTAGTGCTATGTCCCTTCAAGACGTAGGCGACCATGGCTATTCGCAGCTCCCTTTCTTTCTTATTTGCTACTTGCGGTGACTTCTTTTTAGTGGAGTGGTTTCCTGTTGCCTTACGTTTCATTATCAGAGTCGTTTATCTTCTAGACTGGCTACCATTCAAGTGTAAGGAGCGAAATCTATCCTTTAACCTTTTGCTGCCTGGGCACAGTTGCAAAATTTGCGGACAATCGAAATAAATTGATTATTTATTTTTTTATTAAGGATTACTCTATACAAGCCGAAAGAGCCACTCAATGTAGAGTGCCCTAGTGTAACAGACACAGTTTATGGAAGTGATAACGGTTAATCCTAGACATGTACAGATTAAGATTGTAGTGATTGCAGTGTCAGCGTCTTGAGAGTGGGTTTAAAAAACAGCGGTTTAATAATAATAATAAAACACTTTAGAGAAGAGTGCAATTTAAGAAAAGTAAAAAATATAATATAAAAGAAAAGACAATGTTTCGACAGCCTGTCCGCCTTCTTCAAGTTATGTTTAAAATTGTATGCAAATATAAAAATATTAAAAACATCTACAAAATTTGTAAGTCTTTCTACAAACGTCGCTTGTCTTGAGAAAAACTTAGATAGATGTGAAGTGACTGAGATAAATTGGTTTGCTTTATTTTGTTTTACGGCATATCAGCACCTCAATGCGTTATTTCATGTCGATAAGATTTTTAAGATAGGTTCGTATGAACAGAATATATATTCTCTGTATTCTTTGTAAGAAATCAGTTTGTAGATCAGGTTTCGTTTTTGTTTTCCAGCATATCAACACATCAATGGGTTATTTAATTCTGACAATATTTTTAGGATAGGTTTGTATGAATCGAATATCTATTTCTTTGTAAGAGATGAATTTGTAGATCAGCTTTCATTGAAGTATCTTTCTAAAAAGTGACCCGCAATAAATTTGACACTCGATAAACGAAATTTAATTGGTGTTTTGCTCCATTCTTCTTCGTATATGGTCCAGGATGTTGGTGGAACTCTCGATTGGATTTGAATTTTCAAATAACGTCACCGATTCCGAATTGGGTCTAAATCTGGGAACTGACTTGACCATTTCAGGATATTTACATGATTTTCCGCAAGCTATTTTATTATAGATTTTGCAGTGTGCTTAGGATCATTATCTTGCTGGAAGATCCAGTCATTAGGAAGTTCAAGATTTTCAACCGAAATCATTGAATTTACTTCCAAAATATTTTGATATGCTGCAGCATTCATTTTTCCATCTATTACTAATATGTTGCCAGTAGCTTTTGCAGAAAAACATCTCCAAACCATGATACTGCCATCACTAAATTTTACTGTTGGAACTGTGTTCTTTTGTTTGAAGACATCGCCATCTTTTCTCCATACATGATTTCTAGAATTATGTCCAAACAAGACAATTTTAGTTTTTTCTGTCCATAATACACTTTCCCAATAAGATTTTTCCTTATTCTTATGTTCACGAACGAATTTCAACCTGGCATCTCTGTGTTTTTTCAATAGCAGTGGAGTTTTCTGAGGGGGGGCGTGACCGTAGAGTGTTCTTATAAATTTCATTGCTTATAGTTCGTTTAGTGACACAGATTTCTGATGAAAGCAAATCATCCTGCATCTCTTGACCAGTGACCATTTGATTTTGTTTAATTTGACGCATTAATTTCCTCGGAGATCTTGAAGAAAGATTCCGTGCAGCACCTGTTCTTCTTTGCTTCTCAATAGCTTGTAATTAATGAACTATTAGTAGTAAATGGAATGTACGGGTTTTCGGAATTTTTCCTATAAATTTTAACTTCTTTCCAGAGCTTAACAATCAGTTGTGTTTTGGGGAATTTGTCAATTCTTTACCTCTTACCATGATGATAACCATCTTGCACGAATATAAATTACAGAATGTTCTGTTTGCATTTTCTTTTAATCTAAAAATAACTACTGATAACATAATTGGAACATTCTAGAATATTCCACTTGAATAATCTAAAGTATTAAAGCAATATGAATGTTTTAAAATCTGACATTTGCATTGTACGAATACTTTTTTCACCCATCAAAATGAATAAATAGGATTTATTTCTATTTAATCAATTTTTTTCTGTTTTCTATGCATATTTAGTTATTATGCATCTGTGTACAGTTAATTATATAAAAAGTATGTTTATTCATTAGTTGGAAATACAATAAATTAAAAATTTGAATGTGTACGAATATTTGTTTCCCCCAACTGTACATAGATACATATGAACAAAGTGAGATAGATAGATAGATAGATAGATAGATAGATAGATAGATAGATATCAATACTGCATGATGACAGTTTCAAAGGCCTGATAGTCACCATGCAGTGTTGATTCCAATGTCTACGCAGCACATGTTTACAAACTCTGTATTTTCGAGAGTTTGCCCTCTACCCCATATATATATATATATATATATATATATATATATATATATATATATATATATATATAGATGTGTGTGTAAAACTGTACATTTTGGTGCCCGGCGGAGGGGGTGGAAGGGAAATCCTGAGCAGTGTTTTCTTCTTTCTCTCCAATTAATGTCCTTCACTATTTCATTTGACAGATCTGACAATTATTTTCCGTGTTACGAAAAACCCGTAAACGAAAAAGTCTGCGACGCTTCCTGACATCGCAAAAATGAAAGGCAGAAAAATTCTGCTGCACTCAGTGGTCCGAACTCTCTTGAGCGTAATAAGGTTGTTTTTTTTTGTTTGTTTGTTTGTTTGTTTATTGTTTTGTTTTGTTTTTTGTTGTTTTGTTTGTTTGTTTTTTTTCGTAATGAGGGCGTCACCTTAAAGTCCTGTTAAAATTGCCGTAGGTTTTGCCAAAACGAACTTGTTTATTTGTTCATATTTTTTTTTATTACGATTTTTTTTAACATTTTCTTTCTTTCATTATTTCTTTCTTTTTCTTCTTCATTTCTTTCGTCTTTCCTTGTATTTCTTTATTTCTTTATTTCTCCTAATTCATTTTCTATTAGCCTTTATTTCTTTCTCTCCTTTCTTTTCCATTTCCACCTTCTAATTTATCTCTTTCGCTTTTTCTTCCTCTTCTTTCTACATCCTTTCTTTCTTTCTCTTCAGCTCTTTCCTTCCTTCGTTTCTCCATCCTTCCATTTCATTGACCGCTTTCTTTCTTTTTTTTGTTTTACTATTCTTTCCTATTTTTTCTCTTCCCGATTTTACTTTTCTTTCTTTCTTTCTTTCTTTCTTTCTTTTTTTCTACTAACTTTCTTCGTTTTTCATTGCATAACATTCTTTCTTTCTTTTACTTTTGTCTTCTTTCTTTCTTTCTTTCTTTCTTTCAACTATCATTCATTCTTTAGTTCTCTCTTTCTTTCTTTTTTCTTTCTTTTTTCTTTCTTTTTTCTTTCTTCGTTTTTCATTGCATAACATTCTTCCTTTTTTTTACTTTTGTCTTCTTTCTTTCTTTCTACTATCTTTCATTCTTTAGTTCTCTCTTTCTTTTTTCTTTCTTTTTTCTTTCTTCGTTTTTGATTGCATAACATTCTTCCTTTCTTTTACTTTTGTCTTCTTTCTTTCTTTCTTTCTACTATCTTTCATTCTTTAGTTATCTCTTTCTTTTTTCTTTCTTTTTTCTTTCTTCGTTTTTCATTGCATAACATTCTTCCTTTCTTTTACTTTTGTCTTCTTTCTTTCTTTCTTTCTTTCTACTATCTTTCATTCTTTAGTTCTCTCTTTCTTTCTTTTTTCTTTCTTTTTTCTTTCTTCGTTTTTCATTGCATAACATTCTTCCTTTCTTTTACTTTTGTCTTCTTTCTTTCTTTCTTTCTACTATCTTTCATTCTTTAGTTCTCTCTTTCTTTCTTTTTTCTTTCTTTTTTCTTCGTTTTTCATTTCATAACATTCTTCCTTCCTTTTACTTTTGTCCTCTTTCTTTCTTTTATTTACCTCTTGCTTTCCTTCGTTTTTATTTTTATTTTTTGTTTATGTTTTTTATTTGTTATTTTCACAATTATATTTGTTTATTGTTAAATTTAATTCATTAAACGGTTTTGATAAAAATGAATGAGGTTGGAGAATTGAACAAGACATCAAGTATTGGTAATGAATACTGAATTTAACTCTAACAGACGCAATTCAAAACGAATTAATAAATAGTCCAGTTTAAAACTGGAATCGAACTGACAGTTTATACAAGAGAAAAAGGTAGACAGGTTTCCGGTTTACACTGGAGTCAAAACGTTAGACAGAGGTTCGTTTTACACTTGAATCAAAACGGTTGACAGAGGGCCGTTTTACACTTGAGTCAAAATGATAGACAGAAATCCGGTTTACACTTTAGTCAAAACGATAGGCAGGATCCCGGTTTACACTTGAGTGAAAACGATAGAGGTCCGGTTTACACTTGAGTCAAACAGTAGACAGAAGTCGTTTTACACTTGAGCCAAAACGGTAGACAGAGGTTCACTTTACACTGTTGTCAAAACGGTAGAAAGAGGTTCGCTTTACACTTGAGTCAAAACGGTAGACAGAGGTCCGGTTTACACTTGTGTCAAAACGATAGGCAGAAGTCCGGTTTACACTCGAGTCAAAACGACAGAGATCCGACTTACACTTGAGTCAAACAGTAGTCTGATGTCCTTTTTACACTTTTGTCAAAACGGTAAACAGAAGTCCATTTTACACTTGTGTCAAAACGGTAAACAGAAGTCCATTTTACACTTGAGTCAAAACGATAGACACAGGTACGTTTTACACTTGAATCAAACGGTAGGACAGAGGTCCGTTTTACCCTTGAATCAAAACGGTAGACATAGGTTCTGTATACACTTGAGTCAAAACAGTAGGCAGAGGTCCGTTTTACACTTGAGTCAAAACGGTAGACAGACTTCCAGTTTACACTTGAGTCAAAACGATAGAAGTCAGGTTTACACTTGAGACAAAACGGTAGACGGAGGCCCGATTTACACTTGTGTCAAAACGGTAGACAGAGGTCTGGTTTACACTTGAGTTAAAATAGTATACTGATGTACGGCTTATCAGTGTATGACAGAATTTTTTAAATTTGATTTGTTTATTGAAAATCACGTTAAAACTACTGCGTTGGATAACATGTGTCATTATGGGATAGTGAAATTCCTCAGTAGAATTTCCCTTTGAAGTAAATGAAGGTCTTATTTGATGGTACAATGTTTTAGTAATAATGCGCTTGTGCCATTTATTTTGTCCAAATAAATTTTGTAAAGCTTCAATAAATGAAAAGATTTATAAGGCTGTCTTATAAAGCTTTCACTTATTACCGGGATGAAATTCCAACGCTATGATTTTGAACCAAAGCTTAATCTTATAGACGTCTCCTCAAAAAAAATGGTAACGATTTAAAAAATAATCTTTATCCGTAATTATTATATCAAACATCAACTTTCTTAGTGCAATAGGACAATTCCAATATCAACCTACCCTTTTCTCTAAAACTTCGTCGGTGCTCACATGTTCAGTCCATGGTATTCTCAGCATCCTTCTGTAGAACCACATTTCTATTGCTTCAAGTCTCTTCTTCATGTTCCATCCATGGTATTCTCTCTCCCCGATGTTAAGTATAAGTGTCCTTTTTGTTTCCATTTTCTCTAAAACTTCGTCGTTACTCAAATGTTCGGTCCATGGTATTCTTAGCATGCTTCTGTAGAACCACATTTCTGTTGCTTCAAATCTCTTCTTCATGTTCCATCCATGGTATTCTCTCTTCCCGATGTTAAGTATAAGTGTCCTTTTTGTTTTCATTTTCTCTAAAACTTCGTCGTTGTTCACATGTTCGTTCCATGGTATTCTCAGCATGATTCTGTAGAACCACATTTCTGTTGCTTCAAGTCTCTTCCACTCTGAGGAGATTGTTCAGCATTTACTACCATATAGGAGAACTGATATCATGTTTTCTTTGTTTCTAGGGTAATTTTTCGGTCTCCTAATACATTGCTTAGATTTTGGAAAACATATTTCACACTTTCCGTCTGAGTATATAGTCTAATAGTTTCTTTTTCTTTTCTTTTTTTATCAATTTTGCTATGAAGTATTCCAAATTGTGATAATAGAAAATCTCCCAAGAAAGTTGAAAGGATCTGGACGCAAATTTTCCGTTGATGATCTTTCGATTAAAGCCCTTTCGTCTTAGTAAATAACATTCTTTTTATAATTAAAATAATCTTTATATATATATTTATTATATCAAACATCATCTTTTAAAGTGTAATACTACATTTCCAATATCAACCTACCCTAATGTCAAAATGATTCATTGTCCTTTTGGACCAAGGCTTGTGCGGAGACATATGTCTTGGAATGACTATCTTCGTTACCTAATTTGTCTTTTTTTTCGAATGGCTCCGTTTATCTTATGGAATTCGGATTCAGATTACAAATCCAGAAGTCGTGTTGCTTTTTTGTGAGCAAGGGGAAGGAGGTAGAACGATAACTTGAAAGGCTTCCAGCCGTTGACGGCGGCGATACTGGTTCGAAACGGCAGTATGATGGGAAGCCATTTGCGCATATGTATTTAGAACTTAATCGGAAATTTGAAACACATTTGTCTGCCGGTCGGTTGTAATTACCGCCATCTTACATCGATGATGGTTGGTACTCTTTCCTTCACACACACACACACACACACACACAGAGGTGCGTGTCTATGTCTGTTTATATGACAGTGTATGTGTTCGTAAGTGTTCGTATTCGCGTGTGTGCACGTGCGTGAATATGCTACATATCGGCATTGATATATTTAATGTTCCTTTTATATATATATATATATATATATATATATATATATATATAAACATGCATATGCCAAATATATTTCGTATATTCATATAGTGAGTGTCCAAGCGTAGCTTAGATGTAGCAACATGTCAATAAAGATGAGAAAAAAAGTCCGAACAATGTAAATAATGTAAATAATTACAATACCTCATCTCAGAAATATAGAGATATCCTGAAGAAGGCCGGAGAGCAAGACGGTCGAAACGTTGTGAACATGTCAATAAAGATGAGAACAAAAGTCCGAACAATGTAAATAATGTAAATAATTACAATACCTCATCTCAGAAATATAGAGATATCCTGAAGAAGGCCGGAGAGCAATACGGTCGAAACGTCGTGAATATGACAACAAAGATGAGGACAACAGTCCGAGCAATGTAAATAACTACTCTTTTTTTTTTTATATGTAAATTATTTTCACTATTATTATTGTACTATTTTTGTTGCACTTCGCGACATATGACGGTCACAGAAATTCTTGGCAATTGTCGATGGAAAGGAAACTCATTAACGCTTGTCGCGCAGAAATCGGTTCGCAACCGTTGTGATCAGCGACCTGGTAAAGAAAATACTACGGGCTGCCTCAGCGTGAGTGCATTGTTCTCTTTGAGAGGAAGGTGTTATTTCTATCTGAGCGGAAAGAACGGGAGAGTCTCGTCTCATTGGGTTTCGTTATTTTAGGCAAGAGTCCCAGTCTTTGAAGGCAAGAAACCAACTCGAGGGTAAGTTTTCGGCACGATTTCTTCCATTAACCACACTGATGAGTTTGGTCGGAAGCTAAGGAGTGCTATTTTCGATTAACAAACAGTCTGTGATTAGAGGAGTTGTTTGCTTGTCGCCTGAATCCGGTCTTCTTTTCTTTACCAATTTTTTGTTTTTCATTATTCTCTTTTATTTTTTCATATCTATTTTCATCGTAGTCGATAATTGTTTAAATTTATTTTCAAAATTCTTTTTTTTTATTATTTGGCTATCCAAATTAAATTGTTGATCATGTTTTAAACCTGGCCATTCTTACATTCAGGCTTTTCTTTAATTTCCATGTCGTTTAAATGGCTCTCCACAGCCTCCATTCTTTTATTATCTTTGAATTCCCTCGACTTCTTAATAAAGATGGTTAAGTGATTGTCTGTTACCTTCTCCGCGGTTTCGAATTCAAAGCTTTTTCCATTCAGGAATATGTCGGTCATGACCCTCCACAGCTTTTTTTCCTTTATTATCTGCGAATCGCCATGGTTTTTTGGTAATGAGTTTGAAATGGGTCCCGTTGCTTTCTACAGGTTTTATATTCAAATTTGTCTTTTTCCATACAAGACGATGTACGTCCTATTCACCGGAAAATGTTGGTCATGATCCTCCACAGCTTCTTTTCCTTTATTATCTGCGAATTCCCATGTTTTTTTGGTAATGAGTTTGAAATGGATTTCCGTTGGTTTCTCCAGGTTTCGAATTAAAACCTGTCTTTTTCCATACAAGTATGGCCTATTTACCAGAAGATGTTGGTCATGACCCTCCATGGCTTCTTTTCCTTTATTATCTGCGAATCGCCATGGCATTTTAGTAATGAATTTGAAATGGGTTTCCGTTGCTTTCTCCAGGTTTTGAATTGAAACTTGTCTTTTTCCATACGAGACGGCGTACGGCCTATTCACCGGAAGATGTTGGTCATGATCCTCTACAGCTTCCTTTCCTTTATTATCTACGAATCGCCATGGCTTTTTGGTAATGAATTTGAAATGGGTTTCCGCTGCTTTCTCCAGGTTTTGAATTGAAACTTGTCTTTTTCCATACAAGACGGCGTACGGCCTATTCACCGGAAGATGTCGGTCATGATCCTCTACAGCTTCCTTTCCTTTATTATCTACGAATCGCCATGGCTTTTTGGTAATGAGTTTGAAATGGGTTTCCGCTGCTTTCTTCGATTTTGAATTCAAACCTGTCTTTTCCCATGAAGACGGCGTACGGCCTATTCACTGGAAGATGTCGGTCATGATCCTCTACAGCTTCCTTTCCTTTATTATCTACGAATCGCCATGGCTTTTTGGTAATGAATTTGAAATGGGTTTCCGCTGCTTTCTTCGATTTTGAATTCAAACCTGTCTTTTCCCATGAAGACGGCGTACGGCCTATTCACCGGAAGATGTCGGTCATGATCCTCTACAGCTTCCTTTCCTTTATTATCTACGAATCGCCATGGCTTTTTGGTAATGAGTTTGAAATGGGTTTCCGCTGCTTTCTTCGATTTTGAATTCAAACCTGTCTTTTCCCATGAAGACGGCGTACGGCCTATTCACCGGAAGATGTCGGTCATGATCCTCTACAGCTTCCTTTCCTTTATTATCTACGAATCGCCATGGCTTTTTGGTAATGAGTTTGAAATGGGTTTCCGCTGCTTTCTTCGATTTTGAATTCAAACCTGTCTTTTCCCATGAAGACGGCGTACGGCCTATTCACCGGAAGATGTCGGTCATGATCCTCTACAGCTTCCTTTCCTTTATTATCTACGAATCGCCATGGCTTTTTGGTAATGAGTTTGAAATGGGTTTCCGCTGCTTTCTTCGATTTTGAATTCAAACCTGTCTTTTCCCATGAAGACGGCGTACGGCCTATTCACCGGTTAAGGAACGTCGAGTTTCGTCAGTATCTAGATGGGTGAGCGCTTGGTAATACCAGGTACTGTAAGCTTGGGTGTTCGAGTGGTTTCATGGATAATGGATCGGAACTGTTAATCGGAGAGCCGGGTTCCAGTTCCCGTTGGATTCGTTATGTTCACGT
>OZ010599.1:31686963-31698920 GCA_963932145.1 Acanthosepion lycidas
GATAATAATTTGGCACGCAGTATATATATATATATATATATATATATATATATATATATATATATATATATATATATATATATATATAGGTAGCATATTTTCATTCAAGCATGTTTGGTTAAATACTTTAGACATTATGTCTATTTATTTTAGTTTTAATCCTTTCAAGTCCACGAATTAATTTCTTGGTGGCTGTAAAAAATTGATTAAGAAAAATTCCTCCTCCTCCTCCTCCTCATTATTATTACTATTATTATTATTATTATTATTATTATTATTATTTCCTTTTTTTCTGTTGTATACTCATTTCCTCCCAGGTCTCATCTATAGATTTGTGAACGGAAATGTCCTTAGTCTCCCGTTGCAACATCATCATCATCATTATTATTATTATTATTATTATTATTATTATTATTATTATTATTATCATATTATCGTTATTATTATTATTATTATTATTATTATTATTATTATTATTATTATTCAGTACAGATTTATCCTGTGGGTAGTGTGGAGAGGGTCAATTGCCATCACGCCCTCAAGCGTTTTTAGTATTATGTTTATCTCGAATGAAACGTAGCCTGACTATCCTGGTGATAACAAAATCGATGGCAGATAATAATTTCATAAATGCCATTATTTCAACCATCTCCTGAAACCATCTTCTCATCGCCAACCATCCATCCGTCGACAACCTTAAGCAGAAAATGGGAAACATTTGTGCCCTTGGAGGCAGCAACCACAAACCAGAACCAGCATTCGCCTTTATCATTGTCATCTTTATCATCTTGATCTGCTTCTTCTTCGACGCCATCTTGTGCCTTCTCTATCTTTTTTGAGTTCTTCCCATTTTTAGTTTTGACCAGATCAGCGCATTTAAAATCTTTAAATCTAAATCAGATTAAGAACTTCCATCTCCTACACTCTCTAATGATTTACACCTCACCACGCTATATTCTCTAAATTCAACCCGCGGGAAAGGGTTCTTTCTCTCGCCCATACGAACGAACTGATCCGAAGGTAGGCATCCTATAATGCCAAAGGCGACCGTGATCCAACGATGCCCAAGCAGATCCTAGCAACAAAAGTAAGTCCCTCCCTAAACGATATTGTTCAAAGAGGATTAATCTTCCAGTCATAACAATTCAGACTTTTTTCACTTCTCCCTTTTTCGAGTTTATTTGTTTCGTGTGTGGTCCGCTTTCCACAAAAACTCTCAATGAACTTAGACAACAAAACATATATATATATATATATATATATATATATATATATATATATATATATGCAGAGAAGACAAACAACAAAGCTAACGCCGTTGCGAAACGAGAATGTCTGCCATGTTTTTTATTATAATTTTTATTATTAATTTTTGTAAATATAAAGTCCCTTCAGCAAAGATTTAGTTTTTTTTAAAAGATTGTATTTAGAGATTGGCTTAACTGGAGTGATAATCCGTTATGTGTGGACCTAAATGTCGGGCACGGTTATTAATGCCGGCCCATAAATTATACGATTACAGGACAAAAATGAATATCTCAGAGAGGCAAACAGACGCTTTCAATATATTAAGTTAAAATGTGAGAGCGAAAAAATTCAAAAGATAAATTTGATCAAAACAAGAATTTCTACCGGTTTCACTTACTTAAATCAAAATTAATACCAATTAAGAATAGTTTCATAAATTTTACATTAAACCCGACATACAATTTGAAAGTTATATAATATATTTTCTGAATTTTTATGCATTTCCCGAGAAAATATAACACACACACACACACACACACACACACATATATATATATATATATATATATATATATATATATATATATATATATATATATATATATGTGTATATATATATATATGTGTATATATATATATATATATATATGTGTGTGTGTGTGTGTGTGTGTGTGTGTGTGTGTGTCTGTGTGTGTGTGTGTGTTATATTTTCTCGGGAAATGCATAAAAATTCAGAAAATATCTATATATATCTATCTATCTATATATATATATATATATATATATATATATATATATATATATATATATATATATATATATATGCAGCATATTTTCATTCAAGCATGTTTGGTTAAATACTTTAGACATATTATGTCTATTTATTTTAGTTTTAATCCTTTCAAGTCCACGAATTAATTTCTTGGTGGGTGTAGAAAACTGATTAAGAAAAATTCTTCATCATCATCGTCATTATTATTATTATTATTATTATTATTATTATTATTATTATTATTATTATTATTATTATTTCCTTTGATTTTTGTTGTATACTCATTTCCTCCCAGGTCTTATCTACAGACTTGTGAACGGAAATGTCCTTAGTCTCCCGTTGCAATATCATCATCATCATTATGATCACCATCGTCATCATCATTATTATTATTATTATTATTATTATTATTATTATTATTATTATTTCCTTTTTTCTTCTGTTGTATACTCATTTCCACCCGGGTCTCATCTATAGATTTGTGAACGGAAATGTCCTTTGTCTATTGCTGCAATATCATCATCATCATCATCATCATCATCATCATCATCACCACCATTATTATTATTATTATTTCCTTTTTTTCTGTTGTATACTCATTTTATAGTTTATATACATATATATATATATATATATATATAGTTAAACCAAGAGAACCAGACAAACCTACCAAGGTTTCACCTAAGCTGATCGCTGCTTCTTTATTTGCAAATCAATATACTGAAGGCTTTCCGAGTGAGTATAGTTTCTTTTACTTATAAGATTTCTATTAAGAATATATATATATATATATATATATATATATATATATAGAGAGAGAGAGAGAGAGAGAGAGAAGAGAGAGAGAGGCATTATAATTCATTTCAAGTCCATGAAATAATTTCTTGATGGCTGTAGAAAATTGATTAAGAAAAATTGTAAAATCTTCTTTCAAATAATTTTTTCTTTCCCCAAGTACTTTGAATCTCACCTGAGACTATCTTCAGGGTTTGCATGTCTATCGATGTGTTATGCATTAACTCGGTAAATTCAAAATATTTTTACCTCTACGCAAGGAAGGTAACTTATGTGATTCTTTAAAAAAAGTTTTTTCAAAATTTTTGTTTAAAGATTTTTTTAATTGTATTACTTTAATTTAGCATTTTTTGTATTACTCTTTACTGCTACAAACATTTTAAAATTTTATTGCTATACCTGTAGTTCACTTTATTTATTTTTGGCCGCAATTCTCTTATATAAAGGGCTTCCACAATTTTAAGTTTTTGCTTATTATTATCTTGATGGAGCACTGATGTATTTTTGAATAATATCTGTCTAAACTGTGAAAGTGGACATGAGTGTTCCGCTAAATGTTCTGAGATTGAACTATGATCATTCAAGTGAAACGTAAGCCTTCTCGTCATTGTCGTTGTTGTAAAACTGACATACGTATAAACATTTTTATCAGAGATTCAACCCCCCAAAAGGATATTTAGATAATACATAATACGTCTAAATTATTTAACCAAACATGTTTGAATGTGTGTGTGTGTGTGTGTGTGTGTGTGTGTGTGTGTGTGTGTGTGTGTGTGATGTACTCTTACGTCGATTTTGGCATAGAGGGATCCGATAACCCCATTCAGTTTGTGTCGTATGTGACACTTCAATTCCGCTAGTGACCTGCATACATGCCCTCCTATTGTGCAACGGAAAGGACCTCGTGTCATAGAAACAGAAACATTTGTTGACGCTTTTCGCCGTAGTTTTTTTCGTCTCTTAGCCAGTCCATACGACTGATTTCGGAATTTTTTTTATTTCACTCTGGCACAAGTATCTCGTGTTATTTCCCTCCAAAGCAACTCGCACGAAATTAATATGAGGCCCATTGACAGCTGAGGGGTTACTCTTTTCCATTTCTTTATACCTTAGCCACAGCTGTCCAACAGTACTGTGTCCACCGTCAAGTTGGCTATACAAGAAGACCTTAGGTATTCTCTCGTCACTCATCGTTGCAACATGACCAGCACAGCGAATCTATGACTGTATCAGGAATGTCTCAATTCCACCAATGTTGCATTTGGCGAGAACATCATTATTAGTTGGACACGCAACATATATATATATATATATATATATATATATATATGGGAGGGCGAACACTGAGGTCATGCAGCGAAGATTGAGTTGAAGTATGAAACAGACTGTCGCCGCATGTTGTTAATCCCAATGTCCACTTTTATATCTACATAGGATCCTTATATTGATCGTTTATACCCTTATATATTGTGTGCCTTAAAACTATATTTTTATCATATACACAAAAACATACACATACACACACACACACACACACACATATATATATATACATATATATATATATATATATATATATATATATATATATATATATATATATATATATATATATTAGTAGTAATCTTATAAGTAGAAGAAATTATACTCGTTCGGAAAAACTTCAGTGTTTTGATTTGCAATCAAACCAATACCAAAGGGAAAAAAGGTATAAAAAAAAGAAAGAACCAAGAAAATGATCGTCTAACATGCAAGTCCAAGGTCCAAAGAAGAAAAAAAAACGATACGAGTAGACAAAATGACTAAATAAATAAATAATTTCCCTGACGATCCGCTTAGGTGAAACCTTGGTAGGTTTGTCTGATCTTCTATATATATATATATATATATATATATATATATATATATATATATATATATATATATTTCCTGTAATAATTGTCGCAAGGGATTAATAACAAAAACGTCGATGAATTTAAATAATGGATTACATGAACTCCAAGGGGGTCTTTTATTTTACAAAGCTATACACCCAATGCGTTATTTGCTTACCATAATTTTGATTAAAAAATACTACTTTGATTAAAGGTGAAAGCAATTTATTTACACTAAAATGTATAGAAAGTGCTTTAATCTCTAGATTCTTAAAAGATTTCACTTTTCTCAGCAGATCTATTATCACAATATGGAATAACAAAAATGGCAAGAACATTCACAAACAATAAAAGAAAGTAAATTGTCTAAACTATACGACACGTTCGGTGGAGGAGGGCGATGTTTACATTTTGCCCCATGAGGAAGAGATGTGAGACAATGTCTTTTTAAAGTGGGGAACCGAGCGCGTATACCCGAGCAAGAGACAAAAATTCCCCTCAGCCCCCACACCGACCTCTCCCTCTGGTGCAATGGGAGGGCGAGTCCTCTGGTAGCTGTTCCCCAGGGCTGGGCACTTCTTCAGTATAATTTTCCCAGTTGTTCCTCTGTCCTTTGACAGAGAAGCCCCTGAGCGCACTCTGTCCAAGGACAGAGACGCAACTGAGAGATGATAAGTCATGCGAAATCCCCCATTAATTTATACGCAGTGTTTACTCGTTCGCCCACCAGAACGAGATGTGACACAAGGTCGTTTTAAAGTGGTGACCCGAGCGCGTACACCCGAGCAATGGACAAAAATTGCCCCAGCCTCCGCAACCGTCTTCCGTTTTCATAAAATTAGTTAGAGGGGGGGTGATAAATATAAAAAAAATATTTCTGCCATGACTTTGATAAAAAAAAAAACATATTTATAATAATTTCGAACATCTGTGAATAGTCCTTGTAAGTTTCATTAACATCCGACAATTATTTATATTTTTGCAAAATTTTCCAAATTAATGTGTCATACCAAAACACGTGCTAAAAATTGTCTATGTTATTTACTAGTTCCGCTGATACAAAGAGAAACAAGGTTTTTTTAATCAAAATTTAGAATGTTCTAAAAAGAAGGAAAATTTTTTAAAAATAATTAAAAAGAACTTTGGTCCTTCCTCTTAATAATAACAAGTATTTAGACGATAAAATTTTGTTTTCGGCAAGGTTGGCGTCTTTTTCATCAAGCTATGTTCTTTTTTAGCGATTTCATGGCGGTACCTTTTTTTATTCATAAATATTTTCTTCTCTACTGGTTAAATCGGAGAAATTTTCATATATATATATATATGAAATGACAAGAGGAAAACCTTTTATACCTTTATATCTCGTTTCTCGAGATAACTCATCTAGACAAGTGTAGGCATTTTATTTTGGAACCTGTACACAGTGGGTGTAATGGATAGCAATTCAGAATTGGAAATCGGTGATTCAAGTACGAATTCTAGCCGAGTTTGTTACACTCATTTACGCGCAGATAGACTTGGGAGAGGTATGACTCCATCTCTCTGGTGCGTCTTGAGCAAGATAACCTGTCCGAGCCCCGATGACGCCCAACCCACTCCAGGCTTGTTTGAATTCAGTGTTTTCCTTCTCCTAACAGAGAGAAGATATGAATCGATCAGCTTTTAACTATATGTAAAATAGCAGTAGAGCCTTGATTGGCAACCAGACTAGGAGAAGAAAAACTCTGAATTGAAACCAGACTCGTGAGGATTGGTCTCAGTCAGGGTTCCGTCAGGCTTTTCTTGCCCAAGGCGCACCACAGTGCTACGGCTTTAATACATTTGGTGCCGCTACGGCTTTAATACATTTGGTGCCTCTACGAGCCTCAGTCGTTAAAGGACTTCCGTTTGGTGCTAACTGGATATTTGAAGTCATGGATAACGGTTGCTACGAGCACGTCTACAAAAATAATACCCTGTCCGGTGGCACAAGGAGTTGGAAGGTACCGTCTTAGCCACCGAAACTGTGTTACCTCCCCTGGTTGGCTGCTGACGAGGGCAGGGTATCGCACTTGCTTTCACGCATTTCATGCAAAAAAAATATTATTTTAGAAGCTGTTCTGGCAATTTTAGATCAAGTTTGGATAAGTTATTTTGAACGGTGGCTTTTATAAAGTTTGGCGGTGGAGTGTTGTACCTAATTTCCCCAGAATTACTTGGATAATTATTTCCTGTTGATCTTTCTATTTTTCTTTTGTGGATTCAGTAGACTTTGCGTTTTGCATTATAAGGAAATGATTCGGTTATTGAACGTGCTTGAAAATATCTACAGTGTATTTTTCTTCCTCGAACAGGAATTGGTAGCTGCAGATTTTAAGGGCTTTTAAATAAAAGTGTATGCTTACACCGAATTTGAATTTATTGATGCGATGGGAGTAAAAATTTATAAGATCTGTATTATATTATCGAGAATTTGGATGGTTGATCTCTCCACCAACGTCAGAGAAAAAAACAATATATACGGCGGTTATTGAGAGGATAAGAAAGAAAGAAAGAAAGAAAGAAAGAAAGAAAGAATGATACATCTAATAAAGAAAGGAATATTCAGAGAAAGACAGGAAGAAAGAAAGATCTATGAAAGAAAGGAATAGGTAATCGCAGAAAGAAAGAAAGAAAGAATGGAAAAGATAAAAACAAATCTCTCAGTATCAATAGAAAGAAAGAAAGAAAGAAAGAAAGAAAGAAAGAAAGAAAGAAAGAAAAGAAAAGAAAGATCTAATAAATAAATAAATAATCGGAGAAAGAAAGAAAGAAAGAAAGAAGAAACATACATCTGATAATGAAAGGAATAAGTAATCGGAGAAAGAAAGAAAGAAAGAGAGAGAGAAACATCTAATAAAGAAAGGAGTAGGTAATCGGAGAAAGAAAGAAACAAACAAACAAAGAAACAAAGAAACATATATCTAATAAAGAAAAGAATGAGTAATCGGAGAAAGACAGGAAGAAAGAAAGATCTAATAAAGAAAGGAATAGTTAATTGGAGAAAGAAAGAAAGAAAGAAGGAAAGAAAGTTTGTCGTTCCTGAGTGTTTTTTTTTGTTTTGTTTTTTTTTCCCCAGATGATAAGTGATTTTCTTACTGAACTGGCGAAATTTCCGGTGAGATCTTATTCTGTATGGCGCATCCATTCAAAAAGTTGGGGATCATGGCTCTCCACAATCCCCTGTCATTTTTAGCTCTTTGTAAATTTCGCCTTTTTTTATTATCTCTCTTAAACACAGTTCTTCCCATCCATTTACACAAGCTCTATGCCTTGTTTTTCCTTCTTGCTTTCAATATGTCCTGCGAAATAAACTCCGATATGCAATGATAAATCAACAACGAAATTCACTTCTATTCGCAATGTGCCGACGACGATGTAAATGAAAGTCGAAATAGTAACACAAATTCTCACGACTCTTATTTGCTAATCGAATATTGATTACGCCCAAGTATGTTTTTCCAGAGTCAGCCTCATCAGTAAGTTCGCATGTGATGTCATTTACCGTTCGAAGAAAAGGCACGTCTTTGAAAGATCCGAAGACAGAATTATATCATTGAACTTTTGAAGGTGTTTGGATAAGTGAGAGAAAAGTGTTCTCGTCTTTCTGTGCACGGATTTGTAGCTTTGTGCATTGAATTATAGATAAGCTTTCCGCAACACTGGGAGTGACTGTATGAATGAAAAACACACACACATATACATCTCTCCCTCTTTTGCGCATGCGCGCGCTCGCTCTCACACCAAGACAGAGACGCTGCTGTGAGTTCCGAAGTACATGAAAAGAGGACTGCGAAACGACAAAGAACTTTGGGGACTGGTAAGAAGAAACGTGAATGGCTGAATTAATGGTTTCGAACAAAGAAGAGGTAGACAAAGCGAAAAGAAAGAAGAGATTAAATACTAGAAAGAAGAAGCGAAAAAGAAAAGAAAGAAGAAAAGATTGAACCCATAATAACTGGGTAAAAAGAAAGAAAGAAAAAAGAAAGAAAGAAAGAAAGAAAGAAGGAACATAATAATTAACAATATAAAAAATGAAAGAAAGGAAAAAAAAGAAAGGCAGGAAGAAAAAAAAAGAAGGAATGGAATAAACTAATTGTATAAAATCGATGAAATACATAAGAGAAAATGAAAAAGAAAGAAAGAAAAAGAAAGAAAGAAAGAAGAAATAAAGAACAGAAAGAAAGAAAGAAAGAAAGAGAAAGAAAGAAAGAAAGAAGAAATAAAGAACAGAAGAATTAAAAATATGGAAAATCAAAGAAATGTAAAAAGAAAGAAAAAAGAAAGAAAGAAAGAAAGGAATAAACTAAAATTGTATAAAATCGATGAAATGCATAAGAGAAAATAAAAAAGAAAGAAAGAAAGAAAGAAAGAAAAAGAAAGAAAGAAGAAATAAAGAACAGAAAGAAAGAAAGAAAGGAATAAACTAAAATTGTATAAAATCGATGAAATGCATAGGAGAAAAGGAAAGAAAGAACACAATAATTAAAAATATAGAAAATGAAAGAAATGCATAAAAGAAAGAAAGAAAGAAAGAAAGAAAAAAGAAAGAAAAAAGAAAGAAAGAAAAAAGAAAGAAGACAATAATAAAAAAATAAAAATAAATCAGTAGAAATACATAAAAGAAAGAAAGAAGGAAAGAAATTAGTGAATAATTTAATAACGAATCATGAAGAAAAGGAAAAAAAGGAAGGAAGGAAGGAAGGAAAGGAAGGAAGGAAGGAAGGAAGGAAAGGAAGGAAGGAAGGAAAGGAAGGAAGGAAGGAAGGAAGGAAGGAAGGAAGGAAGGAAGGAAAGGAAGGAAGGAAGGAAAGGAAGGAAGGAAGGAAGGAAGGAAAAGGGAAGAGAAACGGGAAAAATGTATAAAAATAAAAATACAAAAGGATATGGAGTTAGAAGGAGTGAGATTGATTGGATAAAGAATGAGAAAAATGAAATGAAAGAACAATAAGAAAGAAATCAAATTCGACACAAAGGAAGAAAAAGAATGAAAGTCAAATAATGAATGAGTGAATAAAAATCACATATTCAATGAATGAAAGACGTAACAAAAAAGGCATGAATGAAAAGAAAGATAAATTTATGGAAAAGAAAGAAAGAAAGAAGGAAAGAAAGAAAGAAAGAAAGAAAGAAAAACACTCAATTATTGGAATAAAGAAACAAAGTGGTAGGGTGGGAAGTAAGACATAAAAAACTGTACGGAAAGAAAGAAAGAAAGAAAGAAAGAAAGAAAGAAAGAAAGAAAGAAAGAAAGAAAGAAAAAGACTCATTTACTGGAATAAAGAAAGAAATGAAATCTGTTAAGAACTGCTCTCGTGCGAGCCGAGATTTTCTGAAGATATCTTTGGTCTCTTAAGAAAAATATTGCCTTTCCTTCGGCCCTTAGGTAGTTACATATGTAGGGATTCCCGCCAAGGGCCAGACCACAGCTTGCCGTCATCCATCCACCCAAACCATGAACCAAGGTACTTTTGAATCGTTCCCAAATTATCCTGCCTCTGGGGGTCGCGACGCAGCGATAAGTTTTAAAGCAGTGAGTATGACTCAAAATTAGTTGGGAATTCATAGCTGGGTAAGATAGATAGATAGATAGATAGATAGATAGATAGATAGATAGATAGATAGATAGATATTCACAGTCAACCAGTCTCTGTTTCAGATAGATATGAAAAGACTGAGATAGATAGATAGATAGATAGATAGATAGATAGATAGATAGATATGAAGAAGCTGTCTATCTCTCTATGTCTCAGATAGATATGAACAGGCTAGGTGATAGATAGATAGATAGATAGATAGATAGATAGATAGATAGATAGAAGCAGATTTAGGAGAGAGATTGAGAAATGAAATAATGATTTACTTGTAGAATTAAAGCCCCTTGCATCAACAATTAAGCTACATTCATAAAACCATTTCGACACTTCAATATATGTGGACGTCTCATTGATGCGTTTTTTGACATTAAATAAGATATTTTCTTTTTATGTGCCCTGTATTTTCAGGACGTAGGCGATCATAGCCCTCCATTTCTCCCTATCCTTTGTGGGTCTCAACAGATTTTGTGTTTCTGCCAACTCCCCCAGACTATTATTTAGTCACCCCCCCCACCAGGGTATCATGTGGTACAAGGCCGGTTTAACGTGGGATCTCCGAGCCCGTGTGCTCGGCCAAAAATATACCCTTTGAACCCGTATAAACGGGTTCAGGGTCGGTTTACCTCCCCGTACGAGACTCCGCCCTTCGGCGTAGCTTCGTTCGGGTTCCTCCCCGCCTTCGGGCGGGGAGTTCAACCGTTCAGCCGGTCGTCCGACATCGACTCCCTCAGACTACACACCACCATCCATCTGCCCAAGCCCGCCACGTATGTCACGTTCTGCTTTGTCCTGTCTCTTTTTCCCTCTATTCGTCCCGTGAGTATCAGATTCTCCAGCCCTCTTTTCTCAACGCGTGTCCCAGAAATTCCATCTGCATCTTACTTATGTTAAGCATAAGCTTCCTCCTTGTTTGAATCCTCTACAAGACCTCATCGTTGCTCACATGCTCGGTCTATGATATCCTCAGCATCCTTCTGTAGAATCACATCTCCGCCGACTCGAGTCTCTTCTTCATCCTTGAGTATACCGGCCAACATTCGCCGCCGTATAGGAGGACATATATCACGTAGCAGCTCAGTAATCATTTCTTTGTCACCTGAGAAATCCTCCTGTTTCACAATACTCTACCCAGCTTCTAGAATTCATCCTTGTTCATCCCAATCCATCTTCGGATCTCAGATATCAGAATCTTGAGGTCTTCAGATTATCTGCAGGATAAAAACTCACCCTGGGGGCCAGATTTTTAACTAAAACGGAAAACCAAAAAGGATTAGTCGACCAGATTTAGCGTCACTTTGACCCTTGCTGGGTCATTTAATGTCGAATTCAGTCCCTACAATGTAATGGACATCGGCTTGGGACGTAGAGCTCAAAACTCATGTCTTTTGCGTTCGCTTCTACACAAATGCCCTCTTAACGCCTGCATCTGTAGACTAAATAGCAGATTAAACAGGACTGCCTAGACTTGGGTCGGAATTAGTCTAAGGGAATGACGAATCTCAATTCCAACCTCTGCAGAAGGCAACAGGAAGAAATTCGCCATCTTTTTCAGGAAGTCATGTCAATTGACAGATAATAACAGGGGGAAGCTGTGAAGAGTCGTGATCCTCTTCGCCCTGATCGATGATGTCATATAAACAAGAGTACCCCCAA
>OZ010599.1:31699120-31864120 GCA_963932145.1 Acanthosepion lycidas
TATAATAAATGCCAATGTCAGTGTGTCACATTTTTTAATTAAAGGGACACAGCTCTCAGTAGATCATCTTAGTTGAACTTTTAAAAGATAAGCTTAAATATTAATGGAATACTTTAATGCAGTGATCAATTTCGATTTCTTTTGTAGTTTATTGTTGCCTATCGCATCTACTCCTCCTTACCTATTGTGATGAAGGCCCAATCAAGAGTCCTCCGCAGGAACTATCGTAAATGCCGCCCGATAGAGCGGTTTTAAATACCATAAACAACTGTTATCAAATACCATATAAGAATTATTATCAATACCTTGTTACTGCGTGTTTTATTATTGTACTGAGAGTATTCGCAGATTTGCTTTTTCGCATGAGGGTTTTTTAACCCGAGTAAAAAATTCTGAAAACATGTAATTGTGCATAGTGCAACCCACCTTTTTTTACCTTTCATTTTTTTCTTAAAAAAATTATCGTGTTATACACAAGCAAATATACCGCTTACTAATGGTCTAAGTGACTGAGTAGTTAGAAAACCCACGCCCCAACCATGATACCCGTATTCTAACAATTACATTTTTCGGACTGTTGACCTAATTTTTATTATCGTATTCACGACGTTTCGGCCGCTGTATGCGTTGGAATTTAGAACCGAACTCTTTATTTCGTTCACGGGATATATTTGCTCTAGTTCCACATGCCATGCCTTTTCTGGATATCTCAGTTTCAGTTATTTCTCTTTAGTAACTCAAAACTCCAACCTTGTTTTTTAGTAGTTTTTTTGGTGGGGGCGGTCACCTCTGCTACAGACAGGTATTGAACTTACAGCTCCAAGGACATGATCCAGTGGATAAAAGCGTTCGTTGAAGTAATTTTGACGAATGCAGATAGCCCAAACAAGCATACACGCATATATTAAGGTTAATCTCCGCCTGACAACAGAAGAGGTCACGTGGGAGTCTCGAGACATTTTGGGGAAGCAAGTCTAGAGGTTGACTGACCCAATGACCCGTATCTCTCCACAGATGTGATAATGTATATATCTTCTGGTCGGCGTATGATCGCAGTATAAAACATTCGTCGACTAGGGCATATGACAGTAATCCAGTGACTTGACCCAAAAGTTGTGAGTTCAATACCTGGCCACGGTAGAGGTAACACAAGAAATTTTTTTTTTTAAAAACTTGGAAAATTGAATTACTAAAGAGAAATAACTAAAACAAAATGATTTTACCTTGTTCTCTTCTTAGCTGAATAACTGAAAGTAGTTTTCAGCGATTCTTACGACAACTGGTGACAAGATAGATAAAATTCTTATCCGAAAACCTGGAAAAAAAAGAATTCAATTAGTTTAGTGGCTTTTTAGATATTATTAAACATCTTGTGGGATGTAAAATTATTCCATGCTGTTACGCAATTTAGACAATTTATCTCATACACCCGGTATATCACAGATTTTACATGTACGCAAATGTATACCATTTTTTTAATTACTTATCCAGTTGGAAGATAGCTGTTCGTTTGTTTGTTTTTTAGCGACATATCAACATCCTTATGGGTCATTTAATGCCGAAATTTAATTTTCTTGGGAGCATTAGTAATTCCTTTTACAGAAATGTATTGTATTGCTAGTAATTTATTTTACTATGAAAATGTATTGCTGCTATTTTTAAATAAAACGTTTTATACTTTCATAGTGTTTTGAGCCGAGTTTACGGGGTTAATTATTTGCCCATAGCTGGGACCCTAACAGGTGCTACTACCCCGGGTCAGGCTGGAGCTGGGAACAGCAGTAATTAAGAGGTGGTTCCGCGCTCCACAAAACCTCCCAATCAGAGGTCTTGCTGCCGGATGTAGTTTATCGTCATACCCAGGACGGAAGATTTGGTCCTTAATTATAGAATTCAAAAAAGAAAATAAATAACAAAAATTAACGGGGTTTTTTTTTTTTCATTATTAAAATATTTTTTTAATTATTGCTAATCAGGTTCGGCATGTCAAGTCATCTTGATATTAATCAATAGACGAAAGTTGATTAGCTTTTGTATTATTTTCCATTTGTTTCAATTAAATCCCGTTAATTTTAAAATTAAATTCGTGTTGGGAAAACAAGCTCGGAAATAGTCTTGAAATTAGTCGAAGACTTCAGGAACCAGCTTGGTATTCTCAGATAGAACGAGCGAGGAAAGATTTTTTTTTTTTCTGAGGGGAAGTCACGAAGGAAAAACGCATCAGTGAAAAGGAATGTGGAAGAATTGAGACAAAAATAAACAAAGAAAAACGAGGGCATAGAAAAATGAAAGAAAAAGATTGTTAAAAAGAAAGGAATGAACAGCTCATGAAGAATAAGTGATTGAATGAAATTAAAAAGAAGAAAAGACAGAGAAACTTGGAAATATGGCGAAAAAATAAATGTATATTTAAAAAAGAAAGAGAGGAAAACGCTGAATCTGAAGAAAGAAAGAAAGAAAGAAAGAAAGAAAGAAAGAAAGGAAGAAAGAAAGAAAGAAAGAAAGGAAGAAATGATGAAAAAGAAAGAAAAAGGCAACACACAAGAATGATAAATAATATCATTTCAGGAAAAAAAAAGAAAGAAAGAACCAATGAAAATAATGATAAATAAAAAAAATCATTCATAAAAGGAAAGAAAGAAGAAAAACAAAAACAACAAGCAACGATAAAAGAAAGAAGAAAAAAAACGACACCGAACAATGATAAAAGAAAGAAAAAATGAAAGAAAGAAACAATGAAAGAATAAAAACGAAACTAATGACCACTGATAAACGAAAGAAAGAATGAATTAATGAATGAATGAAAGAATGAAAGACGAAAAAACAAAGCCAATGAGCAATGATAAAAGAAAGAAAGAAAGAAAGAAAGAAAGAAAGAAGAAAAGGAAGCCAATGAGCAACGATAAAAGAAAGAAAGAAAGAAAGAAAGAAGAAAACGAAGTTAATGAGCAACGATAAAAGAACGAAAGAAAGAAAGAAGAAAAGGAAGCCAATGAGCAATGATAAAAGAAAGAAAGAAAGAAAGAAGAAAAGGAAGTCAATGAGCAACAATAAAAGAACGAAAGAAAGAAAGAAAGAAAGAAAGAAGAAAACGAAGCCAATGAGCAACGATAAAAGAAAGAAAGAAAGAAAGAAAGAAAGAAGAAAACGAAGTCAATGAGCAACGATAAAAGAAAGAAAGAAGAAAACGAAGCCAATCAGCAACGATAAAAGAAAGAAAGAATGAAAGAAGAAAAAGAAAAGAAAGAAAGAAAATGGAAAAAACGAAAACGATTAGAAATGATAAAAGAGACAAAGAAAGAAGGAATGAAAGAAAAAGCTCATTCATTTTGTAGAGAAACAAAAGAAAAAATGGCGACTGAAATAAAGAACAAGATGTATTAAAATACACAAATAAATCGCCATTGAAGTAATAAAAAAATACTTACAATCATAACTACTCAGTTGCAGAGCAAAACATCTCCGTCTTTTCGATAATGAAGATTCTAAAACCAAACCATTCGAGTCGCGAGTGGATGTCGAATTTAATAAGCTGGACAACAACAAAAAAAACGCGAGAAAGAATAATCATAGAAAAAAGACTGTCGGGCAGGATGGAGGGAAAAATGTAAAAAATCATTCAATTATTTTATAAAAACGGCCTGCGCGTTCAGCATAGTTTCGGCGCATGAGCAATGAAGAAAGTTAGTAATTTTCAGATCGAGATGTAAAGTCGATCTTCGTCTAGGGCCAAAATTCTCGCCCCGAAGCCTCTGCAGATGGTATCGGCCAAGGCTATCTGAGGGGTAGGCCAACAGCCAGTAGCGGAAATCAATTCTGTTAATCCGAAGATCAACACGTCTTTCTGGATATTGCCACATGGATTTGGAAAACTAATTAACAGGACGTGTCATTTGATTGAACTCTCATTTTGTTTCAGATTACCTGATAATAAATATGAAATTTGGGAGCTTCGATTTTAAAGAAACAGGAAATGTCTCTGGAGAGAAAATTGTCATTGGTTCGTTACTCCCATGAGGGAATAAGTTTTTTTTTGGTGGGGGTTGATTTTACAAGAATTTAAATCCTCAAATCTAAGGTTACATAAAACGAAGAATGAAAGGTTGTTTTTTTGGTGTTTTTTTTTGGGGGGGGGTGATTTTACAAGAATTTAAATCCTCAAATCTAAGGTTACATAAAACGAAGAATGAAAGGTTGTTTTTTTGGTGTTTTTTTTTTTGTTTTGTTTTGTTTTGTTTGTTGTTTTTTTTTTTTGTTTTTTTGTTTTTTTGTATTCATTTTTATTCTTTCTTCTTTTTTTTCCAGAAATAAATATGTAACCAAACAAGAAAAAAATGGAAATAAAGAATAGAAGGGGGGGATAAAAACAAAAGAAAGTAAGATTCGCATGAAGAAAGAAAGGCTTCTGACATGAGGGAAATGAAAGAAAGACAGAAACAAACAAACAATAGTGAAAGAAAGAAAGAAAGAAAGAAAGAAAGAAAGAAAGAAAGAAAGAAAGAAAGTCTTGACTATTAGACAGAAAAGCTAAAAACAAAAAAGAAAAAACTGTTCTGAAAGAAAGAAAGAAAGAAAGAAAGAAAGAAAGAAAAAGATTTACCATATTAGAAAGCAAATACAATTAAACAGGAAGGAAGGATGGAAGGAAGAAAGAAAGAAAGGCAGGAAGGAAGGAAGGAAGGAAGGCAGGAAGGAAGGCAGGATGGAAGGCAGGCAGGAAGGAAGGAAGGAATGAAGGAAGGCAGGAAGGAAGAAAGGAAGGAAGGAAGGAGGGAAGGAAGGAAGAAAGAAAGGCAGGCAAGTTGCCTTTTAGAGTGAAAAGACAAAAATCAAAAACAAAGGAATTGTTTTGGGACAAAGAAAGAAGGAAAAACTTCAAAGGAAAAGGGGAAAAACGTAAGTAAAGGAATTTGAAGATAATATTAATATTATGGATTATCTCATACCCTTAAAATGTTCAGATCTAAAAAAACGTAGACAAATATTCCTTATATTAAAGTCTTTGGCAAATTCCGATAATTTAGCATGTCTAACATCGGCATCATCAAATGTGATTTAAACTCTATTTTTCGAAGCGGAGTATTCTGTGGTTGAAACCTAACTACTCCATCTCTCTCTTTCTTTCTCTCTCTCTCTCTCTCTCTCTCTCTCTCTCTCTCTCTATCTATCTATCTATCTATCTACCTATCTATCTCCATCGATATCTATCTATCTATCTATCTCTATATATTTATCTATATATCTATCTATCTCTAAATCGATAATTAAAATTTAAAATCAGCATATATTTTATAAATACACCCTTGTGCAAATTAATTTAAACAACCGCGTTAGTTTCCTTTCTTTCACCATACGGTTAGTTTTAGACCCAGTGGGGTGACAGCGTGTGATCGAATTCTATTTTTTCCTCAGATTATGTCATTTGCAGTCATATGCAGTAATATGAATCTATTTTTTGTGTGTATGATGAAATTTGTTTGGACTTGAAAAATATTACGTCATCCGTGATTGCATCAGATTTTCATCACGTCCAGACACTATTGTCTCGACTGTCGATTAGTTGCCCTACGGCCATTAGAAAATTGTAACGCTGTACGAACACAATAGCAAGCCTTGCCAGTGATTAGATCAAAGTATTATCGACTGGATCGGAAACTCTCCTGATTTAAATCCAATCGAGAATCTGTGATCAATCTGCAACGAACGACTTCGTTGAATGGACCTACGAAGTACTAACATGTGCACTGTGTCATGTTTCATTGGGAAAATATGAAAAAATAGTAAATAATGACGGATTTATTCGTTTTGTTTCAATTAGTTTGCACACGGGTGTCTATAACTGGTAAAAAAATATTTTAAACACGTGTTTTCGTCTCGAATTCCTAGCTCCATTCTTAAGCAGTCATTCTTACGAAAAGCTATACATTCTGTTTTATTACAGCCTTGTCATATGTGTGTCGTGCATGGCGCGAAACCGGATCGGAAATATCTAAACTCTCAGCTGTATACAACCACTTCCTAAGATCAATGGTCAAAAGAAGCTTTGAACCTTGTGAACTGACGCTACAGAATCTCAAAGAACTCTACCAAATAACAGAAGCTACATCTCTTGAGGACTACCGACAGCAGCAACAGCTAAAATGGACAGCACGTGTAACTAGAAAATAAAATAATGACATAATCACATTCCACACCACTTCAAATAAAAGGTTAGTAAGGAAACAGCTCATCAGTACTGGAAAGAGCTAAAAAAGCTATTGGACACTATTTTCCTAAAGAAAATGTTTTGGGAGAAAGATTTTAGAAATTTTGTGGAAAAAAAGGGAGTTTGTCTTGGCGCACGGGACAGTAGTCGGTCGGTAGGCCCTGTGCATTAGCATATTGTGGCAAATAAGGCGTATTTCACAAAACTATAGCCTTGTGTCTGGATGTAGTGGCCACAGTGGTCGGTTCGTGTTATAAAAAAAAGGGGTTTTCCTTCTTGTTGGCAGTTCAATTTTTGCGTTCTTAGCTAAACAAGCACATGTCCGTCGTCAGACTAATCCACAATTGTTACCGAAAGGAACATATGTGACTAAGCCGATATTGGGAGAAAAAATAGTCTGCCACCGACCAATGTTACCAGAACTGCGACCATTCCTCTGAACTTCTCTGCTAGATAGCTACAATTATTTTAGTTTTCAGTTATTTTTAATAAATATTTGGCAGGTTTCGTGGTCGCAAAACCGAGGCAGTGTTTTTGGCAAAACAATTATAATTATCAATAGAATATCTTAGAGTGAGTAAACTTTTTTACTAGGTGGTCGGGAAGGGGTCTTTATATTAGTAAGATTAAAAATTAGCTTGACCCAAAAAGCAATAGGCGAAAAGATTTTTTATTTAAAAAAAACAAACAGGTGAGTCACTTTTATCGAACAGCCCTGCATATATATATATATATATATATATATATATATATATATATATATATATATACAGGGCTGTTCGATAAAAGCTTCTTCCTGCAAATCACTACCCTATGCAACAGACTGCCAAGAGGATGCTTCCCCGATCTCTACAATCTTAACCTGTTCAAGTCTAGAGTCAACCATTATCTTCCCCTCCTATACATATAAATTAGAAGAAGAAGAAGAAGAAGAAGAAAAAGTAAAAGAAGAAGGATGAGGAAGAGAAGAAGAAGAAGAAGAAGTAGGATGAAGAAGAAGAAGAAGAAGAAGAAGAAGGATGAGGAAGAAGAAGAAGAAGAAGAAAAAGTAGAAGAAGAAGGATGAGGAAGAGAAGAAGAAGTAGGATGAGGAAGAGAAGAAGAAGAAAAAGAAGAATAAGGATGAGGAAGAAGAAGAAGAAAAAGTAAAAGAAGGATGAGGAAGAGAAGAAGAAGTAGGATGAGGAAGAGAAGAAGAAGAAAAAGAAGAATAAGGATGAGGAAGAAGAAGAAGAAAAAGTAAAAGAAGAAGGATGAGGAAGAGAAGAAGAAGAAGAAGAAGTAGGATGAGGAAGAGAAGAAGAAGAAGAAGAAGAAGAAGAAGGATGAGGAAGAAGAAGAAGAAGAAGAAGAAGAAGAAGAAGAAGAAGAAGAAGAAGAAAAAGTAGAAGAAGAAGGATGAGGAAGAGAAGAAGAAGTAGGATGAGGAAGAGAAGAAGAAGAAAAAGAAGAATAAGGATGAGGAAGAAGAAGAAGAAAAAGTAAAAGAAGAAGGATGAGGAAGACAAGAAGAAGAAGGAAAAGAAGAAGAAGAAGAAGAAAAAGAAGAAGAAGAAGAAGTAGGATGAGGAAGAGAAGAAGAAGAAGAAGAAGAAGAAGAAGGAAGAAGAAGAAGAAGAAGAAGAAGTAGAAGAAGAAGGATGAGGAAGAGAAGAAGAAGAAGAAGAAGAAGAAGAAGAAGAAGAAGAAGAAGGATGAAGAAGAAAAAGAAGAATATCATGACCCTCTACCTCAAGTGGTTCACAGGCCTTGTACAGGATGGACCCTACTGTCAAAATAAATAGATAAATAAATAAAATAATAACTGAAGACAAATATTGGTTATTGAACTTTATAAAAATGAAATATTGATTTCACGCTAATACATTTTTTTTCTTTGCTTCCAACCCGACAGGTATTTGTTAAATAGTAGAGTAGAGTGGATTCTCTAGCTTGGCAACTCGTCTAAAATGACTATTCTGAATTCAAATCCACAGAGAAGGCAACGGAGAAACCACTCCACTATCTTTCCAAAGAAGTCATGGCAATTCACATATAACAAAGAAAAGAAAGCTGTGGAGAGTCATGATCATAAAAGTCTTGAAAGAAGAAAGAGATGGTAGAAGAAAACCACTATTTTCATCCCCAAAACGTCAAAGCACATCGCAGATAAAAAGGGAAGCTGTGGAGAACCATGATCAGCACTGACTTGAAAGATGAAAGAGGAGGTAGCAAGAAATCACTAAGTAAAGGCAACAACAACAACACTGAATTCAATATCAGTTGAGGAGTTGGGTGGGGGCTTGAAACTATACTTCCGCTATGGAGCAGTAGGGGAGACAAGGCAAGCAAGTTTTTCTTCTAGTTCTAGTTACATGAACAATTTAATATGATTTAAAGTCATCCAGTAGAGTACTGGTGCCTTCCTCATCATCATCACCATCCTACGACCTACCTGTGGTTGGTCCTGCATTGCCGTCCCCAGATCCCCAATGTCCAATAGTCCCGAGCTATGGTATCTCGGAAGGTCAATTTTGGTGAGAAAGCACTTCCAGAAGGATGTCATAGAAGTAAGGATGGGACGATTTCCTTGTCCGCTCGGCGGCAGTGTCCGGCAAATTATAATCGTTTTTGTTTGAGCTTAAGAGAGATTGGTTTCAGTTCTCCGTAAATTGTTTTAAGCGTTGCATGGGATCCCCAACTGATGTTCTGGATTTTTCGAAGTAGATTTGTATATATTCCATCCAGTCACCTTTCAAGACGAACAGATAATATCCAAATTTCTGATCCATACAGTAGGACTGGTTCAATCAATGGTCGAAAGGTTTGGACATTTAAAGAGGGTGGAAGGTTCGAACGCCAAATCTTGTGAAGTTTGTTACACCCATCCCGGGCAAGAGCTTTGCTGATGCTGTAGTCTTTTTTGGAAGCTATTATTTGAGCTCCAAGATATTTGAAGTCCTCAACTCTTTTGATGGATGGACTATTAAGTTACTTCAACTTGGATGGCTCGGAGGAAGTTGTGATATATTCTGCGTTACTCACGTTGCAATAGAGACCTACCTGGTTCGCTGCTTGCAACGAGTGATTGCAGCAAAGGATTCTGCGTCCTTGATACATTGAGAAATTAATGCAAGATCATCGGCAAATTCAAGGTCAGTCAGGTATTGTAGAGGGATAGACCTCTACTCCTGTAAAATAAGGAATAGAAGAGATATCCCCAAACATTGTCCGTGGAACGAAATCAATCTACTCCACACTGCAACTCCCATCTCACTGAGGATTTTACTTCTATGTCGATATGGTCTTTCCTCTTAATAATAACATAAACATTTTCACGATAAAACTTTGTTTTTATTAACTTTAGGACTTTTTTTCGTCATGATATGCTCTTTTTTTCAACCCTGAGTCCCGAACTATGGTGTCTGAGAAAGTCAATTTTCGTGAGAAGACACTTCCAGAAGGATGCCATCGAAGTAAGGATGACATAACCTTCCCGGCAGTGGCCGGCAAACTGCAATCGCTTTTATTTGAGCTTAAGAGAGATTGTTTTCAGTTTACCGCCAATTGTGTTAAGCGTTGCATGGGATCTCTGACTGATGTTCTGAACTTTTCGAAGTAGATTTTTCAAGACAAACGGAAAATGAGCAAGTTTCTGATCCATACAGTAGGACCGGTTCAATCAGTGTTCGAAAATTTGAGAATTTTAGGGAGGATGGAATCGCCAAATCTTGTGAAGTCTGTTACACGCATCCCATGCAAGAGCTTTACGGACGTTGAAGTCTTCTTGGGAATCTGTTATGTAAGATCGAAGATATTTGAAGTCCTCAACTCTTTTGATGGATGTATCATTGAGTAACTTCAACTAGGATGGTTCGGGGGAAGTTTACTCACGTTGCAAAAGAGACCTGCCTGGTTCGCTATTTGCACGAGTGATTGCAGCAAGGATTCTGCATCCTTGATACATTGATAAATTAATGCAAGGTCATCGCAAAGTCAAGGTCAGTCAAGTATTGTGTAGCGTACCGATTACTCTGGCGAGGTTTCAAAAGAAGTCTTTTTACCTCCATGTTGTCGAGAGAAATACGTAGTACAGAACAACTAAAAAAAACAACAGAATAGGTGCGTGTGTCACCTTGTAGAACACCTGCTTTAACTTCAAAGGAATCAGTCTAGCCGTCAGGCGATACAATGATAGCAGTGGTGTTTCTGCACAGAGCTGTAATTGCCTCAACAATTCTGGAGGAGATACCCTAGAGTTGGAAGATTTGGGAAATGAGATCTCTGTTGCCATATATGGGCAGGAGCTTATCCATTCTTCAGTTTCCAGTCCCAACAGAGTCCAAAATCATATCTGCGTCCTTGTGGGTGATGAACTATTTTCAAACAACCCCTCTCACACAGACAAAACGTCGCAAACCACGCGTTGCTCTATCTAATTCCTATAGAAAGGATTCAGACGAACAGCATTCCTTAGAGCACCTAATACCTACCACGCCACTCAAGTTGTAGCAAACCACCTTCATTCCATTCGTATTACTTTGGTTACTTTCAATTCGACCAGCTTCTTTCCACGAACCGCTGCTTTATAGAACCAACTCCCAAGAGGATGCTTCCCAGAGCCCTATAATCTTAACCCGTTAAAGTCTAAGACTAACCGCTATATTTTCCTCCTATCCGCATAAACTGTGCATCTTAGTCTTTAACCCTCTACCTCGAATGGTTCTCAGGCCATATAAAATTCTTATTTAAACCTAGAATGAGTGAATTTATTTTAGAAATGTATTTTAATTCGGACTTTCGGCGTTTTTGTTGTCATTTATATTAAGACGCTAAAAGGACAAATCTAATGTTATCTATGTTCTGGTCCAGCTGGGGGAAATGTGCTGATACAATGAAATCGATGCTGTTGTCTTTGGTAGTTTTCTTATCGTTATTAAACCAAAAAACAGAAATTCCTTACTGTTTCACCGATACAATTTCTTGGTTTGCATTTGTTGTAAAAGAAAAAAAAACAAAAAAAACATAACACTTGAACTGTCACAAGTAAGGGAAGGGGTCTGATAAGTATGTATGTGCCAGGTAGCATAGGTCCGGGGTTTATTACACGTTACGTTTCCTTGGTAAGTTGGTGATTTATGTAGTCTAGATGATGCAAGGCAGTGATTCTTAACCGCCGAGCCACGGCACACTAGTAAGTGTTCCGCGAAATGTCGAAAATATCGCGAAAAAAAACAAAAAAAAAACACCACAGCTTTCATTCTAAATAAACTATACAAACATTGAAATAAAGTAAGTTAATATTCGTCTCTGCATGGACACCTCGAGGTGGTGTAATGGTTAGCGAGTTCGTCTTGCTAGAACAATTACGACTAACTAGTGAGTTCGATCCTTACTAGGTACCCCATACTTTCGGCCTTGTGCCACATCTGAGCTACGCTTGGAAATTTAACATTTGGGCACCTCGACGTGTTGTAATGGTTAGAAAGCTTGTCTTGCTAGATCAATTACGACTGAGTAGTGAGTTCGATCCTCACTGGGTGACCCATACTTTCGGCCTCGTGCCACATCTAAGCCGGGCTTGGAAAATGACTATATTTGTGTCTGCATTTTTTAATTCTATGGTTTTATTTCAGAACGTTTAGATGTATACCCTTTAAAAATTTTCCTAAGTGAGGGTCTGCTTCTCGCACATTCAACCAAACATTGAAGAAATCACAGAAAAACACCAGGCATAGGTTTCACACTAAATAAGCTGCTCAAATAGCTGAAAAGAAACATTGAAATAAAGTAAGTTCATATTTGAGTGCGTATTATGAAAAAAAAATATCTATGGTTTTATTTCATACCATTTAAATCTACGCCCTTTAAAATTTTCACGATGTGTGCCGTGAAATTTTCATTTTCTCCTAGGTGTGCCATTGCTTAAAATCGTTGAGAAACACTTATGTAAGGAGTTAATGTAGATTTTGGGGTTGTCGCCTTGCGTCAAGTGGGGTCTCACTAAATATAGTCTTAATTGTGTGGTCAAGTTTTATGTAATGGTTAGTATATATCCAATCTTAGTTCTCAATCAACAGGAAAAAAATTTAAGATTAGTGAGCAACTGGTTAGGGAAATTTGCACAAAAAACGCGCAAGAGAAATAAAAGCTGGAGATGATGAAATGATAATTTTGTCAATTTACAATCGTTCTGTTATATAGGAAGATATGAAATATAGGAAGATATATATGAAATATAGGAAGATATGAAATATAGGGAGATATGAAATAGTATATATCTCAGTCTTAGTTCTCAATCAACAGAGAAAAAAAATTGAAGATCTTACTGGTCTTCAATTTTTTTCTCTGATTGAGGAAAATTGTACAAAAAACGCACAAGAGGAATAAAAGCTCAAGATGATGAAATGATAATTTTGTCAATTTAAAATAGTTCTGTTATATAGGAAGATATGAAATATAGGAAGATATATATGAAATATAGGAAGATATGAAATATAGGAAGATATATATGAAATATAGGAAGATATGAAATATAGGGAGATATATATGAAATATAGGAAGATATGAAATATAGGAAGATATATATGAAATATAGGAAGATATGAAATATAGGGAGATATTTATGAAATATAGGAAGATATATATGAAATATAGGAAGATATGAAATATAGGGAGATATTTATGAAATATAGGAAGATATATATGAAATATAGGAAGATATGAAATATAGGGAGATATTTATGAAATATAGGAAGATATATATGAAATATAGGAAGATATGAAATATAGGGAGATATTTATGAAATATAGGAAGATATATATGAAATATAGGAAGATATGAAATATAGGGAGATATTTATGAAATATAGGGAGATATATATGAAATATAGGAAGATATGAAATATAGGGAGATATAAAATAGTATATATCTCAACAGAAAAAAAAATTGAAGATCTTACTGGTCTCTGATTGAGGAAAATTGCACAAAAAAACGCACAAGAGAAATAAAAGCTCAAGATGATGAAATGATAATTTTGTCAATTTAAAATAGTTCTGTTATATAGGAATGAAGTGTCGCTATTGACATTTGTGTTTGAACGTAGGCGATCTTATTAAACTAGGTAGATCACGTGACCATAGCAAAACCGCTTATATAGAGGAAGTTGCGTGACGCCTAAAGTATTCGCTACTTCTCCACTATCCCCTATACTAATTTGGACTGCTATTTTCTTCCTACTATACGAAGTACTATTACTACGAGCATTATTCTAAGACGTTTGACACCAGTATTGTTCAACGGCGTATTATAATTGGTATCTGCGATTACAAGGTCTCTACTACATTGGCATTGACGAATTAAAAAACTAGTATCCTAGTTTTCATTATAACACTGGCAACAAAGGGTCGTTTTTGACGACATAAGTTCCAGTCATCATTTTTTAAAATATTAGCAATTCTCAAATTTCTTCTACACTCAGAAATGAATACTAGACGTCCGAATATACACATTTTTCTTTATATAAATTGTCGGGGGTGATGTATGGGGTCTGTATGACTGAGCCCCTTCAATATTGGGCGTGTCACTATGAAGTTATATTAGTAGTGTGTATGATTGAGTGAATATGGCGGATGTGTGAGTCTGTAAAGGCCTGTAGGTGTGAGTGTGGATGTGTTGCTGTGGCAGTGTGTTTGACTGTGTGTGTGAAAGGTAAGTGCGAGTGGGTGAGTGTTAATCTGTCTGTAAGTGTGTATGAATGTGTGTGAAATGCATGCAGGCGTGTGGGGATGTACGTCTGAATATATAAGTGCGTATGTGTGTATGTGTGTGGGTTTGAGTTTGGGGAAGCCGTGTGTCCTTGCTTATATGAATGCATGGGCATGTGGTTGTGCAAGTGTGTATGCGTGCGTGTGGGATGAATCCGGAGGCCCTGTGTGTCTCTGTGTCAGTGCATGTATGAATGTGCGTGTGTACGCGTGTGAGTGTGTATGCGCGGATGTGTGAGTAGTGGGGGGGGGTAATATTAGAGGTTCCGTATGTCATTGTTTGAGTGTGTACGAATGTGTGTGTATGATTGCGTATGTATGCGGGTGTGTGAGAGTGTTTGCATGGATGTTTGAGTGTGTGAATGAATGCGTTCTTGTGGGTGTTGGAAGTGTGAATGCGTATGTGTGGATGTTTGGGTGTGCAAGAGATTAGATGTGTGTGCGTGCGTGTGTTTGAGAGAGTGTGTATATGAGAATGTGGAGTGGGTGTGACGAGTGCGTGTGAACTGAACATGACAAATCAATTTCCTTCCGCAAGAAAAAAGGGGCGATGTGTCGATAGATTTACGATGTGCCCGTCCATCTACAGGCGAACGATTGGAGAAACGGCGAAGAAATACGAAATGATACGGACGTAGCGAAAGAGGTCTGGCTTCGCTATGTGACCAACCGCAGCGAACAGGAAGTAATGAATTGCGCATGCTCATAACTGACCTCAAAGTGGATCAAGCCAAATATAGCGCAAAAAAAAAAAAAAAATGAAACATGATACACTGATTTCGCTTTCCGCTCACAAGAACATAGACTTGGGCAGTTCGACGTTGGGTAATGATTTCCAAGCTGGCCTCGCCAGATCCGTTAAGACTGAGTACTGAGTTCGATCCTCACTGGGTGCTCCACAATTGTGCCAAAAAAAGAGGGCATTTCGACGTTCTGTAATGGTTAGCAAACTTGTCTCGCTAGATCAATTACAACTGAATAGGGAGTTCACTCATCGGGTGCTGCCTACTTTCGTCCTTGTGCTGCATCTAAGCTAGGCTTAGAAAGAGAGCTTTTTGACGTGGTGTAATGGTTAACAGGCTTGTCTCGCTAGATCAATTAAAACTGAATAGTGAGTACGATTCTCACTGGGTGCACCATACATTCGGCCTTGTGCTACATCTAAACGACGCTTAGAAAGAGAGCCCTTTACCGTGGTGTAATGGTTAACAGGCTTGTCTCGCAAGATCAATTACGACTGAATAGTGAATTCGATCCTCACTGGGGGCCCTCATTCATTCGGCCTTGTGCCACATTTAGTCTACGCTTAGCAAATCACTAAGCGAGATACGGAAGAGAGGTTTGTTTTCTCGCTGTGTAGGGAAGATATAGAGACATGAAGATGATGGCGAAAGAAGCAGCCGGCTTGTATATTTGGTAGGCAAAAAAGTTACAAAAGTTAAAATAAAAAACCCTTGGTACTTTTACCCAAATATTTTTTTTAAACATCAACCACTGTTAATGACAAATAAAAACCTTTTTATTTCGATATGCAGAACACTTCAGGACGTTGACGATAATGGCTCTTCACAATTTTCTGTCCTTTGTAGCTCAGAGTAAATTTTTTCTTTGGCTATCTCACCTAAATCATGTTCTGTCATCTATTTACACTCGCTACTGTGTTGGTTTGTGCGCTATTTTCCTCTGTTCCCGTGAGCCTCGGATTTTCTATGTCGTCTCTCCTCACTATGTACCCAAGAAATTTCAACTGTCTCTTCCCGATGTTAACTGTAAGTGTCCTTTTTGTTGCAAATTTCTCTAAAACTTCCTCGTTGCTCACATGTTCGGTCCATGGTATTCTCAGCATGCTTCTGTAGAACCACATTTCTGTTGCTTCAAGTCTCTTCTTCATGTTCGATCTATGGTATTCTCTCTTCCCGATGTTAAGTATAAGTGTCTTTTTTGTTTCCATTTTCTCTAAAACTTCGTTGTTGCTCACACGTTCCGTCAATGGTATTCTCAGCATGCTTCTGTAGAACCACATTTCTGTTGCTTCAAGTCTCTTCTTCATGTTCCATCCATGGTATTCTCTCTTCCCGATGTTAAGTACAAGTGTCCTTTTTATTTTTATTTTCTCTAAAACTTTGTCGTTGCTCACATGTTCAGTCCATGGTATTCTCAGCATCCTTCTGCAAAACTATATTTCTGTTGCTTTATTTAATAAAAATGCCATATTCTTTTGATTATCTTTTCTTTAAGATTTATATACCTATACAAAAATTAAGTTTCCAGTTCGCCCTGCGTTTACGAGAACTATAAACAAATCATGATACCAAACGCTTCAAAACGTTAGAATTTGGCTCCAGGAAGAAATATTTTCGCATGGCCATTTGTATGTTGCATGCTCAAGAGTAAGAAATCCTAAGAATTTATTCTTCTCTGTTAAGAAGGAAAAAAGAAAATAATAAATTTCCTTAAAAAATATTGTTTACCATGAAGTAGTATAAAATTAAATTAAATTAGAGAAATTATTAAACGATTGGTATGCTAAATTGAAGAGTTTGTAAATCTTGACAAAATCTGTTAGCGATTACATCAATAATACTAAATATTGTGAATTTTTCAACATGTGTTAGCGTTTTGCAAACATAATCCGGTACATATATATATATATATATATATATATATATATATATATATATATATATATATACAGGGCTTTTCGATAAAAGTGACTCACCTGTTTGTTTTTTTAAATAAAAAATCTTTTCGCCTATTGCTTTTTGGGTCAAGCTAATTTTTAATCTTACTAATATAAAGACCCCTTCCCGACCACCTAGTAAAAAAGTTTACTCACTCTAAGATATTCTATTGATAATTATAATTTTGGATATAAATGAGATTTAGGGAAAAACTCTGCGCAAAAAAAGTGACTCACTTATTTTCTGCAATTAGTAATCAATAGAAACATAACCGAACAGCTTTAAATAAAGTATAATAGAGGTATAATTTATTTATAATAGGTAATATAGTTCGAAATATTTAATAATCTATGGGTCCTCCTTTATTTTGAATAACCTTTTCAACCCTTTTTGGCATTGACTTGATTAGGTTCTGGCAAATCTCATCTCCAAGCATTGAATTCCATTCGGATATGAAATTCCCAATCAAATCCTCTTTGTTGCTCAACTGCTTTCTCAACAGTCTGTACTTTATAATGCTCCATAAGTTTTCTATGGGGTTGAGGTCAGGAGATTGGGGTGGCTATGTCATAATAGTCAACTGCTTCTCATCAAAGAATTCCTTCATCAATTTTGTGATAGGGAGCATTATCCTGCATGAAAATGAGCTTGGTGGGGTCGATTTGCACCCTTTCAGCAGAAGGGAGCAGACAAGTCTCTAAAATTCTCTTGTACTGCTCGCTCCTGAGGGTCTTTTCAATAGGTTTTAAGAAATCAGTTCCATCAAAAGAAAAGCATCCCCAGAACATTATACTGAACGGTTGCTTGATAGTACTGCTAAATTCAAGGAGCTTTCAAAGCTTCTTCTTCGGATTTTAGATTGCTTATCCTTTGAATTTAACTCAATTTTCGTTTCATCGGAGAAGAGAGCATTTGGTAAAAAAATCAGGTGAGTCACTTTTATCGAACAGCACTACATATATATATATATATATATATATGTGTGTGTGTGTGTGTGTGTGTGTGTGTGTGTGTGTTGTGTATTTAGGCAACAATCCTTCCTTTGCATGTTCTATTAAAAACGACAGATAAGGTACTACGATTAAGCTTTTTATTTAATTTTTATTGTGTTCGAAGAAGTATTTGCTTTTTTGGACACAAATGTCCCTTAAGGAAGTGTGTTCCTGATCAAAGCGAATTCCTAAATAATTACATCGGTCACACAACTACATGCCTATCCAGACGCCTAACGTTAAACCTATCTGACCACGCACACAAACTTACCAGACTCTATCCGAAACATACTAGTAGAAAATACAAACATAATAACCTCATCCATATGTAAAAAAAAAGGTTAAAAATAATGGAAACTTTAATGTTAAAAAAGAAAAAAAGACAACAATAATATTAACTGCGAACATGGCCACACTGTGCTAACCGTGTTCGGAAAATAAATCATCTCTATAACACACTTAAAACAAACATATAACGCACACACTGAATTAAACTGAAAAAATAAAATCATCCTTGATAATTCCTAAAAGTATAGCCGAAAGCGCTCGGAATTATAGAACATTTGGACAGTTTCTACTGACTCTGTATCCCAAAAAGAAAAAAACTCGTAGTACCTTATCTGTCGTTTTTAATGAAACATGCATTTATATATATATATATATATATATATATATATATATATATATATATAAAGATATGTTTAGTGGTACAAAATTTTATGGCTGCCATGAACAGCCAAAAATTAGTTTTATTATTACTAAGAAATAAAAAGTAAAAATGAAAAACGGGCTAGCGAATCGGTTTCTCCGTCAATTTCGGTGGCAATTTGAGTGGAACTTGCTAAGGATGCTGTTAGTTTTAGTGCGGACGCTTTTACCATCCTTAGCAAGTACCACTCAAATTACCATCTTAAAGTGTTGGAGGCCATCTACATTCTATCATTAAAGCCTTCTCTTTGTAAACAGAAGGACTTTATATTAGGCCTCTAAATAATTACCATTTAACTATTTTTTTTCTCTCCCACCTAAACACTTTGTTCATTTTTTTTTTATAATATATAATTTGCTTTATTTACCTCGATTTAGCTCTGTTGAGCGAGGTACGAAACCGGTTAGCTAGCCCGTTTTTCATTTTTACTTTTTATTATCATGAGTGGTAATAATAAAACTAATTTTTATCTCTTCATGGCAGTCATATATATATATATATATATATATATATATATATATATATATATATATATACAAGTATATAATTGGTGTATACGGAATGAATTCCAATAACCAACAATTACTATTCTTAAAAGAGTGCTCAATACAAAGTAGAGCAGATATAATTATTTATTTAAACAATAAACATGTTATAAAATCACTACAAAAATAGCCATTTTGTTTCAACATTCCCGGTGTCTTATCAAGTGATGATCATCATTTAATAAGACATCGGGTGTGTTAAAACAAAATGGCTATTTTCGTAGTGATTTTATGACATGTTTATGTTATAAATTTTTTAAATAAGTAATTATATATATATATATATATATATATATATATATATATATATATATATATATATATATATATATATATACAAAGAAAATAGATGTAGATATAAAAGTCGCATTACGCTCAAGACGTTTCTCTTGAGGTAACTCAACGACAAGCAAACGTATAAGTGTATAATTATAATTTATATGCAATATAATATCTACGTGCATCCCTGCTTTGATGCAAGCATTAATGTTGACTCATATATGTGCATATGTAAGTCTTCTCTACCGAGCTAATTTTCTTCGCGAATACAAACTTGTTGACATGCCTACAAGATCTACTCAATGGTTCAGAAAACTGTTGGTCGGTTGCTGAAGCGGAAGTGATCTCGCAACACGTGGACAGTTGTTTGTGATTAGATGTCACAGCTTCCGTCGCTTTGCGTCACCATTCGTCTTTAGCGTCCATTTTTCTGATGAAATGTTGTTTGCGATTTCGGACAGGAAATTCCGTCTAGCTACATAACATCTACAGATGTTGATCAATCATCGCTTATGACGTCAGTTGATTTCATCATGTAAGTCTAAATATCGAAAATTCTGACCGTGTTATTTTTTTCTTTCTTTCTTTCTTTCTTTTTTTTTTTTTTTTTTTTTTTGCTGTTGTTCTTTTCCTTTAATTCTTGCTCATGCGCGGTCACTTTTTGATCAAAAAACAATAAAAACGACAAAGAAAGTTCTAGTAACTTATATTTCGTACGGAAATATAGAAAGATCTAAACTACACTATTTACATTATTTCGACAATTGTCCTCATCTTTGTCGCCATATTTATTACAACGTTTCGGCTGTTGTACGCTCCGGCCTTCTTCAGGTAGTTGGAATGTCGAACTGAACCCTTTATTTCGCTCACTGGGGTAGACTGTTCTAGTTCCACGTGCCATGTCTAATGGATGACAGTTATCAGTTATCTCCTGTTAATTTTCCCTCTGAAAGTTCTGCCAAGTATTGAACTCCAGTGAGCGAAATAAAGTTCGACATTCCAACCACCTGAAGAAGGCCGGAGCATACAACGGCCGAAACGTTGTAATAAATATGGCGACAAAGATGAGGAAAATAGTCCGAATAATTTAAATAGTGTATATAATACCTCATGTCAGAAATATAGACAGATACTGAAGAAGGCCGGAGCGTACAACGGCCGAAACGTTGTAATAAATATGGCGACAAAGATGAGGAAAATAGTCCGAATAATGTAAATAGTGTATATAATACCTCATGTCAGAAATATAAACAGATACTGAAGAAGGCCGGAGCGTAAAACGGCCGAAACTTTGTAATAATTATGGCGACAAAGATGAGGAAAATAGTCCGAATAATGTAAATAGTGTACATAATACCTCATGTCAGAAATATAGACAGATACTGAAGAAGGCCGGAGCGTACAACGGCCGAAACTTTGTAATAATTATGGTGCCATAGATGAGGACAATAGTCCGAATAATGTAAATAGTGTACATAATACCTCATCTCAGAAATATAGAGAGATACAGATCTAAACTAGTCATAGGCAAAATGCGGCACCACGGTCCACACGCGGCCCGTTTAGATTTTTAATGTCACCCTTAATTTTAAGCTAAGTATTGGTCGGGTTTTATAATTGAGTTTCCAAGAATCTCCTGGTGTCTCTAAATCCTGTTCCTTTATTTTCCCTTATCTTAGCTTCGCTTCAGTCTTATTCACCCCTGGAATCCGCTGCGTCTTAGTGGTATTATCTCCTTGCTTGGGATGAAACTAGTTTTAAAAAATCATTCAAAATAGAAGCCCCATTGGATGTCTGGTTTATTTAACGACATGTCGAACATTGTTTAGTTATTGAATATCAAATACAAGTAATGTAGTTTAAAATAAACAGAATCAAGGTTTAAATGTAGAATAGAAAATTTAGACATAAATTTCGTTTACACTCGTGTTAAAACGTTTGCTTCCTATCATGAGGCTGATGGCGAACTCCACGATAGCGTCTCTTGGCGTCATCTTGGTCTCACGCTTTCCACTGACCTTAGGGAGAACAACTGCATTGAATCTATAGCTTCATCTACCGCAAGGAAATTTGGTTCTCTGTGTCGCCCCAGAAGGGTTTTTTTTTCTCGCCTGAGTCCATCCTTCAAATCTACAAATCTACAATTCGTCCTTGCGTTGAAAACTGTTGCTATTAGGTTGGTGCAAAAATAATGACGTAGTAATGTCGTTTATTTGACGTTAGAAAATACGTCAAAAACGACATTATTACGTCATTATTTTTGCACCAACCTAATAATAAATATGGCCCCTCGCTGTTCATTGCGACGTCCTCGACAACATTCAGAGATAGATAAGCAATGTGATAGGTCCTTATCTGGCATCTCGTATATTGTCACATTCTCACAGACGTGCTGTTGCTTCCGTCTGTCTTTTTCTACAAATATTTTCATGGCAACTGTTCTGGCGAGCTATTTTCACTGGTTCTCAAACTGCATGGATTTAAGCGTGCTACGAGGTTGGCATATCGGTCCCACCGTTGAAACAGTTAAACGTAACCGCCACTTCTACTCCAACAGCTTCTTCTCTCGCATTTATCGACAGTGGAACTTCCTTCCTCCTAACTGCTTCTCTGATAGCTATAATCTTCAAATATTCAAATGTAATGTCAATGGACATCGTCTGATGCCTTGATCCCGCTTCCCGTCCTTCTCTAAATCTTTTCCACCTATTATCACCCATCTAGGTACACAGGCACATCCATCCTTACAACAGCTGCGATTCCCAAGCGGTAACGCATCTTGGTGCACCCGGGCACCCTAGCTTACAACGCCTGATATTCCCAAGCGGTCACACATCTACTTACACCCGGGCATCCTAGCTTACAAAACCTGATATTCCCAAGCGGTCACCCGTCTAGTTACAACCGGGCATCCTAGCTTACAACGCCTGATATTCCCAAGCCGTCACCCATCAAGTTACAGCCGGGCATCCCAGCTTACAACACCTGATATTCACAGGAGGTCACCCATCTACTTATACCCGAGCATCCTAGCTTACAACGCCAGATATTCCCAAGCGGTGACCCCTATACTTACACCCGAGCACCCTACCTTAAAACGCCTGATATTTCCAAGCGGTGACTCGTCTACTTACACCCGCGCCTCCCTTACAACGGCTGATATTCCCAAGCGGTCACCGGTCTGCTTATACCCGGGCATCCTAGCTTACAACGCCTGTTATTCCCAAGTGTTCACCCATCTACTTACACCCGGGCATCCTAGCTTACAACGCCTGAGATTCCCAAGCGTTCAACCCATCAAGTTACACCCGGGCATCCTAGCTTACAACGCCTGATATTACCAAGCGGTCACCCATCAAGTTACACCCGGGCATCATAGCTTTCAACGCCTGATATTCCCAAGCGGTCACCCATCTGTTAACTGAAATTACGTCATTTACTGTCACGTGTGGAGATAAATGGTGTAATTTTAGTTAACAGTATAAAAATAGCGTTTTCTAATTCTCCCAGTTGCTAAGGACATTTTTTTTGTTATTATTAGTTCGTTTAATAAATCCATTTCTTTTTGCCTTGAGAAAGTCCACATCGGACGAAACGCGTGATCAGCTATTACAGTTTTCCTATTGTCTTTTACATTTATAAATACACCATTATGCATTTTTGTCTTTATTAATTATGATCTAACAAATGATATAACAAATCTTAATTGTGTAGCCTTTTTAGCAATCTTTTACAATTTTTTCATAGTTTTTACTTGCTGAATACATTTTTAAAAATGCATATCTTGCCTGTAGTGATTCATAATTTGAATTCTGGTTTGAATATATTTTCCGTTCAATATATCTAATACAAAAGGTATCAAATTTTATTTGGATTTATTCTTGAAACAGTAAAATTTTGAAGTCAGTTTATAAGCAAATACTAACGGTAATTATGTATTTTGGTACATTTTTCAGATGATATTTAAAACTAAATTCTCAGAAATTGGTAAGATCTATGAATCTAATTTTTGGTGGCACATCAAACCCGAATTTTCACATCCAGTTCAATGTCAATTTTCTGAAGAAGTGAAAAATCAACCTGTCTTCTTGCTCTAGTCGACCAATGAAATGTATGGATTTATGAGTCGTGTTCTATTTAGAAAATCCTTGAAAGCCATTCCACAGGTTTTTCCGGGCCTGGTGAATTAAATTGGGTACATTAAACGGCTTCCTGTTCTACCACGAAGGTACAAGCCCGAGTTTTAATTGACTCTACCTCCAATGAGTCAGGTTGTCACACAAGGTCGGTTTTTAACGTCCGGACCCAACTGTTTCCAATCGGGCGAGTGGTCTGTTGGTCTTTGTTTGTCTAAGCTGGTTTTAGCTGATCATAGCTTGTCTAAGCTGTCCAAAGCTTGTCCAAGCTAGTTTTCGGTGGTCATAGCTTGTCTAAGCTTTTCAAAGCTTGTCTAAGCTGGTGATAGCTTGTCTAAGCTGTTCAGAACTTGTCTAAGCTGGGTTTAGCTGGTCATAGCTTGTCTACGCTGTTTAAAGCTAGTCTAAGCTGGTCACAGCATGTCTAAGTTGTCATACCACCGCTACGTAGCAGATGCCACGCAACGGTGGGGGAGAGGAGTCAAGGGAAGAGAGAAGGGCTCCAGAACGGAACAGATACTACATCTGTAGCATCCATCCCGACAGGAAGAAACCTACTTCTACTCCTCTGCCAATCCCTCCAGAAGAAACCGGGGGGAAGGAATCTCCGCGTACAAACCCTCGTAACGGATAACTGATGACGCCAGTTTATGTGCTTTCTCCCAGAAATTGCAGCCAAGGTCCGCTCACATTGGTCGTAGTATAAACTACAGTTTGGTTGCGTGGGTGTTTAAGAAAGACAAATATGTCTGAGCGGGTATCTGCAGTAGTGATTAACTTGCCACCCTAGCAAAAGAGTATCCTGGGAAAATGAGCAGCCAGCTATTACTAACATTATCATACACATGCGTTGTCGTCTTTCTTTCTTTTTTTGCTTTTCGTATTTATTTACTCCAGTAGCTTTTCTTTCTTTCTTTCTTTCTTTCTTTCTTTCTTATTTACTTACTCCAATAGCCTTTCTTTCTTTCTTTCTTTCTTTCTTTCTTTCTTTGCTTTTCTTATTTATTTACTCCAATAGCCTTTCTTTCTTCCTTTCATTTTCTTTCTTTCTCTCTTTCTTTCTTTCTTTCTTTCTTTCTTTCTTATTTACTTACTCCAATAGATTTTCTTTCTTTCTTTCTTCCTTTCTTTTTCTTTCTTTCTTTCTTTCTTTCTTTCTTTCTTTCTTTCTTTCTTTCTTTCTTTCTTTGTTTTCTTATTTATTTACTCCAATAGCCTTTCTTTCTTCCTTTCTTTTTTCTTTCTTTCTTTCTTCTTTCTTTCTTTCTTTCTTCCTTTCTTTCTTTGCTTATTTATTTACTCGAGTAGCCTTTCTTTCTTTCTTTCTTTCTTTCTTTCTTTCTTTCTTCCTTTCTTTCTTTGCTTATTTATTTACTCGAGTAGCCTTTCTTTCTTTCTTTCTTTCTTTCTTTCTTTCTTTCTTTCTTCCTTTCTTTCTTTGCTTATTTATTTACTCGAGTAGCCTTTCTTTCTTTCTTTCTTTCTTTCTTTCTTCCTTTCTTTCTTTGCTTATTTATTTACTCGAGTAGCCTTTCTTTCTTTCTTTCTTTCTTTCTTTCTTCCTTTCTTTCTTTGCTTATTTATTTACTCGAGTAGCCTTTCTTTCTTTCTTTCTTTCTTTCTTTCTTCTTTCTTTCTTTCTTTCTTTCTTTCTTTCTTTCGTTTGGTTCGTTAGTTCATTCGTTCTTTATTTCTTTCTATTCCAAACATCTTTATTCATAGATTTACTCTATAGTCTATTCATTCATTTTTATTTGTTTCATTCTTTCTTTCTCGATATATATACATATATGCCAGTGCGCATGCGTGTAATTCTCTACACAGCTTTTCATTTTAATTTAGCATATTCTATTGAATGTCATATTCGTAACGTTTACGAACGTCTGTTCATAATTAATTGTTTCTGCCTTAGAGAAGTAGCAGTTTTTTTTTTCCTTTTTTAAATAAATGATGAATGCATCTTGGAAAATCATGCTTGTCGGTAATCCGCGTTCATTTCACCGTCGAAGTTTTCATATTTATTCGAGGGAGAATCTTTGAGAAGAAGAAAAGAAAAAGAAAAAACTGACAAAAATGTCGGTTCGAAATGTTAAAGTTGTTCTTCAGTTGTTCCTTTGATACTTGCAATATCAAATCTCTCATAGCACGAAAGGAAGGAACGAAGAAACGAAGGAAGGAAGGAAGTAAGGAAGGACAGACGGGCGTGAAGGAGTGAGTGAGAAATAGAAGGAGGAACGGAGGGAAGGAGGAATGAAGGAATGGAGAAAAAAGGAAAGGCGAGAGGGGGACATGAAAGTAAGAATAAAAGGCGGAAGGAAGGGAGGTAAGACGGGCGTGAAGGAGTGAGTGAGAAATGAAAGGAGGAAGGGAGGGAAGGAGGAATGAAGGAATTGAGAAAAAAAGAAAGGGGGAGAGGGGGATATGAAAGTACGAATAAAAAGGAGGAAGGAAGGAAGGTAAGACGGGCGTGAAGAAGTGAGTGAGAAATGGAATGAGGAAGGGAGGGAAGGAGGAATGAAGGAATGGAGAAAAACGAAGGGCGAGAAGGGGGCATGAAAGTAAGAATAAAAATGCAGAAGGAATGAAGGAAGGAAGGAAGGTAAGACGGGCGTGAAGAAGTGAGTGAGAAATGGAAGGAGGAAGGGAGGGAAGGAGGAATGAAGGAATGGAGAAAAACGAAGGGCGAGAAGGGGGCATGAAAGTAAGAATAAAAGGGGGAAGGAAGGAAGGAAAGAAGGGAAGACGGGCGTGAAGGAGTGAGTGAGAAATGAAAGGAGGAAGGGAGGGAAGGAGGAATGAAGGAATTGAGAAAAAAAGAAAGGGGGAGAGGGGGATATGAAAGTACGAATAAAAAGGAGGAAGGAAGGAAGGTAAGACGGGCGTGAAGAAGTGAGTGAGAAATGGAATGAGGAAGGGAGGGAAGGAGGAATGAATGAATGGAGAAAAACGAAGGGCGAGAAGGGGGCATGAAAGTAAAAATAAAAAGGCAGAAGGAATGAAGGAAGGAAGGAAGGTAAGACGGGCGTGAAGGAGTGAGTGAGAAATGAAAGGAGGAAGGGAGGAAAAAAGGAATGAAGGAATAGCGAAAAAAGGAAACGGCGAGAGGAGGACATGAAAATAAGAGTAAAAAGGCGGAAGGAAGGAAGGGAAGATGGGCGTGAAGGAGTGAGTGAGAAATGGAATGAGGAAGGGAGGGAAGGAGGAATGAAGGAATGGAGAAAAAAGGAAGGGCCAGAGGGGGACATGAAAGTAAGAATAAAAGGGGGAAGGAAGGAAGGAAAAAGGGCAGACGGGCGTGAAGGAGTGAGTGAGAAATGAAAGGAGTAAGGGAGGGGAGGAGGAATGAAGGAATGGAGAAAAAAGGAAGGGCGAGAGGGGGACATGAAAGTAAGAATAAAAGGTGGAAAGAAGGAAGGAAGATAAGACGGGCGTGAAGGAGTGAGTGAGAAATGAAAGGAGGAACGGGGGGAAGGAATATTGAAGGAATGGAGAGAAAAGGAACGGCGAGTGGGAGACATGAAAATAAAAGGGGGAAGGAAGGAAGGAAGGAAGGAAGGTTGGAAGGAGGAAGGAAGGAAGGAAGGAAGGAAGGAAGGAAGGAAAAAATAAGGGAAGGAAGGAAGGGAGGGAGGGAGGGATGAAGTAAGGTGGAAGAAAGGAAGGAAGGATAGACTAAGGAAAGAAGAAAGGAAGGAGGGGAGGTAGGGCGGGATGAATTAAGGTGGAAGAAACGAAAGAGGGAAGGAAGGAAAAGAAAGAAATAAGGAAGGAAGGAAGGAAGGAAAGAAGGAAGGAAGGAAGGAAGGAAAGAAGGAAGGAAGGAAGGAAGGAAGGAAGGAAATTGGTTGAAGTCAGGAAAGAAAGTTGGTAGGAAGGAAGGATGATAAAGGAAGGTTGAAAGTAATGAAGATTTAAGGAATGGAAGAAGTAAAAAAAAAGCGGCAGGAAGGTTGGAAGGAAGGAAGGAAGTAAGGAAGGAAGGAAGGAAGGAAGGGAGGGGGAGGGATTAAGTAAGGTGGAAGGAATGAAGGAAGGAAGATATAAGGAAAGAAGGAAGGAGGGAAGGGAGGGAAGGATGAATTAAGGTGGAAGAAACGAAGGAAGGTATGGAAGGAAGGAAAGAAGGAAGGAAGGAAAGAAGAAAGGAAGGAAGGAAGGGAGGGATAAAGTAGGGAGAAAAGAAGTAAAGAAGGACGGAATAAGGAAAGAAGGAAGGAAGGATGGAAGGGAGGGAGGGATGAATTATGGTGGAAGAAACGAAAGGAAGGAAGGAAGGAAGGAAGGAAGGAAGGAAGGAAAGGTGGGATGAATTAAGCTGGAAAGAAGGAAGGAAGTAAGGAAGGATGGGATAAAGTAAGGTGGAAGATAGGAAGGAAGGAAGGAAGGAAGGAATGAGAGATGGAAGAATGAAGGTAGGGAGGTATTAAGTAAGGTGGAAGGAAGGAAGGAAGGAAGGAAGGAAGGGAGGGAGGGAGGCATGAAGTAAGGAAGAAAGAAGGAAAGAAGGAAGGTATAAGGAAAGAAGGAAGGAAGGGGGGAAGGGAGGGAGGGATGAATTAAGGTGGAAGAAACGAAGGAAGTAATTAAGTAAGTAAGGAAGGAAGGAAGGAAGGAAGGAAGGAAGGAAGGAAGGAAGGAAGGAAGGAAAAGAAACAAATAAGGAAGGAAAGGAGAAAGGAAGCAAGGAAGAAAAAGAAAGAAAGAAGGAAGTGAGGAATGAAGTAAGGTGTAAGAAAGGACGGGAGGAAAAGAAAGATATAAGGAAGGAAGGAAGGAAGGAAGGATGAATTAAGGTGGAAAGAAGGAAGGGATGAAGTAAGGTGGAAGATGGGAAGGAAGGAAGCAAGGAGGGATGGAAGGAAGGAAGGAAGGAAGGAAGGGAGGGATTAAGTAAGGTGGAAGGAACGAAGGAACGAAGGATTGAAGGAAGAAAGGAAACAAGCAAGCAAGGAATGAGGAAAGAAGGAAGGAAGAAGGTAAGGGGGGATGGGTGAATTAAGGTGGAAGAAACGAAGAAAGGAAGGAAGGAAAGGAAAGAAATAAGGAAAGAAGTAAGGAAGGGAGGGAGGAAGAAAGGAAAATAAAGTAGGAAGAGAGGGAGGCATGAAGTAAGATGGAAGAAAGGAAAGAAGGAAAAGAAAGAAATAATGAGGGAAGGAAAGGAGAGATGAATTAATGTGGAAGGAAGGAAGGAAGGACGGGATGAAGTAAGGTGGAAGGAAGGAAGGAAGGAAGGAAGGAAGGAAGGAAGGACGGGATGAAGTAAGGTGGAAGAAATGAAGGAAGGGAGGAAGGAAGGAAGGAAGGAAGGGAGTGATGAAGTAAGGTGGAAGGAAGGAAGGAAGGAAGGAAGGAAGGAATAAGGAAAGAAGGACGGAAGGGGGAAGGGAGGGAGGGATGAATTAAGAAACGAAGGAAGGAAGGAAGGAAGGAAAAGAAAGAAGGAAGGAAGGGAGGAAAAGAAAGAAATAAGGAAAGAAGGAAAGGAGGGATGAATTATGGTGAAAGGAAGGAAGAAAAAGAAAAAAATAATGAAGGAAGTGAGGGACGTATAAGGAGGAAGGAAGGATAATAGAAGGAAGGGGGGTAAGGAAGGAAAGAATACAAGATGTTAAATGATAACAGTAATAACTGCTGTAAATATGAAATGAATATGTCGACTTGAAATCAGAATAAAATTAAGGAACTGGAAGTAAAAATGAAAGAAAAAATAAAATAAATAAAAATGAAGAATTGAGAGCAGAAAGAAAAGAAGGAAGTGGGAAATGAAAAAAAGCGACTAATGTAAACAATATTTAGACCAAAAGAAAGTGAAAGAAATTTGGCAAAACCTATCGACCGAGAGAATAGTAACAGTCTCCAAAATAAATAAATAAAAGATGTTTTGGCTGGTGAAGAGGAAGGACGTGACAGAAAAATTATATCGAGTCAATGTTTGTCGAGTGAACGGGAAAACGGAAACCTCCTCGGATGAAAGATCTACGTCATTCCTCACGTCGGACGCTATCCTGCGTTGGGGTTGAAAAAAAAATCTACGAGCTGAACGAAATGCGCGCGAAAAAGTTACCGGCTAAGGTTGGTCGTGCGGGTGTGAGAGGGGGTACTATTTATGGCTTGAAATTTACGTTGATGGAAAGCAGGGTTAGGCTTTACTCCCCAAATCGCTGAAGACTCAAGCGTGTAGGAAAACTCACAAGCACACAAACACACACACGCACACACACACACATGGAAACACACTTACATGCGCACAGAGATGCACAGGCACCAGTATACATAAAGTCAAGAGAGTGAGAGAAAGAGAAAAGGAGGGAGAAAGGAATAATGACTAAATTACGAGTAGATATACAACCACATGTCCAAAAATACAGTTGACATAAATCTCTTTCACTTTCACTTTCAGTTTCGCTTTTCTCTATATGTGTCTCTTCCACTGTATATGTATGTTGATTTTCTAAACGTAGCCAAGATGTGACACAAGGCCGAATGTATAGGGAACCCAGTGAGGATCGAACTCACGTCATAACTGTTCTATGATACAAGCTAGCTAACAAGTACACCACGGCGAGGTGCTACACAATATCTGTCTGTATATCTATCTATCTATCTATCTATCTATATATATATATATATATATATAATACTTATTATAAAACCCAGGGTGTGTGTGTATGTGTGTGTGTGTGTGTGTGCGTGTGTGTGTGCGTGTGCCTGTATGTTTATATATTGGATCGGATTTCCTACATTTTTCAACCGATTTCAACAAAACTTCACAGGACTACGTAAAATTACCTTGCGGTGGTTCTAACAGCACCAAAAATTGGAAAAACACAATTGTTTTTGCACAAAATCAATTTGAAAACACGATTAAGAAGCATCGCGAGAATGAAAGGGGCACAACTCATATCGAGTTATACTTATTATAAAACCCAGGTTGTTTGTTTGTGTGTGTGTGTGTGTGTGTGTGTGTGTGTTTATATATGGGATTGGATTTCTACATTTTTCAACCGATTTCAACAAAACTTCACTTTTTTTGGCAGGTAGTGTTTCTTATTGTCTTGCACACTTTTTTCTTTATTTTTACATTCAGAATGCTTTAAAAATTCCATTTACAAGACAATTGTTTATAATAAAATTCTATTCAATCGCTAGACTCATAACGATTGAAAACAATGTTTTTGCTTGAGTTTGGGTTTGACCAATTCGTAAAAAAAATAAAAAATAAAAAATAAAAAAAAACTAATTAAGACATGCGTGTCCGTCAACCTTAAACAATAATCTTTGTCAATTTTATTTTTCAGTCTTTATGATGGTCGATACTTGATCTATCTCTTACTGTTACATCCCTGGGAAACGCCGGGTGCTACTGCTATATATATATATATATATATATATATATATATATATATATATATATATATATTCTGATCCTTTCCAGTACTCTAATCATTTTCTGGTTGTTAAGATAAAATTCATCAAGGAAGGCACCGTAGTTTTTTCTAAACCAAGTACTTTCGACCTTTTCCAAGATCATCTTTAGGGGCAAATTACAAAGATAAATATATTGTAACTGCCATTGGCTTCAACCATGGCTTCCAGATGACTTCGGTATCTCCAGCAACTCTTCTGGACGGTTGCATATTTAAATTGGTGAATGCTGTCATAATCCCCTGCCTTCAATTCATCTTTGGTTTTAAATGTAGTTTTGTTGGTCTCTCGCTCAACTGCGACCCACTCATTATAATCAAAGAGGGAGTTAGGGGTGATATGATTGTAGAAATTGCCTCACAGCCATGACTGGGTTCCTACTTATGTGGTAAGATGCAGAGTAATTTTGCCAGACATAGGGTCTTCCAGAAGGTACACTCTTGAACCAGAGCAACACTACCCCCAGAAGGCACGATGTAGGCTTCCGTGTTGAGTCTGCGGCCCAATGGAGACATAACGTCGTCATCAATTGTGAACACTCCAAACATCTTCGTAGTCACCATTTAACTCATCCAACTCTTTCCGAATCCTTTAGACTATTCTCATATTGACACCCAAACACTCTGAAAGGTTCATAGTAGAGCTTCCAGCACGAATGCTAAGCAGTACAGCATGCGCTTTCCAAGTTTCTGGCCGAGTGAATTGCAGTCATGGTGCTCTTTTTCTCACGGACGGTGTCCAACTGACCCTAATAAACTGCGTAATGTCCATGTACTAGTTTCCGAGCTCACTCGTCTCCTAAAGGATCTAGCCAATCCCTGTTGCAGATACCTGCACAGGAACATTTCTATTTGTTCAGCACGCATTTAGCCCATCTGTGGTATACACAGCGACTGAGCGGACTTTAGTTACAGTTTTGGGAAGATAAAGAGAGATAACGCATCATCTGGCGTGATCAGTAGTCTGAACAAGGCCATTACGCCCGAAACCTCGGTCACGATAATTTGGGAATTCTCCGAACAGTTCCGCCTGCCCAATTTCACTCACAAAGCTTGGCTCAACTCCTGATATAGTTCTCCAAGGATGCCACACGCTGAGATCGCATCCCAAGACCGATAACAACAAGAGGACACCTTCCTGTTGAATCGACTATGGTCTCATTGTCTGAAATTGAACGTTCTAACTAATATATATATATATATATATATATATGTATATGTATATTGAGACATTTTTTATGTTTTATAAGTTCTTTTTATATAAAAAAATTAAAAAATAAATAAAAAATGTCTTAAAATAATTGTCGGACTTAGTCCATTTTATAACATATATATATATATATATATATATATATATATAGATAGATAGATAGATAGATAGATAGAGAGAGAGAGAGAGAGAGATAGTATCGAAGGATTGAAATAAAGTTCATATATATATATATATATATATATATATATATATATAGATACATATGATGATCGACTCTCCCGTTGAGATTCGGCGTATGAGGGTCAAGCAGATCAGTTTCCAGGAAACCGACAGCCCGACACCGGCACATGAGATTTGATTATAGTGGTGAAGGCCTCGTGCAAGACCATCCACACTTTTTGAAGGGACGAATACAGAGACCTGGTGCACCGAATGCCACAAGGTTCCCAAACGACTCTCCGTATATATAAATATATATATATATATATAAAAATATGTGAACTTTATTTCAATCCTTCTATAAATTTCTCTCTCTCTCTCTCTCTCTCTCTCTCTCTCTCTCTCTCTCTCTCTCGACAAATGATGTCAAGATGGTTAAACGTCTTATCTGAAAACCTGGAAAAAAGGATTTCAATTTGTTTAGTGGCTTTTTAGATATTAAACATTCTTACACGATTTAGACAATTTCGCTGTCATACCTGGTATATATATATATATATATATATATATATATATATATATATATATATATATATATATACGTATGTATATATATAATAAAAAGGCTTAAACACTAATATTCCATGGTCATAATTTATTCCATTGGAATCGTAAATACGATCCAATTCACCAGACCTACAAATTCAAAAATTCATTTTTTTGAATTTGTAGATCTGATGAATTATTTACGATTTCAATGGAATAAATTATGACCATGGAATATTAGTGTTTAAGCCTTTTTTATTATATCCTTACTCTGTCCTGGACATTGAGTTCTACCTGGATTGTATCCTCTTGGAATTTTTTTTATTCAAAAAATATTTATGTATGTGTATGCGTGTATGTATATATATTTATATATTTTGCATATGTATGCGTATATTTACCACTAATATTAGCTATATATATATATAGCTATATATATATATATATATATATATATATATATATATATATATATATAAGGTATGCTATATTCATGCGCAAAAGTTTTCAGTATCATGGATAGACGTATAAATATAAAATATAATATATAATATAAAATATATAAGCATATAATATTATATAATATACAATATTATATTACATATAATATTATATAATATATATATATATATATTATATAATGATATTGTTATATATATTTTGTATAATATATAATATATATAATATTATATAATATCTAATAATAATATAAAATATATATAACATATTATATAAAATATAATATAATATAATATATATAATATAATAGCATACAGCCTGTGCAAATATAGAATATAAAAGTGTACATTTAGGTCAAAATCTGTTTTATTGTTAAACGCAGCCTCTACCCAGAATAATGATTTCAAGCATGAAATAAATTTAGCCTGTCTTTGTTGACTTCATTTTCCATATATATATAAATGTGAAAAAATACAGTTTTAACGTATGCTATTTTTATGGGATAAAGTGCTCAATATCAGAGATAGAGCGTATGTAAATATAAAATGAACATTGAAGTCGACACTGGGGGGGTGATAGATTGTTTCACGCTTAACGCAATCATGTGGCCTGTTAGCATGAAACAGTCTGCCGCCTATGAGTGTTGACTTCAATGTTCACTTTATATATATATATATATATATATATATATATATATATATATATATATATATATGGGGGTGCAGATATGTAAAAAAAATCGGAAAGAACACGCTAGGTAAATAATCCAGAGTTCTTTATTATTTTTGTTTTTATTTTTAAAAATCAGTGCTCCATACAGAAGTAGAGCTTAAATTATAATTATTTTTTTTAAAAAAATATGATTCCTTCGCTATATAAGAAGTTATCATGTTTCAAAAACGAGAGCCGAAAATCTCAATATAATTATTAAAATTGAGTTAAAGTATCAAGCCCTGTTTCATCCTCAAGCGAAAATTTAGGCATAACCAATCTTGAAATTTACGCATCTTTATAAGCATGTTCATTAGCAAAATTAATTACTATGGAAACGGCTGGGGCGACCACTTTCGTAAAGTTTTTAAGAGATCATTTTTACCCACATATCAGTCACCTTATGAAATTCTCTAGACACTTAACGACATGTTATGGTGCCAAAAGCTATCTTTCGCTGTGACTGACCAGACTATGTGCGCACATGAATGCCATCATTCGCTTTGAAATGGATACCCCCACCCTACCTCGGCTTAACCTCTTTTCGAGTACAGTCTAGTCTATGTTCAACTTCATTTCTTCATATACTCAATTTCTTATTACTGATCCATACACTGTGGAATTTGAAGTCTCTAAAGAGATTTTTTTTTTTAATTCTACATCCTGATTTTTTTTTTTTTTATATATATATATATATATATATATATATATATATATATATATATATATATATATATATATATATATATATATATATATATATATATATATATATATATATATATATATATATATATATATATATAGCAGATAAAAGGTATTTACCATTACTACTCTCACTCAGAGGAGACACAGTGGAGTAATGGATAGCGACTCGGATTGAGAAATAGGAGAGCCAAGTTCGAATTTCAGTCGAATCCATTACATTCACTTACGTGCTAATAGGTGTGAATGCTCTTCTTCTCCCCCTATCTATGGGTAAATTGTAGGACAGGCTTGGTTCTGTAGCTTTGGATGGCAACTGGTCTTCCGCAGACAGAAACGGCAACCTGCCTCTTCAGTCATGTATCGAAAGATGCATGATCGCTTATGCATGTATCACGCATGGCACATGACTGACTGACTGACTCTCAATTCATTGATTGATTCGTTTTACGGTTTATCAACCCTTTATAGGTTATTTAATGCCACAACATATTTTTAAATTGTAAGAGTTTTTTTACATACTTATGATTTAGTGATACAAGTAATTATTAATTAACCCATAGCTGGAGGAGAAAAGGCGGATTCATACCTTTTCCAAGAATATTTGTGCGTAAATGAATATAAAGAACCCAACCGGTATTGAAACTCGGCTCTCCGATTAACAATTCAATTCCAGGTCATGGTCTCTGTTTTAGATAGCCTTGTTTTTTTTTTTTCAACTGAGTAACCTCATGACAGAATTTCTGTTCATGAGTACTAAGGTGTTCTTTACATTGGGTTCCAAGGTCGCGCAACCAATTTCTTGAGACATTCTAAATGGTTGGATACTTTCCGGACAGATCACTTATTTTTGTCTAGTCTTCTTTTATTATTATTATTGTTATTATTATTATTATTATTATTTCTTTTGATTTTTATTTGAATCCAATTACAACAGCATTTTGATAGAACATAAAAAAGCTATCATTGGCTAACTTGAACATATCTTTCACGCACGGCGAACAGTAATTGAAATATGTTCAATAGGAAAGTTTATGATCGGCAAAAAACGTTAAATGATTATTTTATGATATCAACGCGGCTTTATTGGTTTTAAAATATCATAAAAATAACGGAAGACTTATTTTCTGACTGATAATAAAACACACATTCTTTTGTTTCTGTGTGTTTTTCTGTCTGATATTGCTAGCCTCTTTTAAATATTTTTTAGTATTAAAAAAAAACAAAAAACGATAGTGCAACGTACGCAATAAATAATTTCACCTATCGACTAATATACGGGTCAGTACTTTGCAGAAAAGTGCGTTTGTCTCCTGTTCTGACACACACACAGACATATATATAAATATATATATATATATATATATATATATATATATATATATATATATATATATATATATATATATATATATATAACCGTAACTGACACCTATCAAAGTCTATAGAACGAGGAATGTCCGCATTATCCCGTTTATATCAATGTAAATTACAATTGATGTAGCGAATAAAATAAAGCCTTTGCACAGACTGTTTTCAGCTACAAAATATCTATTTCATCTATGGCTCAGCCATCTCTGCCAGGCAGTCATTTTTTACTGAAACTGTAAACTAAAGATAAGACCAAATTAGTTTTCCTGGGTACTGTTGAGCTGAGCTGTATTATTTAAGAACTAAAGATGAGACGAAATCTGACATTCTGGGGTAATGCTATGAAAATACTGTTGAGCTGTCCTAGATTATTTGAGAATTATAGATGAGACCAGGTCGGTTTTCTTGAACTTATTATATGAGAATACTGTTGAGCTGTCCTAGATTATTTGAGAATTATAGATGAGACCAGGTCGGTTTTCTTGAGCTTATTATATGAGAATACTGTTGAGCTGTCCTAGATTATTTGAGAATTAAAGATGAGACCAGGTCAGTTTTCTTGAGCTTATTATATGAGAATACTGTTGAGCTGTCCTAGATTATTTGAGAATTATAGATGAGACCAGGTCGGTTTTCTTGAGTTTATTATATGAGAATACTGTTGAGCTGTCCTAGATTATTTGAGAATTAAAGATGAGACCAGGTCAGTTTTCTTGAGCTTATTATATGAGAATACTGTTGAGCTGTCCTAGATTATTTGAGAATTAAAGATGAGACCAGGTCGGTTTTCTTGAGCTTATTATATGAGAATACTGTTGAGCTGTCCTAGATTATTTGAGAATTAAAAATGAGACCAGGTTGGTTTTCTTGAGCTTATTATATGAGAATACTGTTGAGCTGGGCTATACCATTTGAGAGCTAAAGGTGTGACCAAATCTTTTGCTATTTCTATAACACCAGAGGGACTGTTTAAACAGTTTGGCATAGGCAATCAGTACTGCATGGTCACTGTCAGTTTTACACCTTAAGTGATCATATATATATATATATATATATATATATATAGATAGATAGATAGATAGATAGATAGATAGATAGATAGATATAAGTGAACAGTGTGGCTGTTTCGTGCTAGACGCAATAGGGCCTGACGATTGCGTCTAGCATGAAACAGCCTATCGCCTTAATGACACTAGGTCTAAATGGGTCACAGAGAGTGAATGAGCAGACGTTAGGGAGGACAAAGGAGGAAAAAGAACAAGAAAGGAACAAAATCCAGATAGATAGATAGATAGATAGATAGACAGATAGATATGAACAGATTGAGATAGATAGATAGATAGATAGATAGATAGATAGATAGATAGATAGATAGATAGATAGATATGAACAGTTTGAGATAAATAGATAGATAGATAGATAGATAGATAGATAGATAGATAGATAGATAGATAGAATGAGTTATTTAATGCCGACAAAATTTCCTTTTTTTTCAAAAATATATAGCTGGTAATATGTCTTTTAAAAAATCTATAGTTTGGTTTGTGTTGTTTTGCGGCTTATTAACCTCAATGGGTTATTTAATGCTGACAAGATTTGTTTATTTCTGGTGATATTTTCTTATTTTCAAATATTTATTGCGGATACTAATTTTGTTTGAAGTATTTCTGGTATTAAAATCCATTTTTCACTTTCATAGAGTTTTAAGTCAGGTTGTGTGGTCAACTATTTACACATAACTGGGATCCTAACAGGTGCTACCACCCCGGGTGGTCCACGCTTGTCAAAACCTCCTGATCAGAGGCCTTGCTGCTGGACGTTGTTTATCGTCTTACGCAGGACACGGATGCAGTTTAAAGTCTTACAAAGGACGCCATAAATACATAGATCGCAAGAACAGACATAGATAGATAGATAGATAGATAGATAGATAGATATGAAGAGACTCGGGTAGATAGATAGATAGATAGATAGATAGATAGATAGATAGATAGATAGAAATGAAGAGACTGGGATAGATAGATAGATAGATAGATAGATAGATAGATAGATAGATAGATAGATAGATAGAAATGAAGAGACTGGGATAGATAGATAGATAGATAGATAGATAGATAGATAGATAGATAGATAGATAGATAGAAATGAAGAGACTGGGATAGATAGATAGATAGATAGATAGATAGATAGATAGATAGATAGATAGATAGATAGATAGAAATGAAGAGACTGGGATAGATAGATAGATAGATAGATAGATAGATAGATAGATAGATAGATAGATAGATAGATAGATATTTTCACGTAAATATGGATAATTTTACGTTGCTGGTACTGATGATAATATTCTCAAGTTCATATCTTAAATCAATGTCAAATTGTTTTAAAACCTGCAAATGTCCATTGAATCTCGTCTGCTCCTATCTTTCTTGCTTGCTTTCTTTTATTTCCTTCGATTGCAAAAGCCGAAACCTACCGTGACTACAAAATAATAATAATAAAAATAATAATAATAATTATAATAATAATAACAACAACAATAAAAACAATAACAATAATAACAACAACAATAACAACAATGACGGAGCAACAAAATCCCTAACCGTCTTTTCTCAATGTTTCAATTTGATATAAATACTATTTCCTTATTTTCGGCTTTTCTTTTACTCTTCATACTGGCTATTATTATAAGCCCCTGCTTACATCTTAATTTCAATTCGAAACGAGATTTTAACGGACATAATCATTTGATACGTTATTTACGAGGCTAATTAGTTCCGCTAGATAAATCTCTTCTTTGCCAATTGTCAGTGACGCTCAAGAGGCAGCTATGTCGGTGTGGCTGAAGGAAAATGGCGAGCCTGGAAATAATTTCGAAACCTTACTAATCTGGAAAGCAAATCTCTTCTTTACCTTTTTCTTCTTTTATTCTTTTTTGTATTATTATTATTATTATTATTATTATTATTATTATTATTATTATTATTATTATTATTTATTTATTTATTTACTTACTTATAATAAAGCGTGCAAACTTTCTCAACAACAGTATCGGTAGCTTCCCATTTATTATCGAGTGGTATAAAGTTAGGATACTTTATCATTGAGCTCCCTCCTTAGTATCGTTGTTGATGTTCGATAAGTCTTCGCCGATGTGGTTTCGAATTCTTCCAGTCTCGTCACAAGGTTCTTCAGAACTGTTCTGAACATTCCAGTAATAATTGTTATGCTATTGTTATTAGGTTGGTGCAAAAATAATGACGTAATAATGTCGTTTCTTGACGTATAACGTCAAAAAACGACATTATTACGTCATTATTTTTGCACCAACCTAATATATACAGGTATACCTCGGGTTACGTCCTTTCGAGTTAAGTCGTTCTCGATTATACGTCATTTGTAAAAGCAATATATGTAAAAATAAAAATCAAGTCTAAATCATTTTATTTGAATTTACGTCTATCAGCCACAAATATTGAAGTTGTAATATTACTAGAAAAGCGTTAAAAGCACATAAAATCATGCTACTGTACGGATAAAAGTATATAAATAAGGATAAAAGTATATAAAATCATATTAAAATATATACATTTACAGTAAATATTAATATAATCATCATAAATCCTAGTGAACGAAATATGAAAACATCTGTGACTGTGTTCTCTGATTTGGCGGTCTTTAAGAACTGAATATTGGCGTTCTCTACGGTAGTTTTACAGCAAAGTTCACCATTTTCAAGGCCCAAGGCCACTCATGGCAGAGATTACGATTAGGTTGAGGGGTCATTTGTGTGTATAGGAGTGGAAGATATCAGTTAACTCTGGCTTTGAATAGGTTAATATTGTAGTGATTAGGGAAACATCCTGTTGGGAGTCAGTTCCACCGGGCAGTGGTTAATGGGAAGAAGCTGCTCAAGTGGAACTTACTTCTCACTAATGGAATACAGAGGGAATGAGGGTGGTTTGCTATGATGTAAGTGGCATGGCATGTTCTTGCTATGAAGATTTGTCTTGGCAGAAAGGAAAATGTAGTCTGTCTTAGCGCTTTCTGTGGAAATAGCGTTAGAGCATTAAGACGCTTGCCACATCCCACCTGTGGGAGAGAGGTTGAAGAGTCAAGAATAATCTGTCAGCCACAAGAGCTTGGAGATGCTTTTGAACTCTGTCAAGGCTTGAGAATGAGGTCTGGGCAGCACCTGTTCAAATATTAGGTTGGTGCAAAAATAATGACGTAATAATGTCGTTTTTTGACGTTAAAAAGTACGTCAAAAAACGACATTATTACGTCATTATTTTTTGCACCAACCTAATATTACAACAGTACTCCATTTTGGGCCTGATCTAACTCTTGTAACAGTAGAGGATAGCAGGAGTCAGGTACTTACTGGAGTGGTACAAAGAGCCTATCATTTTACCTTCATCCTTAGCAATGGATCGTAAATGTTAATATAATCATCATAATTCCTAGAGAATGAAATATGGAAACATCTATGACTCTGTGTTGTCACTTTATTTAGCAGTCTTTAAGAGATTCATGTTTTCCACGGTAGTTCCAGTATCACTCTATTAAGAAGCAAGGTGAAAGTGCATCAGCTGACAAACAAGCAGAAGCCGATTTTTCTAAATCATTGGCTAAGATCTTCCTGAACAGATTTTTAACGTTGACGAAACTGAATTATTTTGGAAAAAATGCTAGACCGTTCTTTCATTGCGTAAGGATATCGCTGATGAATTATTTTATTCAGAATACAGTAATTACATATCATAAATACTTTAATAGGGAGTGATTATTCGCGGCTTATAGTGTGGTTATTTCGACTCAAGTCATTTTTCGACTTATGTCTTCACTTCTGGAACCAATTAACGACTTAGGGTGAGGTATATCTGTATTTCATTATTTTCATTTTTGTGCGCACATTATTATTATTATTATTATTATTATTATTATTATTATTATTATTGTTATTGTTGTTTTATTTGCTTTGATTTCTGGTGTATGCTCATTTCTTTCCGGGTTCCAACCAGAGACCAAAGTTCAGAAATGAAATCATAACATTTTCCACAGCACTTCGTGCAAAAAATAAAAATAAAAAACAAACTATTACACACATTTTACATTGATAAAGCCCTTCGGAGGTTATGATCTATGCTTGTGAAAATAATTTGTATTACTTTAGGGAACCCTTCAGTGGGTCTCTCAGAAGCCGTTTTTTCCAATCAACCCGAGTGCTCCAACTACAATTGGAATTATTGACATCTTCATGCGCCACATTTCAACAATGGACTGTCATTATTATTATTATTATTATTATTATTATTATTATTATTATTCAGTACAGACTTCTCCTGTGGTTAGTGTTGTGTGGTCAGATGCTATCACGCCCTATTAGTATTATGATTATCTTTTGAATATTTTCAGAGATGCATTACAACCTGCAGGAACTGCCTTTTAAATAAGAAAACACATTCTGCTTTTGTGGTCTTTGATCACAATGTCTAGGCGATCAGATTTGATTGTCCTGTTTGAGTGCATTGCAAAAACCCATAAAATCATAACAGGTCCCATGGGTCTAGACATTGTTCATATAAATTTCTTATAGGTTCCTTCCCATAATTGTTGCAGATTCTTCAGTGCAGATATTGGCCCACTCTGCCATGCTGAGTTTTATATTCAGTGGATGCCAATACCGTGCAACCTAACATTAGATAATCAATTATTTCTGGATATTCATCACGGAATCTACATTTGGGGGTCAACACGATTTTTCAGTATCTGTTCTTGATAATTTGGAGGGACGGTGGAGTGATGGATAGCGGCTCGGATTGAGGAATCGGAGAGCAGAGTTCGAATTCCAGTCGAACCCATTACATTCACTTACGTGCTAATACCCTTGGGAAAGGTATGAACCGCTTTCATCTCCCACCCCCTGATATAGGTAAATAGAAAGACAGACCGAGTTCTATAGCCGTGGATGGCAACTGGTCTACCGCAGAAAGAAATGGCAACCTACTGCGGGAAATTCCAGTCGAATCCATCACTTTCACTTACGTGCTAATACCCTTGGGAAAGGTATGAATCCTCTTCTTCACCCCTACCTCGATATGGGTAAATAGCAGGACAGACCGAGTTCTATAGCCTTGGATGGCAACTGGTCTACCGCAGAAAGAAATGGCAACCTACTACGGGAAATTCCAGTCGAATCTATTACATTCACTTACGTGCTAATATCCTTGGGAAAGGTATGAATCCTCCCCCCCAGATATGGATAAATAGTAAGATAGACAGGGTTCTATAGCTTTGGATGGCAGCTGGTCTACCGCAGCAGGAAATGGCAACCTACTGCGGGAAATTCCAGTCGAATCCATTACATTCACTTACGTACTAATACCCTTGGGAAAAGTATGAATCCACTTCTTCTCCCCCCAGATATGGGTAAATAGCAAGACAGACAATGTTCTATAGTTTGAATAGTAGCTGGTCTACCGCAGAAAGAAATGGCAACCTACTGCGGGAAAAGATCTGCCTCGTCAGTCATGTATTGAAAAATACATGATCGCCTACGCATTTATCACCCATGGCACAAATCTGACTGACTGCTTGATAATTTATAGTTAGAAAGTATTCGTCTTTATTATTATTATTATTATTATTATTATTATTATTATTATTATTATTATTAATGTGCATTTGTGTGGATGTGTATGTGTTTGTGTGGATGTGTCTGCTAGTGTGTGGATAGAGGGGAAGGGGAACTATGGTGGCAAAGGTAAAAAAAAAATAAACCTAGCCATGATGTCACCATTTTGTGAAATTTGTCGAACAAATTTGTTCTTCAGAGCAAACATAACTGGAGATTGGTTCATTTTTTTCCTGCTTCCACAAAATAAATTACTTTTTTGCAGGATACAGTGAAATCGACACCGTTTCTTTTCCAATAGACTTTTCTGCCTTTTCTCCATTCCTTCACTCCCTCGTTCTTTTCGCCTTTCTTATTGACTCTTTCTTTCCATCCTTTCATTCTCGACTTACCTCCTTGCGCCATACCCTCATTCGCAACATCTTTCCTATTTCATTTCTCTCTCACTCTTTTCCTTTCTTTTTGCTCCATTCTTTCTCTCCTCCTCTCTTGTCCCGCCTTAACTAATTCTTCCTTCCTTCTCTCCTTCATAATTACTCTCTCCTTCCTTTCCAAACTTCTTCATTTTTTTCTTTCCTGTCTTCTATTCGTCCGCCCTTGATTTACTCTCTTCTCTCTTACTCTCGACCTTACTCTCTCCCTCTTTCTCTTCTTCTTTTCATTCTTCTTGCTTTCATTCTTTCGCTCATTCCTTTTCTTTCTACTTTCTCATTCCATGCGTTCTTTTTTCATTCATTCTTTCTCTCTTTCTGTCCTTCCGTCCTACCTTCACTCATTCACTCCTTTCTTCTCTCCTTCAAAATTACGCTCTCCCTCCTTTCCATATTCCTTTTTCTTCATATTTTACTTTCCTGCTCTCCATTCGTCCGCTCTTGATCTATTCCCTTCTGCCTTCTCTCGTCCCTACTCTCCCTCCTTCCTTTCATTCTTCTTGCTTTCATTCTTTCTCTCCTTTCATTACCTCCTTCCTATCTTCATTCACTACCTCTTTCATTATCGCCTACCCACATATCCTGGGTATGACGATAAACTATATCCGGCAGCAATGCCTCTGATCGGGAGATTGGAGGCTTTGAGTAGCGCAGAACCCACCTCTTACTTGCTATTGTTCCTAGTTCCACCCTGACACGGGTTGGTAGCACCTGTTAGGATCCTAGATCTGAACAAATAGTAAATGCCCAAACAAAAACAGAGCCCTATGAACGTGTAAAAATCTTAAACTTAAGGGTTTAAAAAAGCTTCTTTTTTTTTAATTTCTTTGTTTTGCAGGTTATAGAGCATCCCTTGGAGATTAAAATGGCGACGTATGATGTCCAGCGACAGATAAAAAATATCTGGCAATTCAGATTTTCGATTCCAATGAAAGACCAGTTATACAAACGTAGTTAAATTACCGGCGATAACATCATACGGAACCTAATCGCCCGCTTTGAAGGAACTGGATCTGGGAAGAGGTCCTAAGCACACTGTACGCACTAGCGCAGCGGTGGAAGCTGTACGGTAGAGTGTCATTGACGATCCATCAGCTTCTACCTGTCGTCGCTCTGGTCAACTAAGCATCACCAGAACAACGCTTCAGCTATGGGTTAAATACCTGGATTTGTATCTTGAAAAAATCCTTATATCTAAAAAAAAAAAAAAAAAAGTTTTTAATGCGATATTCACTGGGAAGCGAAAAAGAAATATTCTTAAAATAACCCAGAAAGCCTGGGTATGCTAAAAAAAAAAAAAAAAAATCAATCGATTCTTTTTATTAATATTTCTTCTTTTTTTATCTTTTCTTTTTTGTTGTTGTTGTTGTTGTTGTTGTTGTTGTTGTTAGCTGTGATTGTAACTCATCGTACAAACTATTAGTTTGGTGCAAAAATAATGACGTAATAATATCGTTTTTTGACGTTAAAAATAGGTCAAAAAACGACATTATTACGTCATTATTTTTGCACCAACCTAATATTAGGTTGGCGCAAAAATAATGTCGTTTTCTCACATAGTAACATATGTGAGAAAACGACATTATTTTTGCACCAACCTAATAATAGCCGCCATTTTCAAGTTAAGCTTTGTTTGATACAATGCCACAAGCACTGAGTACCCAACGAGAAGCGGATTCACTACTCAGTATTAATAGCCAAGTAGATTTGTCCATTAATTCCGAGAAGCCCAAATAAGCTTATAGTCTACTAGATTAGTTATCTATAACAATTCTTTCTTTTACATTCATCGCATTTTCAGGGTAACTTCATTGGCTTCCATTTTGATTTGGAAATAAATAATTAAATAAAAGGAATTGAAAAAGGCGAAAAGAATTCATATGAAAGAGAAGGGGGAGAATTTTCGATCATCTGGACGCTGGAATGAAAGTTAAATCTAGACTTTATTTCGACTCTTAAGTAGCAAATAATATTAATTTTATATCTTATTTTGACTGTCACTAATCCTTGATGTAAGTCCTTATGACTAACAATGTTTTTTTTTGTATTTTTTTATCTGATTATCAATGCACTTCTTTAGTAAAGTTTTTTCAGAAAATTCCTATTGTGAAATCATTTACACTTCATTGCGATAGTCAAAACATTTGAAGTTCATTGTCTATAGATAAAATATTTTCATTACTATAGTTAAATCAATTATCAGATTATTCACACTTCATTGCCACAGTCAAATTCATTTGTAGCCTATTGTAATAGACAAATAATTTGCAGTTCATTGCTATAATCAAACCATTTGCAATTGATTGCCATAATCAAATCATTGGTAATATATACCTGTAGACAAATCATTTTCATTTCATTCTTATAGTCAAACCATTTCAACTTGATATCAATAATCAAATCATTTCTATCATATAACTATAGTCAAATCATTTGCAGTTTATTGCTATAGTCAAAACATTTTCACTAGATTTATATAATCAAATTATTTGTAGCGTATTTCTGTAGAAAAATCATTTGTCGTTCATTGCAGTAGCTATTTTCACTTGAATTGTATAATCAAATAATTTGTAGCATATTTCTGTAGAAAAATCATATGCTGTTCATTGCTATAATATAACCATTTGCACTCGAATTCTATAATCAAGTCATTTTACAGTTTATTAGTATAGCCCAAACATTTAAACTGGATGTCTAAAATTAAGTCATTTGTAGCATATTTCAATTGACAAATCATTTGCAGTTCGTTGCTGCAGTCAAACCATTTGCACCTATTTCTATAATCAAATCATTTGCAGTTCGTTACTGAAGTCAAACAATTTGCACATATTTCTATAATCAAATTATTTGCAGTTCGTTGCTGCAGTCAAACCATTTGCACGTATTTCTATAATCAAATCATTTACAGTTCGTTGCTGTAGTTAAACCATTTGCACCTATTTATATAATCAAATCATTTGCAGTTCGGTGGTGCAGTCAAACCATTTGCACCTATTCCTATATACAAATTTTTTGCTGTTCGTTGCTGTAGTCAAACCATTTGCACCTATTTCTATAATAAAATTATTTGCAGTTCGTTGCTCCAGTCAAATTATTTACACCTATTTATAAAATCAAATCATTTTCAGTTCGTTGATGCAGTCAAACCATTTGTACCTAATTCTATAATCAAATAATTTGCAGTTCATTGCTGCAGTCAAACCAATTGCACCTATTTCTATAATCAAATCATTTTCAGTTCGGTGCTGCAGTCAAACCATTTGCACCTATTGATATAATCAAATTATTTGCAGTTCCTTACTGCAGTCAAACAATTTGCACCTATTTCTATAATAAAATCATTTTCAGTTCGTTGCAGCATTCAAACCATTTGTATCTATTTCTATAATCAAATCATTTGCAGTTCGTTGCTGCAGTCAAACCATTTGTACCTATTTCTATAATCAAATCATTTGCAGTTCGTTGCTGCAGTCAAACCATTTGTACCTATTTCTATAATCAAATCATTTGAAGTTCGGTGGTGCAGTCAAACCATTTGCACCTATTTCTATAATCAAATCATTTGCTGTTCGTTGCTGCAGTCAAACCATTTGTACCTATTTCTATAATCAAATCATTTGCAGTTCGTTGCTGCAGTCAAATCATTTGCACCTATTTATATAATCAAATCATTTGCAGTTCGTTACTGCAGTCAAACAATTTGCACCTATTTCTATAATCAAATTATTTGCAGTTCGTTGCTGCAGTCAAATCATTTGCACCTATTTATATAATCAAATCATTTGCATTTCGTTGCTGCAGTCAAATCATTTGCACCTATTCCTATAATCAAATCATTTGCAGTTCGTTGCTGCAGTCAAACAATTTGCACCTATTTCTATAATCAAATTATTTGCAGTTCGTTGCTGCAGTCAAACCAATTGCACCTATTTCTATAATCAAATTATTTGCAGTTCGTTGCTCCAGTCAAATTATTTACACCTATTTATAAAATCAAATCATTTTCAGTTCGTTGATGCAGCCAAACCATTTGTACCTAATTCTATAATCAAATCATTTGCAGTTCATTTCTGCAGTCAAACAATTTGTACCTATTCCTATAATCAAATAATTTGCAGTTCATTGCAGCAGTCAAACCAATTGCACCTATTTCTATAATCAAATCATTTGCAGTTCGTTGCTGCTGTCAAATGATTTGCACCTTTTTATATAATCAAATCATTTGCAGTTCGTTACTGCAGTCAAACCATTTGCACCTATTTCTATAATCAAATAATTTTCAGTTCGTTGCAGCATTGAAACCATTTGTATCTATTTCTATAATCAAATCATTTGCAGTTCGTTGCTGCAGTCAAACCATTTATACTTATTTCTATAATCAAATCATTTGCAGTTCGTTGCTGCAGTCAAACCATTTGCACCTATTTCTATAATCAAATCGTTTGCAGTTCGTTGCTGCATTCAAAGCATTTGTACCTATTTCTATAATGAAGTCATTTGCAGTTCATTGCTGCAGTCAAACCATTTGCACCTATTTCTATAATCAAATTATTTGCAGTTCGTTGATGCAGTCAAACCATTTGTATCTATTTCTATAATCAAATCATTTGCAGTTCGTTGCTGCAGTCAAACCATTTGTACCTATTTCTATAATGAAATCATTTGCAGTTCATTGCTGCAGTCAAACCCTTTACACCTATTTCTATAATAAAATCATTTGCAGTTCGTTGCTGCATTCAAACCATTTGTACCTATTTCTATAATGAAATCATTTGCAGTTCGTTGCTGCGGCTCAAACCATTTGTACATATTCAATAATCAAATCATTTGCAGTTCATTGCTGCAGTCAAACCATTTGCACCTATTCCTATAATCAAATCATTTGCAGTTCATTGATGCAGTCAAACCATTTGTATCTATTCTATAATCAAATCATTTGCAGTTCGTTGCTGCAGTCAAACCATTTGTACCTATTTCTATAATTAAATCATTTGCAGTTCATTGCTGCAGTCAAACCATTTGCACCTATTTCTATAATCAAATTATTTGCATTTCGTTGCTGCAGTCAAACAATTTATACCTATTTCTATAATGAAATCATTTGCAGTTCATTGCTGCAGTCAAACCATTTGCACCTATTCCTATAATCAAATCATTTGCAGTTCGTTGCTGCAGTCAAATCATTAGCACCTATTTCTATAATCAAATCATTTGCAGTTCGTTGCTGCAGTCAAACCATTTGTACCTATTCCTATAATCAAATCATTTGCAGTTCGTTGCTGCAGTCAAACCATTTGCACCTATTTCTATAATCAAATCATTTGCAGTTCGTTGCTGCATTCAAAGCATTTGTACCTATTTCTATAATGAAGTCATTTGCAGTTCATTGCTGCAGTCAAACCATTTGCACCTATTTCTATAATCAAATTATTTGCAGTTCGTTGATGCAGTGAAACCATTTGTATCTATTTCTATAATGAAATCATTTGCAGTTCGTTGCTGCGGCTCAAACCATTTGTACCTATTTCTATAATCAAATCATTTGCAGTTCATTGCTGCAGTCAAACCATTTGCACCTATTTCTATAATAAAATCATTTGCTGTTTGTTGCTGCATTCAAACCATTTGTACCTATTTCTATAATCAAATCATTTGCAGTTCGTTGCTGCGGCTCAAACCATTTATACCTATTTCTATAATCAAATCATTTGCAGTTCATTGCTGCAGTCAAACCATTTGCACCTATTCCTATAATCAAATCATTTGCAGTTCGTTGATGCAGTCAAACCATTTGTATCTATTTCTATAATCAAATCATTTGCAGTTCGTTGCTGCAGTCAAACCATTTGCACCTATTCCTATAATCAAATCATTTGCAGTTCGTTGCTGCAGTCAAATCATTAGCACCTATTTCTATAATCAAATCATTTGCAGTTGGTTGCTGCAGTCAAACCATTTGTCCCTATTACTATAATCAAATCATTTTCAGTTCGTTCCTGCAGTCAAACCCTTTGTACCTATTTCTATAATCAAATCATTTTTAGTTCTTTTCTAGAGTGCTAATATTTACAATTCATTGCTATAGTCAAATAATTTACAGTTCATTTATCTTGTAAAGACATTTGAAATGCATATCTATAGTCAAATCGTTTGCTATTTGTTTCCGCAGTCGAACCGTTTGCGGAGAAATTTCTGTAATCCGAAAAATTTGCAATGCATTTCGGCAGTCGATACATTTCATTTCTATAGTCTAATCATTAACGATAGATATAATACCCCTATTCTGTTGGCAATATTTGCTTTTATTCTTGAATCCTAACAACCCTTTTCTTCCCCTATGTTCCTTCTATTTGTACGGCAAATCCGATAGTAATACCTTTACATTAAACATATACAAGGGGTAGGCAGGGGAATATAATTATAATGTGGGTGCGTTAATAAGAATTACATAAAGAAAGAGTGAGAAAGATAGAAAAAAGGTGGGGATAATGTTGATATTAGAGAATAGCCGTCTCCATGCAAAAAAACGTTCCAGATTTATTAACCGAATAGTTAGTCAGGCAGTCACGGTATAGACACATGGCCAAGTGATTAGAACGTCTGCATTCTGACCATGAGACCCGGGTTCATATCTCACTCTGATCGATTTGTCAGCTCTTCCTTATGTTATCTCAGCATGCGGCACCTTAGAAAACTGGCATGGGTTGTGAGTGAAATTAGGAGGCGTCGATAGTTGTGTTAGTACGAGGTCGCAAGTCACCGTGGCTGAGGGCTTGAGCGTGCTGGCGTTGTCCAAACTGTTCGTCAGAAGTCTAATATATCATATTGCGATCAAGTTGCCCATTTCTTCCTCAAATATTATAAACCTGCCTATTAAATCTATACACACACACAATATATATATATATATATATATATATAGGGAAGGGACGATTCCATCGTGCTGGACTTTGGAAAGTGTCTGAAAACTATACCACGGGTTGACCCAAGTCTTATGATTGAAATTGTGTAGACGCAGCCCTTAGGGGCCGTCGATAGTTGCTCTAACACGAAGTCACATTCATCGTCACCGAGGGGTTGAGCGTGCTGGCTTTGTTCAAATTCTTCGTCTAAAGGCTAATATATAATAAATACCACCAAGATTATTGACAATATTGTTATCTTTTTCTTCCTCAAATTTCATTAACCTGACTAGTACATCTATACACACACACACGATATATATATATATATATATATATATATATATATATATATCCTTCAACTCCACCCCCTATAAAGAACCTCCTACCACTAGAACTTCGTTCTACTATCAACGAGCTGACTGGGACGCGTTCCGTGATTTCCTCCGCGATGTCCCCTGGGGTGGAGTCTTTAAGCTCCCTGTCCAAGAATGTGCTTCTGAAGTCTCTTCCTGTGTTAAAGCGCTTTCATCCCATCAAGGAAATATAGGGTCAAGTCGCGCTCCTCCCCCTGGTTCTCGGCTGCTTACTCAGCCGGCATCGCCCATAGGAACCACTACTTCCACCTATTCCGTAGCGACATGTCTGACTGCAGTAGACGTCTCTTTGCCTCCACCCGTAACGAATGTAAGCGTGTCCTCAACGATGCTAAGTCACTATTTGCGGCTCGGATGAAGGAACGTATTGCATCTCGCAAATTTGGTTCCAAAGATTATTGGCGTCTCTGCAAGAGCGTATTGAACAATTGCAAACCCTCCTTTATTCAACCAGTTCGAAGTCCTGACCTCCTCTACCGACAAGGCTGAATGTTTTGCTCGGAAGTCTTCATTCAACTCGACGCTCGACACTTCCGGTGTACCCATACCTGACTTCCCTATTAGAACTGAGGCCATATTGAGTGGGTTAAACATAACCCCATCTTTGGTACTGGGCGTTATCTCCAATTTAGATCCCAACAAGGCTAGTGGTGGAGACGAGATACCAGCCATTGTCTTGAAGAAATGCACGCCTGAACTGGCGCCCGCCCTTTCTAAACTATACAACTACTGCCTCAAGGAATCTTGTTTTCCTGACTGCTGGAAGTCCTCTTCGATCGTTCCTGTCTTCAAGAACTCCGGCGACCACTCTGACCCTTCCAACTACCGTCCTATCAGTCTCCTTCCTTTCTTCGGCAAAGTCTTCGAAGCCCTAATCAATACCGAGGTGGTTAACCACCTCACATCCCATAATCTGCTCTCAGACAAGCAATATGGTTTCCGCTTTGCCCGATCTACAGCCGATGTGCTTACGGCCATCACTGAAACAGTCTACCGAGCTCTTCAAAAGGCACTAGACATCTCCAAAGCATTTGATAGGGTTTGGCATGCTAGCTTTCTTCGCAAGCTCCAGGGTTATGGCATTACAGGTCGATTATATAACCTTATACGATCATTCCTGTCAAACCGTAAATTGAAGGTCGTTCTCAGTGGATTCTCCTCCAATTCCTATCCCACGAACGCAGGTGTTCCTCAAAGCTCCATCCTAGGCCCCACTCTATTCTTTATCTACATAAATGACCTTCCTGAGGCAATAACTATGACACCACAATTTATTCCTGCCTCAAAAACAATCTAGTCTCGCTGACAAAACTCGCTTGGCCGTGCGTCTCAAAAAGGACCTCCAATCGATTGTGAACTGGGGCATGAATTGGCTGGTCAACTTCAACGTTTCCAAGACAAAACTGCTCTCTATTAATCACCACATAGATCCTTCCCTTCCCTTCCCTTCATTAGAATGTCTGACGCTCAACTTCTCGAGAGCAACACTCTGCGGCTGTTCGGTCTCACGTTGACTGCTGACCTGAGATGGAATAAATATATTGAATCAATTGCTTCGTCCACTGCAAGGAAAGTTGGCTCCCTGAGCCGCGCCAGGAAGTTTTTCTCCCCGGAGTCGATCCTTCAGATCTACAAATCATCAATTCGCCCTTGCATGGAGTATTGCTGCCATATATGGTCTGGTGCCCCTTCTGTTTGCCTCAGGGTTCTTGATAGACTCCAGAGGCGGATATGCAATGTAATTGGCCCTGCCCTGGCGTCTCGTCTACAGTCACTTTCTCACAGACGCGCCATCGCCTCCCTCTGTCTGTTCTACAAATACTTTCATGGTAATTGCTCCGAGGAGCTGCATTCGCTGGTTCCCAGACGTCATGAGTTCCAGCGCCTTGCGAGGCTGGCATCCCGCTCTCACCGCTTCATCACCCCTTCACTATCGAAACTCCTAAATGTAGCCGTCTCTTCTACTCTAATAGCTTCATGTCTCGCACCTCTCGCCTGTGGAACTCCCTTCCCTTTTCCTGTTTCCCTGTGAGCTATAATCTCCAGCTATTCAAGTGTAATGTCAATCGACATCTCCAGTTGCTTTGATCTATCCACTACCCTCATCCTTTCTTCTATCACTCCTATCTGATCTTGCTCTAAATTTTCTGTTACCCCTTGCGTCCTAGTGGCTTCCTGCCTTGCTTGGGGTGAAATGCTTAAAAAAAAAATTATATATATATATATTACATGAATCATATAGATGTAATCCGAAAAAATGCTATGATAAATGCGTTATTGTTTGGAAGGTGCGGTCGCAACGCTGAGTTTGAATTTTAAATTTTAAGGTTGTGCGTTTTTGTACAAATATAGTAATAAGAGAATTCTTTTTTACTGGTAGGTTTTCCGTCAATGTAGCATGAACTATATTGTTCAATAATTACATTAATGTCAGACTTATTATCCGAAAGTTGCACGTGGATTACACCTATATTTCGGATTACATCGATATTTTCGTTGTCCTCTTATTACCGAGAAGTAAAAAACAAGAACAAATCTATTTCCATACCTGAGGATGTGTGTAGGAACAGGCGAAAGCTTGTAAAAACTAAAAAAGACCTTATGAAAGTGGAATTTATAAACAGGGATCATATCATTCTTATACAGGTTCGGGGTTAGTGTATCTTATTGAAAATGTTTCTGAAGATGTATTCTCGCCATTTAATTCATTAATCTCTATATTTGTTTTTTTTGTATGAATGGTTCATGTAATTATAAATTGAACTGCACCTATAATCGAAATATATATATATATATATATATATATATATATATATATATATATATATATATATATATATCAGGGAGGTGAACGATCCATGCGTATGGCACCTTTGGAAAGTACCTGAAAACTATACCACGGGTTGACCAAATCTTGTGACTGAAATTGGGTAGATGGAATCCTTAGGGGTAGTCAATAGCTGCTCTAGCACGAAGTTACAAGTCATCGTGGCTGAGGGTTTTTGCGTGCTGGCTTTGATCAAATAGTTGATCACGCTAGATAACATGCTCTTTCCCAAAAACTGTAAGTAAGGTCTGCTCAACATAGTTGCAGTATAAACGCCAAATCCGCCTGAGAAAGCGTCTGCAATAGGGATTGGCTAGTCTCCCTAGCAGACGGATATCCTCGAATACGAGTGGCCAGCTATACTGTCGATAGGGTTTTATAAAATCTTTATCTTAAACCCGTCTTTAAGACAAACAGATTTCTCAAATGCGCTGTTATCACAATGAGAGTTTCCTTACTAAACTTTTGGTTAAGTTAGTGTGGAAAATCAACATCTTGATTCTATCGCGACGTATGGGTTTTCTCTATGGATCCGCAATACCTTAGCGCTTTATTGAGACTTCAAGAGGAAAAGGGTCGTTCTCTGTACCGCTCCAGTAAGTTCCTGACCCATCTTGCTATCGTCTAACTTTTACAAGATCTAGTTCCGGCTTGAAAATGAAGCACCGCTGCCATATATTGGCAAGAGCTACTCAGTCTTCACTTTCCAGGCCCGACGGAATCTAAAAGCGTATCCGGATCCTTGTGGGTGTTGAATTATTTCCCACCCTACAACCCGTTTTTCACAGTCGAAAAGTCGCGAGTCTCTCGCTGCTCTATTGCTATTTCCTTAGAGCCACAGCTAAAATCCGCCATGCCACGCCCGTTTTAGGAGACCACCCTAATTCCCTTCGTATTCCTTTGGTGAAATGCAAGTTCCACTCGAGCAGCTTCTTCCGACGAACTGCTACTTTATGGAACCGACTGCCAAAAGGCTGCTTCCCCGATCACTAAATTCTTAAACTGTTGTAGGGTTAATCTAGGGTTAACCGTTAACTTTCCCATATATCGCCATAAACTGTGCCTCTTACTCTGTAACACTCTACCTCGGGTGGCTTTTGGGACTAGTACAAGGTGAACATTTTCCCTTCTAGTTATATGTGCTGTCTAATTTAGTTGTTGTTTCTTTAGGAAGTCTTTTAGTGATGTGGATTTTTTTACTTGTCTCTGATTCTGTCATGCCAATCATTAGATCTACGAAAGAACTGTCTTCTTTAAGACTCATAAGGATTCATTCTGATATATCCCGGAAAGGGATATATTTGAACGAAGTATTAGGTTGGTGCAAAAATAATGACGTAATAATGTCGTTTTTTGACGTTAAAAAATATGTCAAAAACGACATTATTACGTCATTATTTTTGCACCACCCTAATAACAAAGTGGTTTTGGCTACTATAACCCAGTGGATTACAGTAGCAGTAATCGACTGGTACGCGTCGTAGTCGCAGGTAAGAAGTGTAGATCAATGGCGTAGTCCAATGGGCGTCGTTATAGATTAGCTCTCAGATTAATGCTCTTGACTCTCCTACACATCCGTCGGTGTTTATGACGGACACCAGCCAATCATATTCCAGTGAGGGGGGAACACAGGTCTACGCATATTCCATTATATCAATAATAATAATAATAATAATTGAAAGGGAAAGGGATATATATGTAGGCATATTCCATTATATCAGATTCGCTTAAAGTTATTTTTTTAATTATTGACCAGAGAAAACGGCTGTATAAAGCTGATTTTCCGACATTTTTGAACGATTTGGGGTCTATATCTGACAAAGATATTTAAAAATATGACTTCAGTCCTGAAGTTAACATTTAGGTTTGCTAGTATCTTGGGGTATTGGGTAAAACTACCCAAGCTCATTTTTATAGGCATAACCCTACTAAATACAAAAAAGCCTGCTATACGTATAAACTTCTTTGCTATACTAAATTTGTTAATCCATACACCGACGTATTTAGTTTATTAATTCTACATTTTGAGTTTTTATCATGGATTCAAGGTGTATGAAATCACCACTCTCATAAGTAATGCAGAGCGGAATGAAAACCCACGAAGCTGAGTTCGAATTCCAGTCGAGTTTGTTACATTCTCTCACATGCAAATACTCTTTGGAAAGTTAATTATGAATTTTTCTCCACCTCAGCCATAGGTAAACTAACAGGATAGATAGATAGATAGATAGATAGATAGATAGATAGATAGATAGATAGATAGATAGATAGATAGAAATAGAATGAGATAGATAGATAGATAGATAGATAGATAGATAGATAGAATGAGATAGATAGATAGATAGATAGAAAGAAATAGAATGAGATAGATAGATAGATAGATAGATAGAATGAGATAGATAGATAGATAGATAGATAGATAGAAAGAAATAGAATGAGATAGATAGATAGATAGATAGATAGATAGATAGATAGATAGATAGATAGATAGATATGAACACAATTAGATAGAAGTTAAATAAAAGATCTATTTAGCCCCAAACGAGATAACAGCAATACAGAACAGAAGCAGGAATATACCCCCGAAAAAAGAGATTATAGAAAATGGCCAATGATGTACATCAGCAAAAACGTGGATATTGTCAGTTACTTTTATTCTTATTCTATGTCTACCTATTTCTCCGCCCCTGCGATCAGGCTCCTGTCATCCAACCCTAACCGCAACCCTCCCTGATCCTGAATTCTCCCTAATTTCTACTCGACTTCACTTAATGCTGCAATGTCTTCATCGACCTCCTGATTTTCCAGCTTAACCCCGTCCGTCTCGGACACGCCCTTCTCCATTCGTCGCCGAAACGAGATCCCCATCTTTCAATCTTCCTTAAACTGGGTCTCTGTTTATTGTATGGCTGTTTGCGAATCTATTTTCAGCCATCAGTTCAGTCTGACACACATTTAATCGAGTTAAATACCTGGCAATTTGTCTAAACATACAAGCGCGTTCATATTCCATCTTTCTCTCTCCCTCTACTTCTCTCACTCCCTCTCTCTCCCTCACCCCCCTCTCTCTCTCTTTCTCTCTCTCTTCCTCTCTCTCTCTTTCTCTCTATCTCTCCCTCTCTATATATACCTCACTATTTTCTCTTCCTTTCTCTCTCTACCTCTCCCCCTCTCTCTTGCCCCTCTCTGTCTACCTTACTCTCTTTCTCTCACTTTCTCTCCCTTTCTCTCTCTTTCTCTATCTCTACATCTCTCTCTTTCTCTGCCTTTCTCTCCCTTTCTCTCACTCTCTACCTCACTCTCTTACTCTCTCTTTCTCCTTCTCTCTCTTCCTCACTCACTTTCTCACTCTTTCTACCTCTCTCTACCTCACTCTCTCTCGCCCTTTCTCTAGAAATTCTCCCTCTCTCTCTCTCACCCTCTCTCTCATTCTCTTCCTCTCCCTTTCTCTCTCTCCCTCTCTCTCTAACCCCTCTCTTTCTACCTGACTCTCTTTCTCTCCTCTTCTCTGTCAGCCCTCTATACCTCTCTCTTTTTCACTATTTCTCCCTCTTTTTCCTCTCCCTCTCACTCTCTCTCTCCCACTGTCTTTCTCTCCCTCTCTCTCCTTCTCCCTCTAACCCCTCTCTTTCTCCAACTCACTCTTTCTCTCCTTTTCTCTCTCTCTCTCTCTCCTTTTCTCTCTCTCTCTCGCTCTGGAAATTCATTATTAACCGAGCTATATATCTGACCGAACACGTATACATACATACAGAAACGCACAGATCCATATACATACACACACGCACATACGGACGCCTGCTGCACCGTGATGCTTAGCAAGTTCTACCAGCAGAGTATTTGTTATGATAGTGAGCCTTATCCGGACAGGTTTTCATGTGTAGTTTGGCGCAATAAGATCTTACTTGTTTATTCATTTATCCTAACAGTATTCTAAGCTTAGAGTTAGAAAAATCGATATACAAATTTTGCCCGATTTGTATAGCCTTTTGCCAAATTGTAAATCTCTTTCTCTCTCCTCAATTTTTCTATCTCTATCTCTCGCTTTCTCTCTCTCTCTCTCTCTCTCTCTCTCTCTCTCTCTCTCTCTCTGTATATATATATATGTGTGTGTGTGTATGTATATATATATATATATATATTTTTTTGTATATATTATTTTTATTATAAGAGATTATAATAAAAACATAAAAGGTTTCATGTTTCAATACTATGATTGTACTTCTTCAGGCAATAGTAAGTAACTGGTGATTAAATGATTTTTAATGAAATTAAAAAAACAAAGTGTTACCTCTTTTCCGAAAGTTAAAGAGGCGGGGAGCATAAGGTCAGGCAATCCTAGTATTGAAACATGAAATCTTTTGTGTAGCGATTTCAACATGTTTTTATTATAGTCTCTTATATTAAATATATATATATATTGCTGTACTTTCTATTGAGCACAATTTTTAAAAGTAAATGCGACGAAGAGTTGAATTTTACTCAATCTGTTCTTTCTCTGAATTGCATATATATATATATATATATATATATATATATGGTGGACTCTCCCGTCGTGTTCGACGTATGAGGGCCAAGAAGCACAGTTCCCAGTTCCTAGGAACCGACAGTCCAGATACCAGCACATGATTTATTATGTTGGTGCAAAAATAATGACGGTTTTGACGTATTTTTTAACGTCAAAAACCGTCATTATTTTTGCACCAACCTAATAATTATAGTGGCGAAAGGCTTTGTGTATAACCAACCGCACTTTTTGAAGGGCCGAATTCAGAGACCTGGTGCACTAAGTGCCACAAGGTCCCCAAACGAACCTCCGCAGGTATTAAATTCAGAGTTGTCCTTCTCCTAGACCCGTTGCCATCCAAGGCTATAGAACCCAGTCTGTCCTGCTATTTACCCATAGCTGGAGGGAGAAGAAGAGGATTCACTCCTTTCCCAAGGGTATTAGCACGTAAGTGAATGTAATGGATTCGACTGGAATTCGAACTCGGCTCTCCGATTCTTCAAATCGAGTCGCTATCGACTACTTCTCAGTGCATATATGAGATCTATCTGAAAAGTAATGCGTTGTGTGGGAGAAGGAGGAATAAGCGGATTGCGTTATCATCCATCATGACATTTCACTGTAATCTTAGCTTTCTGCAAATATTGTATCTTTTATCACATGTAAGAATTGTGTCAAGACAAAGCGTGGCTGCCTCGACAAGAGAAATGCAACTTCTCATAACGCCCTGAGCATCCGGCAATTCCTGGCCGAGAATAACATCGCCGTAAGGGGGAGGCACCCTATTCGCCTGATCTTGGCCTTGTGACTTTTTTCTTTTTCCAAGCTAAAGGAAATCTTCAAGAGAACCCGTTTTGAAGGCGTGGAGGCCATCAAGAGGGTCGTAACGACGGAGCTGAGGGCCATCCAAGAAGACTCCTTCCAGCAATGCATAGAAGCTTGGGAAATGAGGATAGAAAAGTGAATTAGATTGGAGGGTATTATTTTGAAGGGAAACCATCTAGTTTGTTTTTTTGTAATTCAAATAAATTGTTTGCTAATCTAGTCAGGTGACTTTTCAGACAGACTTCAAAAGTGAACGGTGAAGTTAACACTCAGATTCGACAGGCTGTTTCATGCTAGACGCAATCTTCAGGCCGCGAATGTTGGATCTTTCCTTGACTATTTATATATATGGGTCAGTGATGCAAAAAAAATCAGCATTCGCGGCCTGACGATTGCGTCTAGCATGAAACAGCCTGTCGCCTCTGAGTGTTGACTTCAATGTTCACTTTCATATTTATACTTACATACGCTCTATCTCTGTTATTGAGCACTTTATCCCATAAATATAGCACACCATAAAATTTTATTTCTTCATATATATATATATATATATATATATATATATATATATATATATATATATATATATTGATTTTTGTTTGGGTTTCACTATTCGCCCATAGCTGGGACTCTAACAGGTGCTACTCCCCCGGGTCAGGGTGGACCTGGGAACAACAGCAATTCAAAGGTGGTCCCAAGCTTCTCAGAAAACTTCAATCTTCCCATCCGTGGCCTTGCTGCCGGGTGTAGTTTGTCTTACCCAGGACTAGCTGTGATGATATAGAGCAAAAATGGTTGTCTGTGTTGATTAAAGGACTGCAGTTTGTGGAGAGACACGCTCACCCATTTCCTGAAAAAAATGAAGGTTACTCTGTGTATTTCCCAAATGCACAGCACGTAGAGTTCAAGCCTAATTAAAAGCCAGGGTTTATAATGATAATCAATGCATGCAGAATCCACTATATTATATCGCTGAATAAGTGGCCAATAAGAATGTTTTCATCATATTCGAGCCAATTGAATGCATCATCGTCGACATTTGTGTGCTGTCAATATTTCTATCTTTTAAAAGGTGGATAAGTAATTTTCCTTAGCGCCGAATGGTTTCTTGCCTGCCTGCCTTCAAGTGCGCTGCCCGTTGTGAGTGGAAATCGCCCTGACACGACCACTGGGCTTGCTTTCTTCTCCCCATTTGCCTTTTATATAATTAGGCAAAAAGTAGAAGTCAATTCTTGTCATATGGTCAGTTCATTATCAGAAGTGACCGGTTTTGGAATTTGCATTCTCAGTTGGTAATGGAATTTAGATCGACTTTGAAGGAAGGAAGGAAGGAAGGAAGGAAGGAAGGAAGGAAGGAAGGAAGGAAGGAAACGAGGAAGTAAGGAAGTAAGGAAGGAAGCAAGGGAGGAAGGACGAAAGGAAGGAGGGGGAAGGAAGAAAGGGAGGAAGGAAGGATAGTCGGAACCTCAACGAGGAAGGCAATTAGAAAGAAAGGAAGAAAAGAAAGTCAGGTAAAGGAAGGATGAAAGGAAAAATTAAGCAACAACGAAGGAAGGAAGGAAGAAAGGAACGAACGAACGAACGAGAAAGTAACAAGGAAAGAAGCCGGGTAGAAGTAATGAAGAAAGCAACAAAAGGAGGGGAAGCCTAAATAATATAGGAAGAAAAGGAAAAAAGATAGCAGAGAAAAGTAAAAGAAAGAAAGAAAGAAAGAAAGAAAGAAAGAAAGAAAGGAAGAAAGAAAGAAAGAAAACTGACAGGAATGGGTCGAAGAAAGAGGAAGATATGAAACAAAAAGAAGGGGAGCTGAGGACAAGAACAAGAAGAGTGGGAAAGGAAGGAAGGAAGGAAGGAAGGAAGGAAGGAAGGAAGGAAGGAAGGAAGGAAAAGGAAGGAATCATGGAAGAAGTAGTAGTAGTTGATGGAAGGAATGAAGGAACGAACGAAAAAAAAAGAAGAAGAAGAAGAAGAAGAAGAAGAAGAAAAAAGAACAAAAATCGAGAGAAGACGTTTAGAAAGAGATCAGAAGAAAGATAACGAAAAAGAAAGATTGAAAAATGGGAAGAAGAAAAAGGAAGATATGAAACAAAGAAGAAGGGGAATTGAGGACAAGAACAAGCAAGGAAGTAAGGAAGGAAAGAAGAAGAAGAAGAAGAAGAAGAAGAAAGGAACGAAGGAACAAAAGAAGAAGAAGAAAGAACAAAATCGAGAGAAAACGTTTAGTAAGAGATCAATAAGAAGAAAAAGAAAAGGTCAAGATTGAAAAATGAGGAGAAGAAAAAGAAAGATATAAAGCAAAGAAGGGGAATTGAGAACAAGAACAAGGAAGGAAGGAAGGAAGGAAGGAAGGAAGGAAGGAAGGGAAGAAGAAGAAGAAAGAAGAAAGGAAGAAAACTGACATGAATGAAAGAGGAGAGGAAGAACGGAAAGGCGAAACATATAAATGAATGACAAAGAAAGCTGGTATAAAGGAAGGAAGCGAAGAAAACAAAAAGAAATGAAGAAGGAAAGTCGTCAAACCACAAGGAAAACTCAATGTAAGAAGGAAGAAAATAAAGAAGGAAAAGAAACTAGAAAATTAGAAGGTTACGTGAGAAAATTGTGAGACAGAAATATGTGGAAGGAAAAGCTGCTTCAAAAGTGATACTGATATGGTGACCTGCTGTGTTTTTATGGATTTATTGCGCGTCCTGATTCGAATCCCGACCAGACACCCTATTATGGTTGGTTTGTGTCTGACTAAAAGGAGTAGTCATACTGTGATGCACAGGTTGCCAAACAAGTCTCCTTAGGTCAGTTCACCGATATAGGGTGTTTTCGTTGTAACTGGTATCCCAGCTATCTGCTCTTGTGCCAGACTAAACTCAGCTTGATTTCCACTTACGCCAAAAAAAGCTTAGTTAAATATATACTGATGGGTGCAGATAGGTAAAACAGACCTAGAAAGAAAGAAAGAAAGAAAGAAAGAAAGAAAGAAAGAAAGAAAGAAATTGGTAAGGAAACAAAGAAAGAAACAAACAAGCTGGAAAGAAAGAAAGAAAGAAAGAAAGAAAGAAAGAAAGAAAGAAAGAAAGAAAGAAATTGGTAAGGATATAAAGAAAGAAACAAACAAGCTGGAAAGAAAGAAAGAAAGAAAGAAAGAAAGAAAGAAAACAAACAAACAATTTGAAATAGTAAAAAGAAAGAAAAAAGAAAAAATTGGAAAGAAAGAAACAAACAGACAGACAAACAAAAAACAAACAAACAAACAAACAAACAAACAAACAAACTGGTAAAGAAAGAAAGAAAGAAAGAAAGAAAGAAACCGGTAAGGATAGAAAGATAGATATAAAGGAACAAGTTGAGGAAATAGATAAATAGAAAGAAAGAAAGAAAGAAAGAAAGAAAGAAAGAAAGGAACAGGAAATAAAAGAAATTAAACAAACAATCCGGAAAAATGTAAAAAAAATAAAGAAACTGGAAAGTATATGAAGATAGATAGATAGATAGATAGATAGATAGATAGGAAGGAAGAGGCTGAGTAATATATACAAAAGCACGCCATTGTTCTCTATATATCCAAATAGTCGGCATCATCTCATTCGTGTCGGTTACATAATGCATATATATATATATGTATGTGTGTGTGAATGTGTGTGTGTTTATATATATATATATATATATATATATATATATATATATATATATACGTTTGTGTGTGTGTGTGTGTGTTTCTTTGTGATCTGTTGGGTATGTACCTGTTCCTCCATCGTGATATTTTCGCTGTCTCAGCCTTTTCACATCTCCCAGTCTACTGTTTTATTTTTCCTACTCTTTTATTTCCATCCAATATATCGTATTACCTTCTGATTCTCATCAGTCTACCTTTCTATCCCAGGCCCCACACAACACTTTCACCAAAATAATAATAATAACAAAGAATTGGCTGAACTGTCCTAATAGAGCAGTACCAACTCCACCCACACAATCCCGTTTCTTTGAGCCAATCATCATCAAATCACAATCAGAGTGACCAAACCGAAGAAACGATGACTAATGTTAACAAAATGCCTTCTCAAATCCTCCTACCTTCACTAACATTTTAAGCCTTTCGGCCGTCATCATCCAGACCACAGCAACTGCTGCTATGATTGTCAATGCATCGACGTTGCCTATTAAGCCTGCTCCCACCTGAACATCGAGTCGATGTTAATGTCAGAGGTTGGTGTTGTTTGTCATTATATTGCGTCTGCTCAGGTCTATCAGCCGTCGCCGTCGCTATCGCCATCATTGTCGTATGTACGCGCGCCCTCTGGCGGCTTGGATGGTTTTCAAGCCATTAGGGCAGCGTCGGGTGCAGTAATAGGATTTTGGAGATCGGGCAAGGGAAGGTAAATTGTCGTCGATGACGGTTCAATAAATCGGTGACCATTAGAAAAGAGGGAAAGGAAATTGAACAAGGTGGTATGGTACTACTCATGTAAGTGGCGATGGGTAATCCAGTGTTTCAGCTGGTCGAGAAGATATAGCCATGTAGAGGGGATTATTATTAATTATAGAAAGGGAAAGAGAGAGAGAGAACAAAAAAAAAAGAGAGGATGAGCAGACGAAGATAGAAAGGAGTAAATGTATAGTGTGGCAAAGGGAGAAAAATTCTAAGATACAGTGGATAAATTAAGAAAATACAGAAAAATATGGGGTGAGGAATTTGTAAAAGACGAAAGATCCGTTAAAAGGGGAGATAATTTTTTTCATGTGATGAAATAAAATCTTCAGGACTTCATTGGAAAAAAATTGTTACGTTGGCGCGACTACACATGCGCACGAACGAGGGATGCTAGGAAATTTAATATTTTCTTCTTTTTTTTCTAGGCAATTTCATTTAGATTATTTTTCTTTTTCGTTTCGTTTTCATTACTTTTGTTATTAGGTATAACCTGGGACTATATCTGTTTACATTGATGCGACTACGCATGCGTACGAACGAGAGACGCTGAGAAATTTAAATTTAAAAAAATGGTGTTTTGATTCTTTTCTTTTTTCTCTTTGTTTTTGTTTCCATCGGTTTTGTTATTAAATATCTCACATTGTGATAATAGACGATCTGCCAAGAATAGGGAAATGTTGTAAGAACATGGACGCAAATTTACTATGGATGATCTAGCGATTAAAGAACTTTTTCTTATTTATGAATTATTTTCTCTTTTAATTAGAGTTTCATTTTGATATAATCAAAATTGCGCTCAGTCCCGTTGCAGTGAGCTACTAATAAGTTTAGTGTATTATTCTGTAAAATATCCCATTTCTGTCCATATAATCTCTAATTTAAATTTCTTGAGGTTTCTCCGATGTATCGTTTGTGGCAATCATTACTGGTAATACGGTTCAAGCTTATTGCTTGTTTGTTTTTTTTTTTGTATTGTCTTTTATTATTCTAAATATGGTTGCAACATTTTTTCTGTTGAGTTTAGATAAATTCTTTTTAATTGTAGATGTAGCATACATTCAACATTATTTTATATATATATATATATATATATATATATATATATATATATATATATATATATATATATAATTATTTATTTTTAAAGAAAAAAAAATTATAACATAAATATGTTATAAAATCACTACAAAAATAGCCATTTTGTTTCAACACCCTCGGTGTCTTATCAAGTGATATATATATGTAATCATTTCACCCCATGATGAGAATGCCACTAGTACGCAGCGGGTTACAGAAGAATCCTGATGATTATGAAAGATGATCTTCGCCCTCTCAAACATTCTAACTTTCTGTTCTGGAGTAACAAGATGCCTCACACGTTTCACGTACGATTTCATTTTCAAGTCTTTTTTCTCTGCTCTTTGGACTGTCGTAGCTGAAATCCTCTCTCACGTGACAAACGTCTTATGGATTGAGTTGGATCTTTTCTAATTGATATTTTTAGCTTTAAGTTGAAATGATGATCCCTCCTTGTGGCCTCCTGATCCAGTTTTTTTTTTCTCTACTGTTCCGTCTTTTTTAAACTTATTCACCGGACTTTGACGATGGAAGTCAGAGTATAATTGTTGGTACCGTTACTGAAAGCCCGAATGATCTTTTTTTCTCGAAGCATTGCTCATTTGGGAAGACATAGTGGGACTGACATAGTGGGTTTTTCGGTGATTCTTATAACAAAATACTGTCAAGATGGATAAACGCCTCATCTGAAAACCTGGAAAAAATGAAACTCAGTTTCGTGGGATGGACAATTTTACTGTTACATACTATATATATATATATATATATATATATATATATATATATATGTATATATATATATATATATATAAAGAGAGAGAGAGAGGGGGAATCAAATTAATCGAGAGGAGGTAATCTGATTTAGTTGAAAGGTGTTTATGGAAGAGAAGAAAGAGAAGAAAGAGAAGGAATACAAATAAGTAAAGACATAATTAAATAAGAAAGGAACGAAACTGAACCAAGGGAGTTAATCCATATCGTTTTATTCCAAATTCGATCGCTTAAAAAACAGAAAAAGAAGGCGAAGAGAAATGTTAGCATCGTTCGCGAAAAGATTAAAGAAGAACTTGATGCAAATAGAACAGAAGAAAGAATGTTACCTACACTTCAGGAGAGATGCAAGGAAAGACAAGAAAGGAAAGAAAAAAGAGAAAGACTAACAAAAAGTAAAATAGAAAAACAATTACACAAAGAATGTTAACAAGAACAAAGAAGAAGAAGAAGAAGAAGAAGAAGAAGAAGGGGGAAGGAGGGAAAAGAAAGGTAAGATCAAGGTGAAAAACAAAGAAAGAGAAGAATGAGAGTAGAAAGAAAACTACAAAGGGAAAATGAGAAAAATATATAAAGAAGAAGATAAACAGAAGAAAAAGAAGAAAATCAAAATTTGTAAAGTGAAGGAAGAAAGAAACAAAGAAAGAAACAAAGAAGCAAACAAACAAAGAATGAAAATCTGGAAGGAAGGAAACAAAGAAAGAAAAAGAGATTTGAAGATACGAAGGAAATAAAGTAATCGTTTACAAAGATAAATAAAGAAATAGATGGAAATAACAACAAGAAAGAAAGAAAGAAAGAAAGAAAGAAAGAAAGAAAGAAAGAAAGAAAGAGAGAAACAAACAAACAAACAAGCAAACAAACAAACAAACAAAAAAGAAAGGAATTAATGATCAATTAAAAAAAAGGAAAATGGAAGATAAAATAAAGTATACGTTTGCTGGAAGAAAGAAAGAAAGAAAGAAAGAAAGAAAGGAATTTAATGATCAATTAAAACATAGGAAAATACACATTCGCAGAAAGAAAGAAAGAAAGAAAGAAAGAAAGAAATGGCAAGAAGATTGTAGAAATAATGAAATGGATATAAGAAAGAAAGAAACAAAAAAGGAAAGAAAGAAACAAACAAACAAACAAACAAACAAGAAAGAAAGGAATTAATGATCAATTAAAAGAAAGGAAAATGGAAGATAAAATAAAGTATACATTCGCTGGAAGAAAGAAAGAAAGAAAGACAGAAAGAAAGAAAGAAAGAAAAGACATTTGAACACAGGATGAAAATAAGAGAATAATTTACAAAAATAAATAAGGAAAAAAATAGAAAACACAACACAATGGAAAGAAATAAAGAAAGAGAAAGCGATAACACTCCCGCATGTTTAGCATCTGCTTCATGGAAATAGAAAATGTAGTCAATTTCAAAAGTTTTCGTTTGTACCCTCTGACCTCTTTAAATAGTTCAAGTCAACTGGTGAGAGAGTAAAACCTTCACTTGCAATCAAACTTTCTTATTTTTTCTTTCACACATTTTAAATAACATCACTTCGTCACTGATGATATCTGAAATGGCTTTTGAGATCTGCCAGTTCTTCCCACATTGCCGACACGTCCAGTCTGCTCACTTCATCTTGCCTTTCTCGATGCTGGCAGATCAACACATTTTATGGCCGATTGTACATGTACGACCGTCGGGCATATCATATTGATAGTTGACATCACGATGACAACGCGTGTGGCTGAGAAGACCTACTTTTGAAAAGCAAATACGGTGACATTGGTCACATATAACAGACTCCTTCGATCCGCGTTCTGGGAGAGAGTTGACGCCTCTCATGTATCTCTCTTCACATTTTTGTTGTGAATATTCTATCCTGCTGATCTAAAAATTCTTGACGCCAATAGCAATCAAATGTTTCCATGTTTACCGTTCTGATGCAAGTTCTTCCCAGTAGTCTAAACTTCTTTAAATAATAACCTGCAGTTATGAGTGTTATTGCAATAAGTCGATCAATTTTGTCGGAAATCTTTTCATTTGTACCCTCTTACTTCTTTAAATAATAACCTGCATTCATAGGATTGTAATTGCAATAAGTCGATCAATTTTGTCGGTAATATTTTCATTTGTACCCTCTTACTTCTTTAAATAATAACCGGCATTCATAGGATTGTTATTGCAATAAGTCGTTCAATTTTGTCGGAAATCTTTTTATTTGTACCCTCTTACTTCTTTAAATAATAACCTGCATTCATAGGATTGTTATTTCAATAAGTCATTCAATTTTGTCGGAAATCTTTTCATTTTTACCCTCTTACTTCTTTAAATAATAACCTGCATTAATAGGATTGTTATTGCAATAAGTCGTTCAATTTTGTCGGTAATATTTTCATTTGTACCCTCTTACTTCTTTAAATAATAACCTGCATTCATAGGATTGTAATTGCAATAAGTCGATCAATTTTGTCGGTAATATTTTCATTTGTACCCTCTTACTTCTTTAAATAATAACCTGCATTCATAGGATTGTTATTGCAATAAGTCGTTCAATTTTGTCGGAAATCTTTTCATTTGTACCCTCATACTTCTTTAAATAATAACCTGCATTCATAGGATTGTTATTGCAATAAGTCGTTCAATTTTGTCGGAAATCTTTTCATTTGTACCCTCTTACTTCTTTAAATAATAACCTGCATTCATAGGATTGTTATTTCAATAAGTCGTTCAATTTTGTCGGTAATATTTTCATTTGTACCCTCTTACTTCTTTAAATAATAACCTGCATTCATAGGATTGTTATTGCAATAAGTCGTTCAATTTTGTCGGTAATATTTTCATTTGTACCCTCTTACTTCTTTAAATAATAACCTGCATTCATAGGATTGTAATTGCAATAAGTCGATCAATTTCGTCGGTAATATTTTCATTTGTACCCTCATACTTCTTTAAATAATAACCGGCATTCATAGGATTGTTATTGCAATAAGTCGTTTGTGACGGGTACACACCTGGCCCAGGGTCGAATCCTTTGGTTACGGCGCCAACTGTGACGTCGCTCCTCCTGGTCGCTCCTCATGGTTCCAAGCGTGCCGCTCCAACCTCTTGGTTAGATGATCACCAGCCTCGCCTTTCCCAACCCGCTTCCAATACCTGGTTGCTAAAGCAACTGTACTGATCTCCGGTCTGTCTACCCACGCTGTGTTTAGATCTTAGACAGACGGGACCAGCAGTGATGGGGCCGTATGCAAGTTGAGTCCGACGGGGGTGGCAAAACACAAGTAAAAGAAAAAAAAAAAACTCACGAGACAAAAAAAAATTACTGATAAAAAAAAGGGTGACAACCTTTTATATCTAATGTCCGTTACATAAAGAAAAATTGTTCTCATTCCCGACCCGCTCTGTGGACTATGGCACCAAGCTTCTATCATACAACTTAACGATTTCGAATTGTCTACTCTCTAGAATTGTGTATGTCGGAGTGTGGTTTAGTTTGACACTGGGGCTAATTTCTATCAATCATTCGCAGTTGATTCTTCTCTTCGACTTGAGTTGTATTTCTTCACTTCGATCTGGTTGGGTCGAATTCTGTTCTCGGCTGGGCTTGATTTTAACTTCTTCTTCTTCTTCCGTCCAGTAACTCTTTGGCCTTGTCTTCGACTTGGCTGCAACTTCTCCGCGGCTTTCGAGTAATCTTCTTCTTCGTCGACTTAGATAGAACTTCTCTTGTCTTTGACTTGGGCCGGAAGGATTTCTTGTTTTCGACTTGGGCTGGAAGGATTTCTTGTTTTCGACTTGGGCTGGAAGGATTTCTTGCCGCAACTCAGCCGCAACTCTCTGTCGTCCGAGGTGATCTCTTCTCGCTGCCGTCCGGGGCTGAACTCATTTTTTTGTCGATTGGGGTCCTGCTTTTATTGACGCCGCAGCAAACCGGGGTGGGTCTGTCGGCGTCAGGGCTCTCTCGATAATCCCAAAAGTCGCATTAGTTCTGATTTCCCATTATCGCTATTATTTTCACCCCTACTTCCTCACAGTGCCTCTGGGGGGAAGACGCATACCCATCTCTCCCGGTCTCTCGTATGTCAGGTGACCGTTTTCGACCAATGGTTCTTGATCGAGCATTCTCCCTCCTCTTTCCGCATATCACGTGACCGCTTTCGGCTAATGAGACTGTGGTGGGACGCCTCCCGTCTCCAATCGGGCGTGGCTTACATCGTTCTTGTTCTAAAAAAAACAAAATCTAATTTGGCCTTTTTCACACGTACGAAAAATGATAATCTTGGCTTTTTCCCACCTGGGTTCTGTCAAAACAGCCTGCCGCTAATTAGATGTGACTTCAGGAACGAATATTGGCGCTATCTGTGAGCCGAGACAATCGTTTTCGTTCCTTCTTTGTTTTTGGTCAGACCTGATAGTCAAAAATCTTAATTATCTGAATTGAAAATGTCTCCACTTCATCATCGTGGGGTTCCAATTTTTAACAGGTCAGAATCTGTATACAGTTCCACCGGTCACCACCTCAACACAAAAAAAACACCTTTCCTCCGATTAAAATTTCGTTTCCATTGTTCTAAAAAATCTTTATTGTTTCAGCCAACCTTAACAACTTCCATCCTACGCGGACATGGAATTAGTTCAAGTGCTTGACCTGATAATTTTGACACTTGTTAGGTGCTGGTCGTACGTGTGTGTTTTCGCTTACGACCTGGTTTCGTATTATGTTTCTGTCTTTCCTCTTCTTTTTGTTTTATTTTATTATCTCCAAACTCTATTTCTTCAACCAAATATAACAATTTCTATTTCCCTGGATTTCGGTCAGGTAATTTGACCTGATATACTTTGACACCTGTCTTGTCTTAGTTTTACTTATGACCGGGTTTTGTACCATCCATTCCTCTTTCTCTTTCTTTTTATTATTTTTTTTTCTTCTTCTCTTTGGATCGCCTAAATACAGTTAGAGAATTATTCTCAAAACTCAATTATTCTTCGTTTCTAAATGACTAACAACTGGTTAATAAACCGAATAAAAATTAAATCATATTTCTATGAATATCTCTTTTTAGTCTTTCTAAAAATTCAGGGTGCCACAGTTCAATTTTGTCGGAAATCTTTTTATTTATACCATCTTCCTTCTTTAAATAATAACCTGCATTCATAGGATTGTTATTTCAATAAGTCATTCAATTTTGTCGGAAATCTTTTCATTTTTACCCTCTTACTTCTTTAAATAATAACCTGCATTCATAGGATTGTTATTGCAATAAGTCGTTCAATTTTGTCGGAAATCTTTTCATTTGTACCCTCTTACTTCTTTAAATAATAACCTGCATTAATAGGATTGTTATTGCAATAAGTCGTTCAATTTTGTCGGAAATCTTTTCATTTGTACCCTCTTACTTCTTTAAATAATAACCTGCATTCATAGGATTGTAATTGCAATAAGTCGATCAATTTTGTCGGTAATATTTTCATTTGTACCCTCTTACTTCTTTAAATAATAACCTGCATTCCTAGGATAGTTATGGCAATAAGTCGTTCAATTTTGTCGGAAATCTTTTCATTTGTACCCTCTTACTTCTTTAAATAATAACCTGCATTCATAGGATTGTAATTGCAATAAGTCGATCAATTTCGTCGGTAATATTTTCATTTGTACCCTCATACTTCTTTAAATAATAACCTGCATTCATAGGATTGTAATTGCAATAAGTCGATCAATTTTGTCGGTAATATTTTCATTTGTACCCTCTTACTTCTTTAAATAATAACCTGCATTCATAGGATAGTTATGGCAATAAGTCGTTCAATTTTGTCGGAAATCTTTTCATTTCTACCCTCTTACTTCTTTAAATAATAACCTGCATTCATAGGATTGTAATTGCAATAAGTCGATCAATTTCGTCGGTAATATTTTCATTTGTACCCTCATACTTCTTTAAATAATAACCGGCATTCATAGGATTGTTATTGCAATAAGTCGTTTAATTTTGTCGGAAATCTTTTTATTTATACCATCTTCCATCTTTAAATAATAACCTGCATTCATAGGATTGTTATTTCAATAAGTCATTCAATTTTGTCGGAAATCTTTTCATTTTTACCCTCTTACTTCTTTAAATAATAACCTGCATTAATAGGATTGTTATTGCAATAAGTCGTTCAATTTTGTCGGAAATCTTTTCATTTGTACCCTCTTACTTCTTTAAATAATAACCTGCATTCATAGGATTGTAATTGCAATAAGTCGATCAATTTTGTCGGTAATATTTTCATTTGTACCCTCTTACTTCTTTAAATAATAACCTGCATTCATAGGATAGTTATGGCAATAAGTCGTTCAATTTTGTCGGAAATCTTTTCATTTGTACCCTCTTACTTCTTTAAATAATTACCTGCATTCATAGGATTGTAATTGCAATAAGTCGATCAATTTTGTCGGTAATATTTTCATTTGTACCCTCTTACTTCTTTAAATAATAACCTGCATTCATAGGATAGTTATGGCAATAAGTCGTTCAATTTTGTCGGAAATCTTTTCATTTGTACCCTCTTACTTCTTTAAATAATAACCTGCATTAATAGGATTGTAATTGCAATAAGTCGATCAATTTTGTCGGAAATCTTTTCATTTGTACCCTCTTACTTCTTTAAATAATAACCTGCATTCATATGATTGTTATTGCAATAAGTCGTTCAATTTTGTCGGAAATCTTTTCATTTCTACCCTCTTACTTCTTTAAATAATAACCTGCATTCATAGGATTGTAATTGCAATAAGTCGATCAATTTCGTCGGTAATATTTTCATTTGTACCCTCATACTTCTTTAAATAATAACCTGCATTCATAGGATTGTTATTTCAATAAGTCATTCAATTTTGTCGGAAATCTTTTCATTTTTACTCTCTTACTTCTTTAAATAATAACCTGCATTCATAGGATTGTAATTGCAATAAGTCGATCAATTTTGTCGGTAATATTTTCATTTGTACCCTCTTACTTCTTTAAATAATAACCTGCATTCATAGGATTGTTATTGCAATAAGTCATTCAATTTTGTCGGAAATCTTTTCATTTTTACTCTCTTACTTCTTTAAATAATAACCTGCATTCATAGGATTGTAATTGCAATAAGTCGATCAATTTTGTCGGTAATATTTTCATTTGTACCCTCTTACTTCTTTAAATAATAACCTGCATTCATAGGATTGTTATTGCAATAAGTCGTTCAATTTTGTCGGAAATCTTTTTATTTGTACCCTCTTACTTCTTTAAATAATAACCTGCATTCATAGGATTGTTATTTCAATAAGTCATTCAATTTTGTCGGAAATCTTTTCATTTTTACCCTCTTACTTCTTTAAATAATAACCTGCATTAATAGGATTGTTATTGCAATAAGTCGTTCAATTTTGTCGGAAATCTTTTCATTTGTACCCTCTTACTTCTTTAAATAATAACCTGCATTCATAGGATTGTAATTGCAATAAGTCGATCAATTTTGTCGGTAATATTTTCATTTTACCCTCTTACTTCTTTAAATAATAACCTGCATTCATAGGATTGTTATTGCAATAAGTCGTTCAATTTTGTCGGAAATCTTTTTATTTGTACCCTCTTACTTCTTTAAATAATAACCTGCATTCATAGGATTGTTATTTCAATAAGTCATTCAATTTTGTCGGAAATCTTTTCATTTTTACCCTCTTACTTCTTTAAATAATAACCTGCATTAATAGGATTGTTATTGCAATAAGTCGTTCAATTTTGTCGGAAATCTTTTCATTTGTACCCTCTTACTTCTTTAAATAATAACCTGCATTCATAGGATTGTTATTGCAATAAGTCGTTCAATTTTGTCGGAAATCTTTTCATTTGTACCCTCTTACTTCTTTAAATAATAACCTGCATTCATAGGATTGTTATTGCAATAAGTCGATCAATTTTGTCGGAAATCTTTTCATTTGCACCCTATTACTTCTGTGACGGGTACACACCTGGCCCAGGGTCGAATCCTTTGGTTACGGCGCCAACTGTGACGTCGCTCCTCCTGGTCGCTCCTCCTGGTCCCAAGCGTGCCGCTCCAACCTCTTGGTTAGATGATCACCAGCCTCGCCTTTCCCAACCCGCTTCCAATACCTGGTTGCTAAAGCAACTGTACTGATCTCCGGTCTGTCTACCCACGCTGTGTTTAGATCTTAGACAGACGGGACCAGCAGGGATTGGGCCCTATGCAAGTTGAGTCCGACGGGGGTGGCAAAACACAAGTAAAAGAAAAAAAAAACTCACGAGACAAAAAAAAATTACTGATAAAAAAAAGGGTGACAACCTTTTATATCTAATGTCCGTTACATAAAGAAAAATTGTTCTCATTCCCGACCCGCTCTGTGGACTATGGCACCAAGCTTCTATCATACAACTTAACGATTTCGAATTGTCTACTGTCTAGAATTGTGTATGTCGGAGTGTGGTTTAGTTCGACACTGGGGCTAATTTCTATCAATCATTCGCAGTTGATTCTTCTCTTCGACTTGAGTTGTATTTCTTCACTTCGATCTGGTTGGGTCGAATTCTGTTCTCGGCTGGGCTTGATTTTAACTTCTTCTTCTTCTTCTTCCGTCCAGTAACTCTTTGGCCTTGTCTTCGACTTGGCTGCAACTTCTCCGCGGCTTTCGAGTAATCTTCTTCTTCGTCGACTTAGAACTTCTCTTGTCTTTGACTTGGGCCGGAAGGATTTCTTGTTTTCGACTTGGGCTGGAAGGATTTCTTGCCGCAACTCAGCCGCAACTCTCTGTCGTCCGAGGTGATCTCTTCTCGCTGCCGTCCGGGGCTGAACTCATTTTTTTGTCGATTGGGGTCCTGCTTTTATTGACGCCGCAGCAAACCGGGGTGGGTCTGTCAGCGTCAGGGCTCTCTCGATAATCCCAAAAGTCGCATTAGTTCTGATTTCCCATTATCGCTATTATTTTCACCCCTACTTCCTCACAGTGCCTCTCGGGGGAAGACGCATACCCATCTCTCCCGGTCTCTCGTATGTCAGGTGACCGTTTTCGACCAATGGTTCTTGATCGAGCATTCTCCCTCCTCTTTCCGCATATCACGTGACCGCTTTCGGCTAATGAGACTGTGGTGGGACGCCTCCCGTCTCCAATCGGGCGTGGCTTACATCGTTCTTGTTCTAAAAAAAACAAAATCTAATTTGGCCTTTTTCACACGTACGAAAAATGATAATCTTGGCTTTTTCCCACCTGGGTTCTGTCAAAACAGCCTGCCGCTAATTAGATGTGACTTCAGGAAAGAATATTGGCGCTATCTGTGAGCCGAGACAATCGTTTTTTTTTCCTTCTTTGTTTTTGGTCAGACCTGATAGTCAAAAATCTTAATTATCTGAATTCAAAATGTCTCCACTTCATCATCGTGGGGTTCCAATTTTTAACAGGTCAGAATCTGTATACAGTTCCACCGGTCATCCCCTCAACACAAAAGACACCTTTCCTCCGATTAAAATTTCGTTTCCATTGTTCTAAAAAATCTTTATTGTTTCAGCCAACCTTAACAAACTTCCATCCTACGCGGACACGGAATTAGTTCAAGTGCTTGACCTGATAATTTTGACACTTGTTAGGTGCTGGTCGCACGTGTGTGTTTTCGCTTACGACCTGGTTTCGTATTATGTTTCTGTCTTTCCTCTTCTTTTTGTTTTATTTTATTATCTCCAAACTCTATTTCTTCAACCAAATATAACAATTTCTATTTCCCTGGATTTCGGTCAGGTAATTTGACCTGATATATTTTGACACCTGTCTTGTCTTAGTTTTACTTATGACCGGGTTTTGTATTATCTATTCCTCTTTCTCTTTCTTTTTATTATTTTTTTTTTCTTCTTCTCTTTGGATCGCCTAAATACAGTTAGAGAATTATTCTCAAAACTCAATTATTCTTCGTTTCTAAATAACTAACAACTGGTTAATAAACCGAATAAAAATTAAATCATATTTCTATGAATATCTCATTTTAGTCTTTCTAAAAATGCAGGGTGCCACAATCCTCCCCTAACCGATTTGTCATTTACCCGTAAATGACACCTAAACCCAATTTTATCATTTAACATGCACCATGCATTTGTCTCATGCAATTCTATTCTACTTTCTTACATGCAAGGGTAATGTTCTTTTCACCTTCTTTTGTTCTTCATGCAATGTAATGTTCCTTTCATCTTTTTTTTTTCTACATGCAATGTAATGTTCTTTTTCATCTTCTTTTGTTCTACATGCAATGTAATGTTCTTTTCGTCTTCTTTTGTTCTACATGCAATGTAATGTTCTTTTTCATCTTCTTTTGTTCTACATGCAATGTAATGTTCTTTTCCTCTTCTTTTGTTCTACATGCAAGGGTAATGTTCTTTTTCATCTTCTTTTGTTCTACATGCAAGGGTAATGTTCTTTTTCATTTTTTTTTTTTTTTTTTGTTCTACATGCAAAAGTAATATGTGCGTGTGTCTGTGGGTGCAGATGTGTTTACTATGGTTTGTTCTTCTTGGTCAATGTTTTCCTCTCCGCTGTGGGAGGTTTTTCCGCCGCACGTGGTGGTCTCACGCCAGCCTCCTCCGTTGGTCTTTCAGCAATTTCTTCGCCCGTCCTGTCTGAGCGAGGAACACTGCTCGGCATCTCCCTCTCGAGTTGCTGCACGCTCACTAGATTGTCGTTCGCTAATCTCCTCTTACTCTTAACCTTCCATATTAATACACCCCCGATGGCTATAACTAGGAATGTACCCATTACTATTGACCAACTTATCGCGATCTGCTCATCGTCTTCCCAAGCCACACCTTCGTTTCCCAACGCACTTAACTTGTCTCTCAATTGATCCATATCGATCTTTTCTATTGGCTTCATTAATACTGGCATCTTATTTAAGGTAACATTAGAGAATCTCTTCACTATCGGCTCCCATAATTCTGTACAATTGACTAAGCCTCTACCAATCATCTCTATGATTGAATCTTTCTCTTCATATCTTTCTTCTTCCTGGTAATAGCGGGGTAAGGAGATGGATATTCCAACCGCCGAACATCCCATGGGTAGCGTCACCAGGGATAACGGTGGTCTTATTCTTAATGTCCTTGTGGACTCTCCCCCACATACCCTAGACAAGCTGATATGTCTCTGTGTGGCTACTGCCCACACCCCGTCTGAAACACTGATAGCTTGTGGTAATGCCGTGTTTGTTAATACCTCCACTTGGCAGATTCTTTTGATTCCTTCCCTTTTCCCATCAAACAATTCTAGTATGCACATTCTGCGATTACCAGTTTTATAGATAGGGCTTAACGAGGTACAAGTCCCTAGAGCATCATCTCTACACCTTCCAGCTTCTTCAGCTGATAGCAACATGAATTTCGTTCTCCCCGAATTTAAAGCTATGTAGTCTGCTTCCACCTTGTACCTTGCTATCATTCCTAAACCTTGATCTCTTCTGGGGTAGGGGATGGGTAAGTTTATAACCTGGTATATCTCGAATACACTCACGCTATCTAACAACGGAACAGATATCACAACCAATAGTCGCCTATTTTCTAACAAGGTCACACATCCTAGTGCATTATAATATTTCCACAATTCTTTGGTGGGGTCCACCGGCAGCCTTAAATGGTGGGGTAACTCGGCCTGTATTCCGAGTAGCGCTTCCCTTAGGTGACCCGGGTTTACTATGCTTGGGGAGAGGTGTCCTAATGACAGCATGTCTAATTGCGCCCTCACGTGTTCCAGCAAGGTCGTCAACGACTGACTCGTTTGTCGTACCTTATTCGTAATTGTCATCAGCTGGAAATATTTTTGCATGAATCCGCTCATTTCCTGTAATTCAATCATTACAGTTTCTGTATTATTAATTACCTCTTGTCTCAACCTCGCCAGGTTGTCTATTAACCAATTGATTCTGGCTCTATTTTTGGACACCTCTAACCTTGTCACATTTAATATTGTCACACTCTCCCTTGCCACCTGGGCAAGCGTCCTCTGGTTTACCTCCACTTCTCCCAGTTTCCTTCTTATGAATTTAACGTCATCTTCAGTCACTGTTCCAAACAGGACACTCAATGCCTTTCCCACAATCGGGACTACGGATCTCCTTTCCCGCGTCTCCAGTAACTCTATTCCCTGCAGGTAGTTTTGCATGTCTTTCCATTGAGCCTCTATCATAGTGGCTTCTGATTCTAGGGAGTGCAATAAACTGAGATACCCTTTTTGCTTGGGATAATCTTGTCCTACTTTCAACCGGGCTGCATCCAGTTGCGTTAGCTCGTTTCCTAACTTATTTAGTAGCGACTCATACGGGTTCAAATCTATCACGAATGTGACCAACCACTTAGACCTGGTTATTATTACTTCGCTCGTTTTTTTAAAAATGGTGTTTCGGCTGCGCTTCCCAGCTTCCGCCATCGTCACCATCAGCGTGGCTACCACCATCATCGTCATAACCAACCCTTTCATCTTGATCATTCCTGAAAGGTAACGAAATTCTTTTGTTGTTATTCTTCACAACTACTTCGTGTCGCTCAACTCATCACTCAATTATTTTATAACTTCTTACTAAGTTCAGCTCTTCCCTCCTCTAACTAACCTCTAGCGGACAGAATGGTCTGGTCAGGTGTGCGTGGCGCCCACTCCAAAGGTTGTACTTCATGACACCACTGGTGATCAATCAACAATGCCAATGATCTTCTCCCGTCCCTTGTGAGGTGCAGCCCGCGACTCCATCCCCTCCACTCACATCTACCATAGTCAGCCAATAGGATTTTGGATGAGCCAGTGTCGTTATCTGTCGACACTAAATGCTTGTATTCTGCACAGCCCTTTTGTTCTACTGAGATTTGGGGTTCTTCTCCCTCCCTGATCTCATCTTCTGAGGTGATTCCTGTTCAACCTCTAACCTTCTTTCTGTGTCTAACTTCCGTCCAGGAGGTTTTTTTTTTTTTTTTCTTCTTCATCTCCTGATTCTTCTTTCTATTTAGAGTCTTCGCCTTGAATGTCCTCAATACCTTTCGACTCTATGTCTAAATTTCTCCTGTTCCTTATCCTTTCCTTGAGCTGGGAAAGGGGTATTCGATCCTCCTCCTCCCACTCGCTGGGTCCTTCGTCCTGTTCAGGGTGCCTCTTTTTAGAGCCTTCGACTGCTTGATTGGACCTCCTCGTCTTTTTCTTCCTTTTCTTCGGACATGGGGGTGTGATGGCGATCTCACGGGGTCTTCTCTGTACCGATTCAGTCGACGACTGAACATCGCCAATCCCCGCTGAGGGTTCCAACTCTGTCACTCGGACTGCTTCGTTTATCTGGCCAAGTCGACCTACCTCCGCATCCTCCTCGGAGTCTTCTTCCGTTTCCATTTCTTCCGGTTCAACCAGAGTTACTTTCCTTTTCCTTGTCTTCTTAGGCCTCGGCTCGCTCATTTCCAGGTTAGCTATTTCAGCCTTCTTCAGATCATTGGCATGAACCCTCCTCGCTCGTCCTGCCACTTGATCCCATATTACATATGATACTGGGCCCGTCTGCTCTACTATCCGGTAGTACGGTTCCCATCTTTGGTCCAGCTTTCCCTCTCTCTGGTGGATTTTATAGTAGACAGGGTCTCCAACCTTCAATTCTACTACCTTTCTTTCAGCATTCACCCTCTCATTTCTTTTCTTCTGGGCCCTCTTTATTCTTCTTCTGGCCTGTACAAATATCTTATGTTGCTGTTCCAGCAATAGTTGATGATGATCTTCTCCCATATACCTTCTTCGGGGCTTCAGTAGGTTATCCACAGGCAGGACCACGTCTCTGCCAAACAACAAAAAGTAAGGAGAAAATATGGAGGTTTCGTTTATCGTAAACCTCACGGCCGCCAGAGCCTGCGTCAAATACAAGTCCCAATTTCCAGTGTTTTCTCTGACCAGCTTGGCCAATACATCTCCCAAGGTTTTATGAAACCTTTCCACTTTAGCATTTCCCTGGGGGTGATATGGGGATGTTTTTATGTGCTCTACATTCAAACCTGTCAAAACTTCTCTCATGATGCTGTTCACATTCTCCGTGCCATTGTCTGTTACCAATTGCACAGGGGCACCATACCTAGGGAAGATTTCACTTATTATCAACCCGGCCACAGTTCTGGCCTTCTTGTCTGGTACTGCAAATGCTTCAGGCCAATTTGTTAGCCAATCGACAAAACTCACTATATAGTTGTTTCCTTGTGCAGTTTCTCCATATGGTCCTGATACATCCATACTCACCTTCTCGAAGGGAAAGTTTGGTACGTCTGTTTCCTCCAAGGGTGCCATTTCCTGCCTTCTGCTCTGCGACTGGCACACTACACAACTCCGAACATAGTTAGTGACCTCTCCGTACAGTTTGGGCCAATAGTACTTTCTTCCTATGAGATCACATGTCCTATCAATTCCCATGTGACCCAACCTCTCGTGGCACTGCTCCAATATCTCTGGTCTTAAACTTTTGGGCACATACAACTTGGGCTTGACTTCTTCATCCCTGCCTGAGAGATAATACAGCCTTTCCTCTATTATGGCATACTTGGTGGTCTCTCCTGCCTTCACCTTCTCTCTCAGAGCAGCTATTTCACTGTCTGCTTGCTCCTTCTCAATTCCTTCTGTCCAGTAGGGATCGGTTATTATCTGGGCGTCCCCTTCTTCGTCCGATTCTAACATGGGGCGATCTTTTAGCTTATTAGAGTTAATTACTCCTATTCTATAGGCTTTATCATCTACTCCCTGTTCTACCTTTACAGATCTTTCTTCCAGTTGTTTCGGTATTCTTGAGAGTAAATCTGCGCACGTGTTTTCCTTTCCTGCCAAATACTCTATCTTACAGTGGTAGCCACTTAACTTAAGTGCCCACTGTTGAATTTTCTTATTATTTGTCCACTCTGCCTGCAATAGGTACTGCAAAGGTTTGTGGTCTGTTTTTATAGTAAAGACCGCACCATTTAAATAGTAGTCCAGTTTTTGGAGAGCATACATGATGGCATATGCTTCTCTTTCTATTACTGGCCACCTCTGTTGTGTCTCTGAGAGCTTATGGGAGAGGAAGTATATCGGTACTTCCTCTGGTATGCCAGGCACTGGTCCTTCCTTATCAGGACACGGCTGGGTAAGTACTGCCCCTACACACTGCTCACTGGCATCCGTGTATAATATCATGGGCTTGCTGAGGTCTGGGTACGTCAGCAGTGGGACGGTTGTCAACTGTCCCTTTAGCGAATCAAATGCTCGTTGACAGTCCTCTGTCCACTTGAACCTAGCGTATTTCTTCGTCAGGGCTACTAGTGGTATGGCAATTCTTGAAAATGCCGGGACGAAGCGTCGGTAGTAGCCTATAGCTCCTATAAAACCTCTTACCTGTCTCACTGTCTTAGGCTCTGGCATTTCCCTTATGACCTTTACCTTATCCATGTCGGGTTTAATACCGTCTCCGTTAATGACGAAGCCTAAATACCTAGTTTCTTCCTTCAGAAACTGACACTTTGACAATTTTAATTTTAATCCGTGTTTCCTCAACCTTCCCAACACCTGTCCTAAATGAAAAAAGTGTTGTTCCACTGTCTCCGAAAATATCAAGATATCGTCCAAATACGCCATGGCAAAGCTCTCGTATCCTCCTAACACTATTGACATTAGCTGTTGGAAGACTCCCGGGGCATTAGCTAGACCGAATGGCATCACCCTGAACTGAAACAGTCCCAGGTGACACGCAAATGCGGCCTTCTCCTTGTCAGCCTCATCCAGGGCTACTTGCCAATACCCGGACCTCAAGTCCAACGTAGAGAAGTACTTTGCCTTCCCTAATAATGCCAAAATGTCGTCTATCAATGGCAATGGCACCGCCAACGGCTTCGATATAGAATTTAGCTTCCTAAAATCTACACAGAAACGATGCCCGCCATCTTTCTTACCTACTATTACTATTGGGAAGCTCCAAGGGGAGATCGATCTTTCGATCATCCCAGCTTCCAACATTTCCTCTACTGCCTCTTCTACAAGTGGTCTTTTATGTATAGGTGTCCGGTAGGGTTTCAATTTCACAGGGGGGTGGTCTCCGGTGTCGATTTTCATTTCGACTGTGTGGGTCTGACCTAGCTCCTTGTCTGACTGGGCCACCACATCTCGATTGTTCCTTAACAGACCCCCCACTCTGGTTCTAAATTGAACCGGTGCTAATATATCCTCATCTAAGATTCCCTCTGTTTGCTCTACTAGCTTCCTTCGTTCCTCCTCGAATCTCACCCGACTCAGAGTTCGTAGGGGAAGTGCTCTCCCTATCTTCTCCTCTCTCCTAACCTTTATAGTCTTTGGGGCCTGGTTCACCATCATTATGGGCACCAACTCGGCTGCCTCCACTACCGTTTCGCACAGGGTTACCTCGTTATCTTCTAGGCCCTTTCCTTCTACAGGGACCAACTGCAGGGGTCCTCTCCATACCCTTTTTCCTGACATTAACCTACCCTTTCCCAACACTGCGGTTCTAGGCGGTAACTTTACATCTTCCTCCACCACTATGGTTATCTCTTCCTCTGGTGGGCATCCCAATGGCGTTCTCTCGCCGTTCACCACCAACACAGTAGGATTAAACTCAATCTGGGCCCTCTGGCTCCGGAGCCAATCTTCTCCCAAGATTGCCTCCGTACACAGGTCGGGGGTTACGTAAAAATTTTGGGTGCTTTTTACTTTCCCAATCCTCACCGGGAGCCTCACCATCCCTTTTATCTTCAGGGGGGGGGGCTCCATCTGCTTGCGTGATCTCTATGTCCGCTTCCCGTAATCTTCTCTTCCGTTTCACCCGCCTGTATGTTTCCTCTCTCATCAATGACACAGATGCTCCTGTATCCACCAGAGCCCTCATCTCCCTACCCCCTATCTCTGCTCTACAGGATAGTTCTTTCTCTTGCGTTAGCGAAGAGAACACTTGAGCTTTCTTCTTCCTGGGTCTCCACCCTTGGGTCAACCCAGCCATGGGTGCCAGTAGTAATAAATCACCTTCATTTTTCTCATGAGGTGGAGTTCTGCGCCCCCTGCACCTGGGCGACCCCGGCCGGACCTCTCCCGGTCTCCCGCGTTCGTTTCTAAGGATACAGTTTCTCTTCAGGTGTCCTGGCCTCCTGCAAAACCAGAACCTTCTTGTTGGACAGCTTGCCGCAAAGTGGCCCGCCCGACCACATGTCCAACATTTTGCTCTTTTCCTTTTCAACTGGGTTGGCCTTGTGTCTATTCCCGGGGGAACCCGTCCTCTATTCAAGCGGTTCGCCCGTCCACTGGTCCAAGTTTTTATTTCTCTTCTTTTTAACTGGGCCACCCTCCCTCTTAATTCCGGGGTGGCCCGCTGGCTTTTCCCTGGGCCGGTCTCTTGGGCTCAGCCTTCTTTGTTAATATCGGTGGGGCACCCTTCCTCAGCCCGCACCACTTGGCCAGGTGTCCTTTCTTACCACACCTGGTGCATCTGTCCTGATCGAAGTCTGGGGGTAACCCCCACTTCGTCGGACATTCCGCCGCCCTGTGGTCCTCGTGCCCACAGGTCCAGCAGACCAGCCCGTATCGACCCGGCGTGGGCTTATAAAAGCCATGCCTGGTCGACCATGCTTTTCTATTGGGGTCCTCCTCCCATAATTCTGCCCGATCCACCTCATCCTTAACCCTCTGATTCCACGCGGGGGGTCTTCCGCCTACCCCCCTCTTTCCAGCCTCCTGACTTGGCATCTGCTTCTTCCCACACCTCTTCACTTTATCCCACACGCCCTGGCTCTCCCTGGCCAGCTCCACCGCTGCCGACAGTCTGAGCGGTCCTTCCTTCAGTACGTCGTGACGAACACGCTCGTCGCTCAGCGCCTCTATATACAGGTCCGCCAGTTGGGCCTGCATAACTGCATTATCCCTGACAACTTCGGGGAATGCCAACGATGATAGCTTCTCCGCTCGGGTCCCTAATTCTCCCGGGGTTTCATCCCGTAGCTGTGTCAGTTTTAAAAGGGCCCTCATGGCCTCTATGGCCGTACCTTCGTCGGCGAACTCTTTGGTTAGCAGTCTTTTTATCTCTTCCCAAGACAAGCAGGGTTGATTTTCCAAGAGCCCCCTCACGAACTCAGACGCTTTTCCCTTTGTGGCATCGTATGCCAAATACAGGGTTTCTTGGTCCGAAAGCTCGTAGATGATTCGGCTCTTCTCAAGGATTGCCAGCCAGTTTTTAAACTCCTTCCCGCTGCCATCAAACACTGGGACCCTCGGTCCACCTAACAGCTTCCTTAAATCCACTGACAACCCCCGCCTTACTTCCTCTTCACCCCCCACTGCTCTATCCGAATCACAGTCCGACATGTCTACAGAGAAAGACAATCTATGCAGCAACAATCGAGGTTGGGAAATAAAATAAGGTGTCCTACCTGGCAGACGATTCTGTTCTTGTTCCTTTCGGTCCCGGTCGTTTTGAGTTCTATTTGAATTTTCAGCAACGGCGGTCGATCGATGTGACGTGACGCGGCTGTCTCAGGGTTGATCCCGGCCACGGCACCAATTGTGACGGGTACACACCTGGCCCAGGGTCGAATCCTTTGGTTACGGCGCCAACTGTGACGTCGCTCCTCCTGGTCGCTCCTCCTGGTCCCAAGCGTGCCGCTCCAACCTCTTGGTTAGATGATCACCAGCCTCGCCTTTCCCAACCCCCTTCCAATACCTGGTTGCTAAAGCAACTGTACTGATCTCCGGTCTGTCTACCCACGCTGTGTTTAGATCTTAGACAGACGGGACCAGCAGGGATTGGGCCGTATGCAAGTTGAGTCCGACGGGGGTGGCAAAACACAAGTAAAAGAAAAAAAAAACTCACGAGACAAAAAATAATTACTGATAAAAAAAAGGGTGACAACCTTTTATATCTAATGTCCGTTACATAAAGAAAAATTGTTCTCATTCCCGACCCGCTCTGTGGACTATGGCACCAAGCTTCTATCATACAACTTAACGATTTCGAATTGTCTACTCTCTAGAATTGTGTATGTCGGAGTGTGGTTTAGTTCGACACTGGGGCTAATTTCTATCAATCATTCGCAGTTGATTCTTCTCTTCGACTTGAGTTGTATTTCTTCACTTCGATCTGGTTGGGTCGAATTCTGTTCTCGGCTGGGCTTGATTTTAACTTCTTCTTCTTCCGTCCAGTAACTCTTTGGCCTTGTCTTCGACTTGGCTGCAACTTCTCCGCGGCTTTCGAGTAATCTTCTTCTTCGTCGACTTAGAACTTCTCTTGTCTTTGACTTGGGCCGGAAGGATTTCTTGTTTTCGACTTGGGCTGGAAGGATTTCTTGCCGCAACTCAGCCGCAACTCTCTGTCGTCCGAGGTGATCTCTTCTCGCTGCCGTCCGGGGCTGAACTCATTTTTTTGTCGATTGGGGTCCTGCTTTTATTGACGCCGCAGCAAACCGGGGTGGGTCTGTCGGCGTCAGGGCTCTCTCGATAATCCCAAAAGTCGCATTAGTTCTGATTTCCCATTATCGCTATTATTTTCACCCCTACTTCCTCACAGTGCCTCTGGGGGGAAGACACATACCCATCTCTCCCGGTCTCTCGTATGTCAGGTGACCGTTTTCGACCAATGGTTCTTGATCGAGCATTCTCCCTCCTCTTTCCGCATATCACGTGACCGCTTTCGGCTAATGAGACTGTGGTGGGACGCCTCCCGTCTCCAATCGGGCGTGGCTTACATCGTTCTTGTTCTAAAAAAAAACAAAATCTAATTTGGCCTTTTTCACACGTACGAAAAATGATAATCTTGGCTTTTTCTCACCTGGGTTCTGTCAAAACAGCCTGCCGCTAATTAGATGTGACTTCAGGAAAGAATATTGGCGCTATCTGTGAGCCGAGACAATCGTTTTTTTTTTCCTTCTTTGTTTTTGGTCAGACCTGATAGTCAAAAATCTTAATTATCTGAATTGAAAATGTCTCCACTTCATCATCGTGGGGTTCCAATTTTTAACAGGTCAGAATCTGTATACAGTTCCACCGGTCACCCCCTCAACACAAAAGACACCTTTCCTCCGATTAAAATTTCGTTTCCATTGTTCTAAAAAATCTTTATTGTTTCAGCCAACCTTAACAAACTTCCATCCTACGCGGACACGGAATTAGTTCAAGTGCTTGACCTGATAATTTTGACACTTGTTAGGTGCTGGTCGCACGTGTGTGTTTTCGCTTACGACCTGGTTTCGTATTATGTTTCTGTCTTTCCTCTTCTTTTTGTTTTATTTTATTATCTCCAAACGCTATTTCTTCAACCAAATATAACAATTTCTATTTCCCTGGATTTCGGTCAGGTAATTTGACCTGATATATTTTGACACCTGTCTTGTCTTAGTTTTACTTATGACCGGGTTTTGTATTATCTATTCCTCTTTCTCTTTCTTTTTATTATTTTTTTTTTCTTCTTCTCTTTGGATCGCCTAAATACAGTTAGAGAATTATTCTCAAAACTCAATTATTCTTCGTTTCTAAATAACTAACAACTGGTTAATAAACCGAATAAAAATTAAATCATATTTCTATGAATATCTCTTTTTAGTCTTTCTAAAAATGCAGGGTGCCACACTTCTTTAAATAATAACCTGCATTCATAGGATTGTTATTTCAATAAGTCGTTCAATTTTGTCGGAAATCTTTTCATTTGTACCCTCTTACTTCTTTAAATAATAACCTGCATTCATAGGATTGTTATTGCAATAAGTCGTTCAATTTTGTCGGAAATCTTTTCATTTGTACCCTCTTACTTCTTTAAATAATAACCTGCATTCATAGGATTGTTATTGCAATAAGTCGATCAATTTTGTCGGAAATCTTTTCATTTGCACCCTCTTACTTCTTTAAATAATAACCTGCATTCATAGGATTGTTATTGCAATAAGTCGTTCAATTTTGTCGGAAATCTTTTCATTTGTACCCTCTTACTTCTTTAAATAATAACCTGCATTCATAATTAGGATTGTTATTGCAATAAGTCGTTCAATTTTGTCGGAAATCTTTTCATTTGTACCCTCTTACTTCTTTAAATAATAACCTGCATTCATAGGATTGTTATTTCAATATGTCGTTCAATTTTGTCGGAAATCTTTTTATTTGCACCTTCTTGCTTCTTTAAATAATAACCTGCATTAATAGGATTGTAATTGCAATAAGTCGTTCAATTTTGTCGGAAATCTTTTCATTTGTACCCTCTTACTTCTTTAAATAATAACCTGCATTCATAATTAGGATTGTTATTGCAATAAGTCGTTCAATTTTGTCGGAAATCTTTTTATTTGTACCCTCTTACTTCTTTAAATAATAACCTGCATTAATAGGATTGTAATTGCAATAAGTAGTTCAATTTTTGTCGGAAATCTTTTCATTTGTACCCTCTTACTTCTTTAAATAATAACCTGCATTCATAATTAGGATTGTTATTGCAATAAGTCGTTCAATTTTGTCGGAAATCTTTTCATTTGTACCCTCTTACTTCTTTAAATAATAACCTGCATTCATATATTTGTTATTGCAATAAGTCGTTCAATTTTGTCGGAAATCTTTTTATTTGTACCCTCTTACTTCTTTAAGTAATAACCTGCATTCATAGGATTGTTACTACAATAAGTCGCTCAATTTTATCTGAAATCTTTCATTTGTACCCTCTTACTTTTAATAATAACCTGCATTCATAGTTAGGATTGTTATTGCAATGGGTCGTTCAAATTTGTTTGAAATCCTTTCATTTGTCTCCTCTTACTACTTTAAATAATAACCTTCATTCCTGATTTTAATGGCAATGGACGTTTAATTTTGTCTAAAATCTTTTCATTTTTACCCTCTTTCTTCGTTAAATAATAACTTGTATTCACACTTATGCCTGTTATTGCAATATTTTGCTAAAGTTGTTGAGCTCAACTATTTAACGACTCAATACGGGAAATTGCCATCTGTATTTTATCATCGTAGCTCTCGCAAAGAACTTCAGTCTTGGAAGTCAGAATCACAGTTCAACAGTAAAATCAAGTACGAAAATCGTGAAATGTTCACGTGTATTTTCATTAGGTTGGTGCAAAAATAATGACGTAATAATGTCGTTTTTGACGTTAATAAATACGTCAAAAAACGACATTATTACGTCATTATGTTTGCACCAACCTAATAGTAGCTGATATTCAATATTTGTGGCTGATAGACGTAAATTCAAATAAAATGATTTAGACTTGATTTTTATTTTTACATATATTGTTTTTAGAAATGACGTATAATCGAGAACGACTTAACTCGAAAGGACGTAACCCGAGGTATACCTGTATATATTAGGTTGGTGCAAAAATAATGACGTAATAATGTCGTTTTTTGACGTTAGTAAATACGTCAAAAAACGACATTATTACGTCATTATGTTTGCACCAACCTAATAGTAGCTGATATTCGTTTCTAATAATCGCTGATGCTTTTGAAACATGTTAGATGCAGAATGCCTCGGTCAGAGGTGAGTTATTGAATTGTTATTATATTACTGTTGTTGGTCTTGCAGAACGGATAATCTGACACTTTTCTGGATTTTGTGCTGCCGGAAAATCCGTAGTACGCATGTGCAAAACCTCTTGTTCGTCGATAGATTATTTTGCTCTTGAAGGAAGTTCTCACTTTCACGTCTCCGGAGAAAATGTTTCTTTTTTTTTTTACCCGACCTTACTGGTAGAATAAAGGCAACAGACCCCACCGAAGACGTACACCACATGGCTACACCGATGGGCGCAAAATGACCGTTTAATTGACATGTGACCATCTAAGATGGAGCGGGGCTAAACTACGAAGAGGGAAGACAAAATTGATGGCGACCAGGAAATAAAAAGGAAGACAATAAGAAATGGAAGATGAACTCGAATTTATTTGAGAGGATCGTGGGGGTGGCGTTGGGCAAGTTCAGTGGTCAGCTTCTGCAGAAAGAAACTAAGAACCGAGAAAAGAGGTAGGTGACAGCGGAGAGTAAATGGGTCCCGTCAGATGGTTTAATGGTGGTCTATAGAATAAAGGTAAAAAGGGGAGTAGGGCATGGGATGGGCGGATATCCCGATCGATGTTGAGGAATTGGCATTGTCAGAAGCATAGGGTCAGGTCGGTGAAAAGGTGACCAATAGGAAGGAAACAGAGATGGTCAAAATGGTATAGAAACAGAGTATGGAATATAGGAAGAAGCGAAGATTAAAGAAGAAGAAGAAGAAGAAGAAGAAGAAGAAGAAGAAGAAGAAGAAGAAGAAGAAATGAAATTGAAGAAAAAATGAAAAGAAAAGGAACGAGAAGAAAGATATGAAGAAAAGGAAAAAAAACGAGAAAATGAAGTAGTAAAAGAAGAAGAAGAAGAAGAAGAAGAAGAAGAAGAAGAAGAAGAAGAAGAAGAAGTGAAAGGGAGGAAAATGGAAGACAATGAAAATTTAAAAATAGAAGAAGAAGAAGAAGAAGAAGAAGAAGAAGAAGAAGAAGAAGAAGAAAAAGAAGAAGAAGAAGAAGAAGAAAGATAGGAAGAAAAGCAGTGAGGGAAAAAAAGAAAAATGAAGAAAAAACGAATGAAGGAGTGAAAGGGGATAAAAGAAAGAAAGAAAGAAGAAGAAGAAGAAGAAGAAGAAGAAGAAGAAGAAGAAAGAAAAAGAATATGATCAAAAGGAGCTGATTGAAGAAAGAAAAAAGAAAGAAAGATGATAAGAAAAAGAAAGAAAAAGAAGACAATCAAAAGTAGCTGACCGAAGAAAGAAAGAAAGAAAGAAAGAAAGAAAGAACGAAAGAAAAAAAAAAGAAAAAGTAAATGAGAAAAGCACTAAAAAAAGAAAGAAAGGGAAGAAAGTATCCGAATATAAAAAAAGAACAACAAAACCAAAAACAACAGCAATAAAAAGCAAATATCATAGCAGTTGATAAAAAGAAGTGAGATGGAAGGAAGATAGAAAGACAAAATAATACGAAAATTTTCACGTAAAAGGGAATGAGAAGATAGAAAAGAAATAATACATGGCGAATAATCTATCTCAATGTCTGTCTATCTATCTGCCTATCTATCTATCTATCGCAGTCTGTTCATATCTATCTCAGTCTGTTCATATCTATCTATCTATTTCAGTCTGTTCATATCTATCTATCTCAGTTCATGCCTTATCTACCTATCTCTATCACTGACTACTCGAAAACAATTTTTTCCTGCCTGAAAACCAATGAAAAACACCCAAAACGCCTCAATGCAAATATATCTTGATTTACATCATAAAAATAAATTATTTTACGGTATCAACAGATATATGCTTTACTTCTTTACGTTAAAAAAAAATTGTTCCATAAAATGCACTTTCAATAAAAAAAAAAAAATTAATAATTAATACTAACGACGGGAAAAAAAGGTTTATTGTTCTACGTGCCTTCATGGTTAAAAAATTGCGTGGAAATAGTAAAAATAATAAGTATAGTTTTTATTACACGTAAAAGCATCAAAACATCTATTTATTTATTTACCATCAAGTCATGTGACACATAGCTTCTTCGCTTTCCAAGTAGTTATTTATAATAAAAAGTTCTAATGTATTGTAATGAATTGTAGAAATATATATTGTCTTGTGGGTCTTTGAATTTATTTAGTAAGATTGTTATAATGCATTATGAATGTTTATTATTTTTCACACACATAGTAAATGGAATATAATATGCAAGTGTTATGGCACCTCGGCGTGGTGTAAGGGTTAGCAAGCTTGTCTTGCTAGATCAGTTACTACTGAAAAGTGAGTTCGATCCTCACTGGATGCCCCCATACTTTCGGCTTTGTGCCACATCTAAGCTACGCTTGGAAAATCTCTATAATATGCAAGTGTTTCATTATATACGCGGATTGATATAAGGATGTGCATCGAAAGCAAATACTGAATACTTCGTGGCCAAATCGGTAACGGTATGTCATCCTAAATGACGGTTTCGTATAGGATACAGGTTCGAATCCTGTCGGATTACTTATCTATGGAATAAAATTATTCATTTTTTTTTTAAAGCGGCCGATTCAACTTACGTTTGGCCAGGAGTGCAACGTCTAAACGCCATCATGGGTGTATTGGGTTTCGTATACCCTTACCCCAACGTAGCTTGGTGGATTGCTCCCTCATTTTATAATAATAATAATGTAATTATTATTATGAATTTGGGTTAGATAAAAGTAACCGTCTGAGGCCGAATTATATCCTACGACAGTGACTTGAAAGGCAGGTACACTAATCAGTAGCCAGCACATCCGGGTTATTCCATGAACCCCGTAGGACTTTTCCATCAGCCGTTTTTCTGTTAATAAACGACAGAATGAGTCTACCTTGGTTTTTCTGTGTCACGGACCCATATTCTCACCTTTTTTCTCTGACAGCGATACCTGGCCGCCCCGACTCGCTGACTCAGGCCAGCTCCTACCCATCACTCCTGGAGGATGTATTTTTTTTTTTTTCCTACACGATTCTCTGTACGGCTTGATTCTCCATCTTTGTACGATAGCTGAGCGGCAGCTGCAACCGGTTCATCCGCCAAAGGTTTGTATTTCATGATCGCCCTGGTCCGTGATAGTATCTGTTCTAGCGCCATTGTTCCTAAGCCGGAAGATGCGCGAAGGAGCTGCTTAACGAAAGCGCGCGCAAGATCCGCTCCGGTATGCCGCCGAATAACTGCGAGAGCTTGCAGAACTCTGCCAGATATATAACCGTCGTCTCGCCTTCGTGCAAAAGTCGCATATTGAACCGATTGTAGGCCATAAAGACGTCCGAGGGTGCGCTTTATCTGCCCGACATCAGTCCGCGCCTCGGCACTTGGTATACCGCAAATACGCTACCAGTAAATGTCTTAAAGCAACGACTCGGTTTACAGTTTTCAGCTCGCAATGATCACACACCAGATCAACTTTCACAATCCATTCGACTAGTTATAGTTCTGTAGCCGTACCTTCGAATTGCGGCATGAGTTTGATGCTAAAAACTTAAAAATAATCGGTATAGAGATGAAAATCCACTCTTCCATCTGGTCAGCATTCTATCTTTTCCACCTTTATTTACTGCTACTAACTTTTCATCAGAAAACTGTCTTCATCTCCACCACGCCCGATCCATCTCTCTGGCAGATTCTCATCGAGATAAGAAAAATAAAACATTAAATATAAAATCTTGATCTGTTTCCATACATTCTGTGAAAATTTGAGGCTATTTCAGCATGAATTGCCCAAATTATTGGCCTGCAAAATGATGTCTAATTTTTGTAGACACCCTGTATTTTGAAACTTTCTCAGCTAGTGAAGTATGTTGCGCTAAAACGATTAGGGTCGGTATGCTATCGACGCCAGCTAGAGATTGGTTGTGGGGAATAAGCAATTTTGGGACTTGTTCTAAGTACACACACTGGGGCTGCCCACATTAAACCGACCTGCAGTTATCGTGAAAGACACAAGTAAACACCAGTAGTAATCTTTTTTTCAGTGTCTCCAAACCTTAAGACTTTTTGAGACCTTCAATTCGTCCTTTATCAATGTATTAAAAAAAAAAAAAAAAAAAAAAACTACTAATGCTCACAAGAAAATTAACTTCCGGTATTAAATGACCCATAAAGAATTGATGTACCGTTAAACAAGAAAGCAAACCAAATTGGTAGTCGGTAACATTTTTTTGTGAAAATGAGCAATTTATACCCACCGGCTAGGCCGAGATGTTACGAGGGTTGGTGCAAAAATAATGAGGTAATAATGTCGTTTTTTGACGTTAAAAATACGTCAAAAAACGACATTATTACGTCATTATTTTTGCACCAACCTAATACAAAAAAAAGTTTATACACATACCAAAATATCTGGGTGCTACTACCCCAGGTTAGGGTGAACCTGGAAACAGCAGCAGTTAAGGGATTGTTCCACAATCCTCACAATCAGAGGTTGCTGCTGGACGTAGTTTATCGTCATACCCAGGACGGCAAAGCAACAGGTACGAACTAGTAATTGTAATATCACAGAGATAAATTGGTTATACCAAGTTTGCGCAATAGAGGTTTGTATAACACAAGTGGGAAGGGAAATTATTAGGTAACAAATTGCAGCGGTTATTTTAATAAATGTACTTTTTTTTTCTTTTGCTAAATTCTCAATTGCCATCTTTGTCCTAAGCAAATCGGAAAAATGAAAGAATGTTTGTGGGGGAATGGTTCTCTTGCACCATAAACATTTTTTCGCGTGACTAGTGTCAAAGAAGCATGAACACAGGTAAGAATTCCCTGTCTTCCCGCCCCATGGAGATGGCGACAGTATTGACGTCGCTAAGCAAAAGAATTGAATAGATTCTGCTTCATTTGATTGTATCTGGCTCAGGTGGCCATAGCCAACAACTTCAAAGGGACAACCTCAGGGTACAGCGGTAAAATGCGAAGATGGGCGTGGCCGGCTTGCTTGTGGCGGGGGAATAAAAACAGAGAAAAATCGAATTGAGTTTTTTTTTTTCTTTTTTTTTTTGTTCTTCCTTTTATGATCTCACCCATTCTTTTTCTTTCTGGGATTGCTCTCTTATGACTGTCTTCAGCCATTCTACCCATAATTTAATTATCGAATTTTCTTTTCTTTTTTTTTTTTTTTTTTTTTTTTGGTTATTTGTTTCACAATTCGTTCCTGTCTTTGATTCTTTTTTTTTCTTCCTTTTCTTCATTTGTTTTGTTTCTTCTTTCTTCACATTTTTTATCGCGTTTTTCTCTCTCTTTCTTTTCATGAGTTCGGCCTTGTTCGTTTTTTTTTGTTTTTTTTTTCTATGATTTACGATTTTGTTATCGCGTCTTCAAATATTTGTTTTTTCGTTCAGCCTTTCGTCTTCCCGAAATTTGATATTCAAAATTATTTCTTATTTCTACACTCTTTTTCTTTCATTCTACATCCCTTTCTTTCCTTCGTTCTTTTCTTCTCTGATTTACGCTTTTTTTTTCTTTTATTTTGCACTCTCTTTTCTTTCTTTTTTTTTTTTTTTCATAATTTGATTTCCTTTTTATTTCTTTATTTATACATATATCTTCTTTTTTTTTTTACCGATTATCAGTTTCTTTTGACCTTTCTTTCTATTATTTTTTCTATTAATCTTTCTACCTTTCTTTCTTTATTTCGTTAAACCCATCTCTCTTTCTTTCTTTCTATGTTACTTTCTTTTTCTTTCATTCACCTTTGACTCTTACTTTCCAAAATTGAGTTCGAGGTTTTTGCTTTCTTTTTTTTATGTTACTTCCTTTCTTTATTCTTCCTATTTTTCGTTACACAATTTTTTCTTCTTTGTACTTTTCATCATACTCTTATTCTTATTTTCTTTTCGTTTTCTCCTTCTTTCTTTCTTTTTGTTTTTACTGGTCTCATTTTCTTTCGTTTATCTTTCTTTCTTTCCATAATGAAAATCCCAAATTGTCTTTCTTTCTTTCTTTCTTTCTTTTTTCTTTCTTTCTTTCTTCTTTCTTTCTTTCTTTTCGTTTATTTCTTACTATTATTTAATTCTTAAATTTTCTTCTTCTTCCTCTTTCTTTCTTTCTTTCTTTCTTCTTTCTTTCTTTCTTTTCGCTTATTTCTTACTATTATTTAATTCTTAAATTGTCTTCTTCTTCCTCTTTCTTTCTTTCTTTCGTTCTTCTTTCTTTCTTTCTTTTCGTTTATTTCTTACTATTATTTAATTCTTAAATTGTCTTCTTCTTCCTCTTTCTTTCTTTCTTTCTTTCTTTCTTCTTTCTTTCTTTCTTTTCGTTTATTTCTTACTATTATTTAATTCTTAAATTGTATTCTTCTTCCTCTTTCTTTCTTTCTTTCTTTCTTCTTTCTTTCTTTCTTTTCGTTTATTTCTTACTATTATTTAATTCTTAAATTTTCTTCTTCTTCCTCTTTCTTTCTTTCTTTCTTTCTTCTTTCTTTCTTTCTTTTCGTTTATTTCTTACTATTATTTAATTCTTAAATTTTCTTCTTCTTCCTCTTTCTTTCTTTCGTTCTTTCTTCTTTATTTCTTTCTTTTCGTTTATTTCTTACTATTATTTAATTCTTAAATTGTCTTCTTCTTCCTCTTTCTTTCTTTCTTTCTTTCTTCTTTCTTTCTTTCTTTTCGTTTATTTCTTACTATTATTTAATTCTTAAATTGTCTTCTTCTTCCTCTTTCTTTCTTTCTTTCTTTCTTCTTTCTTTCTTTCTTTTCGTTTATTTCTTACTATTATTTAATTCTTAAATTGTCTTCTTCTTCCTCTTTCTTTCTTTCTTTCTTTCTTCTTTCTTTCTTTCTTTTCGTTTATTTCTTACTATTATTTAATTCTTAAATTCTCTTCTTCTTCCTCTTTCTTTCTTTCTTTCTTTCTTCATTCTTTCTTTCTTTTCGTTTATTTCTTACTAATATTTAATTCTTAAATTGTCTTCTTCTTCCTCTTTCTTTCTTTCTTTCTTCTTTCTTTCTTTCTTTTCGTTTATTTCTTACTATTATTTAATTCTTAAATTGTCTTCTTCTTCCTCTTTCTTTCTTTCTTTCTTTCTTCTTTCTTTCTTTCTTTTCGTTTATTTCTTACTATTATTTAATTCTTAAATTGTCTTCTTCTTCCTCTTTCTTTCTTTCTTTCTTCTTTCTTTCTTTCTTTTCGTTTATTTCTTACTATTATTTAATTCTTAAATTGTCTTCTTCTTCCTCTTTCTTTCTTTCTTTCTTTCTTCTTTCTTTCTTTCTTTTCGTTTATTTCTTACTATTATTTAATTCTTAAATTGTCTTCTTCTTCCTCTTTCTTTCTTTCTTTCTTTCTTCTTTCTTTCTTTCTTTTCGTTTATTTCTTACTATTATTTAATTCTTAAATTCTCTTCTTCTTCCTCTTTCTTTCTTTCTTTCTTCATTCTTTCTTTCTTTTCGTTTATTTCTTACTATTATTTAATTCTTAAATTGTCTTCTTCTTCCTCTTTCTTTCTTTCTTTCTTTCTTCTTTCTTTCTTTCTTTTCGTTTATTTCTTACTATTATTTAATTCTTAAATTGTCTTCTTCTTCCTCTTTCTTTCTTTCTTTCTTTCTTCTTTCTTTCTTTCTTTTCGTTTATTTCTTACTATTATTTAATTCTTAAATTGTCTTCTTCTTCCTCTTTCTTTCTTTCTTTCTTTCTTCATTCTTTCTTTCTTTTCGTTTATTTCTTACTATTATTTAATTCTTAAATTGTCTTCTTCTTCCTCTTTCTTTCTTTCTTTCTTTCTTCTTTCTTTCTTTCTTTTCGTTTATTTCTTACTATGATTTAATTCTTAAATTGTCTTCTTCTTCCTCTTTCTTTCTTTCTTTCTTTCTTCTTTCTTTCTTTCTTTTCGTTTATTTCTTACTATTATTTAATTCTTAAATTCTCTTCTTCTTCCTCTTTCTTTCTTTCTTTCTTTCTTCATTCTTTCTTTCTTTTCGTTTATTTCTTACTAATATTTAATTCTTAAATTGTCTTCTTCTTCCTCTTTCTTTCTTTCTTTCTTCTTTCTTTCTTTCTTTTCGTTTATTTCTTACTATTATTTAATTCTTAAATTGTCTTCTTCTTCCTCTTTCTTTCTTTCTTTCTTTCTTCATTCTTTCTTTCTTTTCGTTTATTTCTTACTATTATTTAATTCTTAAATTGTCTTCTTCTTCCTCTTTCTTTCTTTCTTTCTTTCTTCTTTCTTTCTTTCTTTTCGTTTATTTCTTACTATGATTTAATTCTTAAATTGTCTTCTTCTTCCTCTTTCTTTCTTTCTTTCTTTCTTCTTTCTTTCTTTCCTTTCGTTTATTTCTTACTATTATTTAATTCTTAAATTCTCTTCTTCTTCCTCTTTCTTTCTTTCTTTCTTTCTTCTTTCTTTCTTTCTTTTCGTTTATTTCTTACTATTATTTAATTCTTAAATTGTCTTCTTCTTCCTCTTTCTTTCTTTCTTTCTTTCTTCTTTCTTTCTTTCTTTTCGTTTATTTCTTACTATTATTTAATTCTTAAATTCTCTTCTTCTTCCTCTTTCTTTCTTTCTTTCTTCATTCTTTCTTTCTTTTCGTTTATTTCTTACTATTATTTAATTCTTAAATTGTCTTCTTCTTCCTCTTTCTTTCTTTCTTTCTTTCTTCTTTCTTTCTTTCTTTTCGTTTATTTCTTACTATTATTTAATTCTTAAATTCTCTTCTTCTTCCTCTTTCTTTCTTTCTTTCTTTCTTCTTTCTTTCTTTCTTTTCGTTTATTTCTTACTATTATTTAATTCTTAAATTGTCTTCTTCTTCCTCTTTCTTTCTTTCTTTCTTTCTTCTTTCTTTCTTTCTTTTCGTTTATTTCTTACTATTATTTAATTCTTAAATTCTCTTCTTCTTCCTCTTTCTTTCTTTCTTTCTTTCTTTCTTTCTTCTTTCTTTCTTTCTTTTCGTTTATTTCTTACTATAATTTAATTCTTAAATTGTCTTCTTCTTCCTCTTTCTTTCTTTCTTTCGTTCTTCTTTCTTTCTTTCTTTCTTTCTTTTCGTTTATTTCTTACTATTTTTTTATTCTTAAATTGTCTTCTTCCTCTTTCTTTCTTTCGTTCTTTTTTCCTTCTTTCTTTTCGCTTATTTCTTACTATTATTTAATTCTTAAATTGTCTTCTTCTTCCTCTTTCTTTCTTTCTTTCGTTCTTCTTTCTTTCTTTCTTTCTTTTCGTTTATTTCTTACTATTTTTTTATTCTTAAATTGTCTTCTTCTTCCTCTTTCTTTCTTTCTTTCTTTCTTTCTATCACCATTGTCTCTTTATTTACATCATTTAATTTCTATTCTCCTGGAAATTAAATCAGAAAAGTTCCGGTCAAATCAACTTATATACGAAAGACAAGAATCCATCTCTTCTCGTTCCATGTCCCCTCGCCAGTCATCCTCATCTAGTTTTCTGGTACACTAGCTGAACATCTCAAAAATAGATCTATGATTCCTCCCAGCCTTGTAATTCAGATATCTGTTTGCTTGAGAAGTGTATTGGTTGTATTTTTACGGTTTATCAACCACTTGTGGGTTATTTAAGGTCGATGTTGGAGAGTCGAAGTTTTTTTTTTTCCTATTGTCCGTTGGACAGAAAAGACTCTGCAATGACGTAATATTGAATTATTAATAAACCAGATTCCACAGAACTTGGCGTCCTGGGTATGACGATGAATTACATCCGCGTCCTGGATATGACGATAAACAACGTCCAACATCAAGGCCTCTGATAATACGTTTTTGGAAAATAATGTTGCCAGCTGAACGTTTTCAAAAAAATAATATTACCAGCTACATGATTTGTTTTTTGTTTTTTTGAAAGTATAGTATTGTCGGCTATACGTTTTTGATACAATAATATTACCAGCTGTACGTTTTTGAAAAATAATATTACCAGCTATACGTTTTTGAAAAAATAATATTACCAGATTTATGCTTTTGAAAAAATAATATTATCAGCTATACGTTTTTGAAAAAATAATATTACCAGCTATACATTCTTGAGGAAAAAAATATTAGGTTGGTGCAAAAGTAATGACGTAATAATGTCGTTTTTTGACGTATTTTTAACTTCAAAAAACGACATTATTACGTCATTATTTTTGCACCAACCTAATATTAACAGAAATAGATTTTTGAAAAACAAAACTATTACCAGGAAAAAAAGGCTGTTGGCATTAAATGACCCATTGAGGTTGATATGCCGTAAAACGAAACAAACATCCACAAAACTTAAAATAATGGGTCGATTTTATGCTGCTAAGTGTCGATTTAGGGGTTATTGATCCTTGTTTTTCGTACCATGCAAACCAACTCTAGCTGGGGAGCAGCAAGTATCTCTTCTTGTTCAATTAAATACGACAAGTGACAAGTACAAATTGGAGATACCAGAATAAAGCAAGTACAACACTTTAAATATCTAAGAAATGATTTAACAGAGGACGGAAAATTGCGACATTTGAATAGCAAAAATGCCTTCCAAAACTAAGTCAAGTATTAGGAAACAGGAAAATTTCATTATAAACAAAGAAAAGATTACTGAACTATGTGATATCCGTTCTCCTAGACAGCAGGTTAAGAAAAGTTTTGAGGCAATGAAAATATGGTTCTACAGAAGGATGTTGAGAATTGTATGCCATGGATGGAACATGAAGAAGAGACTTGAAGCAACAGAAAAGTGATTCTACAGAAGCATGCTGAGAATACCATGGACTGAACATGTGAGCAACGATGAAGTTTTAGAGAAAATGGAAACAAAAAGGACACTTATACTTGACATCGGGAAGAGAGAATACCATGGATGGAACATGAAGAAGAGACTTAAAGCAACAGAAATGTGGTTCTGCAGAAGGATGATGAGAATATCATAGACCGACTTGTGAGCATGCAGAGAGTACCATCAGATACATGTAAGCAACGAGGAAGTTTTAAAGAAAATGCATACAAAAAGGACACATACTTAAAGTCAGTAAGAGAAAGTCTAAATTCCTAGGTCGCATAATGAGGAAAGAAGGCATGCAAATTTGACACTGACAGGACTTATTGAAGGCAAGAGGAAGAGCGGAAAGCAGTGCATCACCTAACTAACGAGCTTGTTGATTGATTCGTTTTCTAAAGGTTATCAACACTTTCTAGGTTATTCAAAGCCAAAAAATATATTTAAATGGTAAAAATGTTTTTGAGGAGGGTGGATAATAATTGTTTAGTCAAATAATTTTTACTAATTAACCCATAGTATGGAGAGAAGAGGTGAATTCACACCATTCCTAAGGATATTTGCCCGTAAGTGAATATAACGAACCCTACTGGAATTGGAACTCGACTCCTCGATTATAAATTCCAAGTCATTATCAATTACACCAGCCGCACATCCAAGCTTACAGCAGTGGGTATTCCCGAGTGGTCACCCATCTAGGTATTGACCAGGCTTGACATTGCTTAAATTTGGTGCTAGTAAGAGAACAGGTTATCCAACGTGATATTATTGCAAACCATGCCAACCGTACATCCAAGCGTACAGCCCCTAATATTCCCAAGTGGTTACCCATCTAGGCATTGACCAGGTTTGACGTTGCTTAATTTCGATGATAATACGGGTACCGGTGATTCAACGTAATATAGCTGTAAGCCATACCACCCGCACATCCACGCTTACACAACTGATATTGCCAAGTGGTCACTCATCTAGGAACTGACCAGACTTGACGTTGCTTAATTTCGATAACCGTCCAAGAACTGGTCATTATTTACATCAAAAATAATCAATCTTACTTTTTTTGACAGTACTAACGCCCAAACTGTCAACTGATAAAATAAATGAGAATAGAAAATTGCTTTTTTACGACTTATCAACCTTCTGTGGGTTACTTAAAGCCAGAAAATAATTTTAGATTGTAATAATATATATTTTATGTGGGAGGCATTTCTGCCGCACCCTGTATGAATAAGTAAATACAATTTGGTAAATATATCTAATAAAATAATCCCCTGTAAGACAGTTTTGCACATTCACCACAAGAAGTCATCCATCATCTTTCAATCCTCCATATACTATAGTACCACATACACTCAGGGAACCTACAAAACGTACCCCATGATATAAAAAATTTAATTAGCATGTAAAATCTCTGCGTGATACATAATGATGGGGTGAAAAAGTATGAACCTTAAAAACAAAATAAAAATATCAAATAAATGTACACAATAAAGATAACTTAAATTAGTTGAACCCGTCAAGCCCTCAAAAAAAAGATTTAAGAGAGGCCGCTGTATTCTGTCTTTAGACAAAATCAAGTGGCTCTCTCGCTAAGAGAGAGGGGAAGGATAAAATAAATGCGGTCATGGGGAAAATGTAGCAAAAAGAAACAGAAAAATATAATTCGGGATTTGAACCTGAAACACACAGAGATTATGACACTGTTGCTTACAACATGAATCTATACCAGAGATTCGAACGCGGCTCTAGTTAAAAAATTTGGCGACCGCTTATCTGTACTACTTTCTTTTTTTTTTTTTTTTTGATAGTACTAACACCTAACAGGTTCTTCTTCCTCTTCCTCTGTTGTCGAACTCTCTGCCTCCGGTAGAGAGGAACCCAGACGAGGCTATGCCGAAGAGCAGAATTTCGTTTGCGGAGGTAGACAAACCCGACCATGTGTATACGGGGTCTACGGCAATTTTTGCCCGAGCCTACTGTCTTGGAAAGCCACACGTTAAAAACTGACCTTCTACCATATCTTGCCTTGTGGGGAGGTTGGTAAATAGAAAGAGGAACCCCAGCCGAGGCTATGCATGAAGGGCAGATCTCGTATGGGGAGGTAGACAAACCCGACCACGTGTATACAGGGTCTACGGCAATTTTTGCCCAATCCTACGGTCCTGGAAAGCCACACGAAAACCCGAGCCCGTGTATATGGGGTATACGAGCAATCTTAATGCTGCATGTTAAAAACTGTCCTTGTGCCATATCTTTCATTGTTTCAGCTATATCTTTTTTCTCTTTGACTTTTGTCATTTGTTCTACTTTCTGTCTTACCTTTTACGCCTCTCTCTCTGTCTGTCTGTCTGTCTGTCTGTCTCTCTCTCTCTCTCTCTCTCTCTCTCTCTCTCTCTCTCCTCTGCTATTTCGTTCTCCTTCCTTCATTCTTTTCTTCGGATTTCTTTCTTTAACCCTTTTCCATTTATTTTCTATTCTTTTGTTCTATTCTCTCTTCTTTCCCTTTCCTTTTCACCCACCTCTTTCTTTCTCTTTCTCTTTTTTTCTCTTCGTCTTTTCATTTCTCTCCCTACTTTCTCATCTCTCACTGCTAACTTGTTCTTCTTTTCTTTCTTTCTTTTTTATTTATTTTCCTTCTTTCTTTCCAACTTTTTCTCTTTCTTTTTCATCATTTTCACTTTTCCTTCTTTCTCTCCTTTTTTATTTCTCTCTTCCTTTCTTTATTCGTCCTCTTCTTTCGCTATACGTTCCTTTGTCACTTCATTTCTTTCTTTCCTTATCGCTTTCCATTTTCTTCTTAGTTCTCTTTTTCTTCTACTTTCCCATTTGCTCATTTTGTTCTTCGCTTCTTTCTTTCTCTCTTTGTCTTTCCTTTACTCTCTCCTTTGCTGTCTTTCTCTTTTTGACGCCGTCTCCTTTTCTCTCTTTTTCTTTCTTTTATTTTCTCCTTCCCTCTATTTCTCTTTTTCTCGTAAGCCTTTTTTTTTCTCTAAATTTTCTCTCTCTCTCTCTCTCTCTAGGTTTTACACTGCCTGTCTACACATTCCAAATTTGCGACTTTTTCACATCTTTTTCACATCTTTTTCACGTCTTTTTTTACTATTATTATTACCTAATTATTATCTTTCTTCAACTATTTTTTTTTAATTCTCCGATTTTTTTTCTCCTCGCCTGTTTATTCTTCTTTCTTTGAATGTTGTTAGCTTTGATCTCTTTTCCTCTTCCGCAAGAATCGACTGACCAGTCAAGGGAGATAACTAGCCTGTGGCTAGGCGACAACCACACAGCTATAAATTGCTGCGTTTGGTTCTTAAGCAGAAAGAAAAACTAATTAAAAGGTTGGAAAAAAAAGGCGTTTACAAAAACAATAAACAAAATACAGGCAAAAAACAAAACTATTATTCGCTTCTTGAGCCGAAAATGGTTCTTTATATTTCTTTTTTTCATTTCTTTTTTCGTTTTTTTCTACATTTTTTTTTCTTTCTTTTCTTTTACATTTGATAACCAACTTTATCACGTGACGTCTACTAAAAAAAACGAAGTATTATTTGGAAATTTGATGAAATAATTATAAATGACTATTTTCTTTACTCTTTTTATCACAAACTTTAAATTAATTATCAAAAAATTTTTTTTTTTATTTTAAATTACAAAGAATTTATTATTAGTATTATTATTGCTGTCGCTGTCGTTTTTGTTGTGAGTGGTACTACCAGAGAGTAATTTTAACTGCCTAATTACCAACTCCCCTTCGGGGCCTATGAGTAAAAAGGGGCACTGTAGGAGATATATCTGTGCACATTTGGGACGTTTGCGAATATGTGCAGTTCCACACAAAGTCATCTTTTGTAGCTATGAGATGCTGATGTGTCCAAGAATTTTATTTACATGATTTTCGGTACCTTTCTTTATCATACCCAATGACCCTATTCAATTAGTTATGTACCATGCGTGATACACGCATAGGCGATCATGTATATTTTCGGTACATGACTGACGAGGCAGATTTTTCCCGCAGTAGGTTGCCATTTCTTTCTGCGGTAGACTGCGTGTAGAGCCGGGTCCAAACAATGATCCTTAGACCATATTGGAGAACTGTCATTTACTTCATAGCACTTTTCTTAGTATATGGGATGTCCGATTTGCCAAGTCTTTACCAACTGGGATTTTGTGGGATTCGATTTATTATTACTGCGCGTGGTATCATTTTGCAATAGAGTAATTTTAAATAGTGATTTTCCAAGCGTAGCTCAGATGTGGCACAAGGACGAAAGTATGGGGCACCCAGTGAGGATTGAACTCACTACCCAGTCGTAATTGTTCGAGCGAGACAAGCTTGCTAACCATTACACCACCTCGAGGTGTCCAAGTAATTTTAAATAACTAATTAGCTCTCTCCAGTGCCTATGAGTAAAAAGGGAATTGTACGGGAGTTATCTACCATTTATCATCTGCCCGTACATTTAATATTACTACTATATCTGATCTAGTGGTCCTGCAATATATGGCGATATTTTTTATAAATATAACTTAAATTATCCTGTACGAGGCTAGTTGCTTGCCACTGCTCCGCGGCGAGTTACTTCTGTTGTTGTTGTTGTTGTTGTTGTAGTTGTAGTAGTAGTAGTAGTAGTAGTAGTAGTAGTAGTAGTAGTATGTGGTATTATCTTGCCAGAGAGTAAAAAGGGCATCGTAAGTGAAATTATCAATGCACATTTGGGACGTTTCGTTTAGAAGGAAATGGGTTTTGCCGATGATATGTGCAAAGTAATCTTTTGCCGCTCTGAAATGCTGATGTGTCCAGGAATTTTACTCACGTGATTTTCGGTACCCAATGACCCTATTCAGTCACTTATGTACCATGCGTGATACACGCAGAGGCGATCATGTATATTTTCGGTACATGACTGACGAGGCAGATTTTTTCTTCCCGCAGTAGGTTGCCGTTTAATTGATAGCACTTTTCTTAGTATATGGTATGTCACCTTTGCCAAGTCTTTTTTGTGGGATTCGATTAATTATTACTGCGCGTGGTATCATCTTGCATTAGTGTAATTTTAAATAGTGATTTTCCAAGCGTAGCGCAGATGTGGCACAAGGATGAGAGTATGGGGCACCCATTGAGGATCGAACTCACTACCCAGTCGTAATTGTTCTAGCGAGACAAGCTTGCTAACCATTACACCACCTCGAGGTGTCCAAGTAATTTTAAATAAATAAATAGCCCCCTCCAGTGTCTATGAGTAAAAAGGGCATTGTACGGGAGTTATCAATGCAAATTTGGGAAATTTTTTTTTTTTTAATTATTAGGTTGGTGCAAAAATAATGACGTAATAATGTCGTTTTTTCACGTTAAAAAATACGTCAAAAAACGACATTAGTACGTCATTATTTCTGCACCAACCTAATACAAAGAATTTATTGTTAGTACTATTATTGCTGTTGTTGTCGTGTTTGTTGTGCGTGGTATCAGCTTACCAGAGAGTAATTTTAACTGCCTAATTACCAAATCCCCTCCGGGACCTATGAGTAAAAAGGAATATATATGAGATGCTGATGTGCCCAGGAATTTTACTCGCATGATTTTCGGTATTTTTCACACCAGAGATAATCGTAGTTTTAATCTACTATTTTTTTTTTCTTACTTCGATTTGTGGGTCCTTATAATTTGACATTATTTTTAAATACTGTTTTGGACAAGTTATATCAGTTATCAGATATTTTTTTTTTATCTTGTACGACTATGTCTAGTTTATTTGCATAACATTCCCTGTCTGTGAAAATTATTAAACATTATTTATTTATCAGATTGTTTATTTACAAGAATAATTTTGTATTTAAATTTTAAAAACTAATTCAATTAAAACTAAGGCAAATACAATATTTATTATTTACCAATTTATAAAGAAATGAACATGAAAACAAATTTATAGACATTTACTAAATTATTAAAATATGTGGACCAAATACAAGGCCGTCCTGGGTAAGACGATAAACTACATCCGCGTCCTGGGTAAGGGGATAAACAACGTCCGTGTCCTGAGTAAGACGATATACTACATCGGCGTCCTGGGTATGACGATAAACTACGTCCGCGTCCTAGGTAAGGCGATATACTACGTCCGCGTCCTGGGTAAGACGATAAACTACACCCGCGTCCTGGGTAAGGCAATAAACTACATCCGCGTCCTGGGTAAGACGATAAACTACATCCGCGTCCTGGGTAAGGCGATAAACTACATTCGCGTCCTGGGTAAGACGATAAATTACGTCCGCGTCCTGGGTATGACGATAAACTACATCCGCGTCCTGGGTATGACGATAAACTACATCCGCGTCCTGGGTATGACGATAGACTACATCCGCGTCCTGGGTATGACGATAAACTACACCCGCGTCCTGGGTATGACGATAAACTACGTCCAACAGCAAGGCCTCTAATCATGAAATTTTGAGCGTGGAACCACCTCTTAATTGCTCGTGATCCCAGGTCCACCCTGACCCGGAGTAGTAGCACCTGTTAGGGTCCCAGCTATGGGCAAATAGTTAACACCCAAACTGGTGTAAAAATAGGTTTTAATACGAGAAATTCTTTGTAATAAAAAAAATTATTACCAGCAATAATTTTTGAAGGAAAAATTATTATCATCTATACTTTAAAAAAAAAATACCAGCAATACAAACAGCTATACATACTTTGAAAAAATATGACCAGCTATAGATTTCTTCAAGGAAAAATATTCCCAGAAATAGATTTTTGAAGAAAAACTTTATCAGCGATGAAAATTTTGTCGGCTTTAAATAACCCATTGAGGTATTGGTATACCGTAAAAAAAAAAAAAAAGAAAACAACTAAAGGATCGAATCAGTTTCTTGATGTAAAGATGAACATCCTTAAGAAAGGCGCCGTACTTGACTTAAAACCAAAAATAATATGTTAAATTATAAAAATATTATGAGCCAGAAAAAATCTTGTCGGCTTTAAATAACCCATTGAGGTGTTGATATACCGTAAAACAAAACAAATCAAACCAAACAAAATACAAGGAATTTCGTTATTATTTACCTTTCAAAGTGAAAATCAATTATCCAATGTTTTGCCAACCATTCGAATCTAATAAATAAATAATGAAATAGTTTTTATTATCTTTGTTGTATTTTCACAAGAGCAAAGAAAATTGACTTCCATCATATGCTTAAGTTTTATTACAATTTTAATCATCACTTTTTATAACAATATTGCCGGAAAGTGAAGATAGTTAACCAATAGCGGTTTCAATAGGGATAATGTCCTTTTGTTTTGTTTTTTTTAGTTTTTGTTTGTTTTTTGTTTTTGTTTTTTGGGGGGTTTTTTGGGTTTTTTTTAGTTTTTGTCTGTTTGTTTTTTGTTTTATTTATTTTTGTTTTTTTTTTTTTGGGGGGGTAGTTTTTGTTTTTTGTTTGTTTGTTTTTTTATTTTTTGGGGGGTTTTTGTTTTTTTATTTTTGTTTTTTTTTGGGGGGGTAGTTTTTGTTTTTTGTTTGTTTTTTGGGGTTTTTTGGGTTTTTTGGGTTTTTTTTGTTTTTTTTATTTTTGCTTTTGTTTTTTTTTGGGGGGGGGGCACGAATATCCAAGTCTCTTATATCCGGGTTTTGTTTATTTTGTTTAGGTAAGTATGGCTCTAATTTGGGACCAGAGAAAATCTCTCTTATATCCGGGTTACACTGCACATGTTTGCGTGTACATGATTACTATATGTTTTATGTTGTAGCTTTGTTGAAATTAAATTTTGGAATACAATTTTATTTAAGAAATTGTAGGATATTATATGGATTAATGTCTAGAAAGTGTTATTTCACATTGGTTGTTTGGTAATATTTTAAACGGATTTGGGTAAAGTCGCTACAATTTGTTAGTATGAGGGTTTTATTCGAAATTTTAGTATAAATATGTGTTCTTGATAAATGTATTGCTGGTACTTTTACTATGAAAATGTATTTTTATACTTTCATAGTGTTTGGTTTTGTTTAGGGATTCACAATTTGCTCCTAGCTGGAACCCTAACTGGTGCTACCAACTCGAGTCAAGGTGGACCTAGGAACAATGGCAGTTAAGAGGTGGTTCCACGCTCCTCAAAACCTTCACACTCTCGATTAGAAGCCTTGCTGCCGCATGTAGTCTATCGTCATGCCCAGGACTAGTTTTAAATAGTAGTAGTAGTTTTAGTAGTAGTAATAGATTGATTTGTTTTTTACGGTTATCAATCATTTACAGGTTATTTAAAGCAAGAAAATATTTTAGATTGTAACATTTTTGAGAGATAATAAGGATTTACTGATACAAGTCCTACTACTTAAGCAATAGCTGATCTGTAGAGGTGGATTCGTGCCTTCCCTAAGGGTATTTGCGTGAAAGTAAACGTAATAACAAACCCGACTGGAATTGGAACACGGCTTTCCGATTTCCATTGCCGAGCTGTTAAGCATTACACCACCATCATGTCCAATACCTGGCATTCCTAAGCGGTCACTCACCTATGACTGACCAGGCTCGAAGTCGCTTAACTTCAGTAATCATGCGTGAACCGGTGTTTCACCTTGACATAGCCATAAAGCGTACCAACCTCACATCCAAGCTTACAGCACCTGGTATTCCCAAGCGGTCACCCATCTAGATACTGACCAAATTCGGCATCGCTTAACTTCGGTCATCATGTGGGAATCAGTGTTCCACCGTGATATGGGAGTAAGGCATATCAACCGTAAATCCAATCACCAACTATACCTAAGTGGTCACATTGCCTGCAGTACCTGGTATTCCCAAGCGGTCACCCATCTAAGTACTGACTGGACAACGTTTATCTTTGGTATTCATGCTGGAACCGGTGTTTCAGCGTAATATGACCGTAAGATTTTAGTCCCAAAGATCTGGGTCAATACCCCACGTGAAATTCTGATGAAATAAGAAAAATTAAAAACCGGAGCTAATGACTCGAACTAATTAGAAAGCTAATTTGAACCAAATCAAGAAATGGTTGTAAGTGTGTAGTAAGGAGAGATTAAAAGTTTGTGTAGGTATATGAACATATCTGTAAGCGGTTTTGTTAATTAACACTTCATTTATAAAGGCGTGTATATATTGAAAACATACACACACACATATACACACACAGATATATATATATATATATATATATATATATATATATATTAGGTTGGTGCAAAAATAATGACGTAATAATGTCGTTTTTTGACGTTAAAAACTACTTCATAAAAACGACATTATTACGTCATTATTTTTGCACCAACCTAATATATATATATATATTGTAGTGAAAGAGATAATCAGCTACCCCGAAAAAGAGTTCGTGTTTTGTGAGCGATCTGCCGAAGAAAAATTACCAAAAAGTAGTTAGCAAAAATCTATTAGGTTGGTGCAAAAATAATGACGTAATAATGTCGTTTTTTGACGTTAAAAACTACTTCATAAAAACGACATTATTACGTCATTATTTTTGCACCAACCTAATACTTTATTGACCAGAATCTATGCTAATGTTCTTCCCTCCCCGGAATTTGACCAATCAGAAAAGATCTCTCGGTGAACAAAAGCCGTTGTTTTTCGCTTATGCGGCTGAATTGGATTTTCCGAGCTTGGGGGACGAACACGCGTTTTTGGTGGTGAGAAGTGAAGGTTGGACGTGTGACTCCATTTTGTCGTTTCTACGTTGCCTGTTGGACTGTTTCGACGGACTATCGTTTGAACTGTGATTTGGCTACAAGTGTTGCGGTCGAGAAACAGAAGAAATCTATTGCAGACGTTTATTGCCACTATAAGTTGACAGTCTTTTTTTCTTTACAACTACACACACACACACACATACACACACATATATATATATATATATATATTTATATATATATAATACATAAAGAAGAATAAAATGTAGGATAACCTTATTTACAGCATTTTGCTGCTTGTAAGACACTTTTTTACCTACAAAAATCCCTCAAAACCACCCTGTGCCAGACAAATCGAAGATTCCTGACTGTAGTTATGAGTTAGCTAATTTAGAAAGAACATTACTTTCTGTGAATGTGACACTGTAAACTTAGTGCTTATAATAGATTTATCAAGATTACCACTAATGAGGATTTCAAACTATAATACAGGTGTAAGAATCCAGCACTATCGTTTATTTTAAAAACCTATGCATAAAAAACAATAACTTATTTTTGTAACCAAATTTGCAAGCAACGTCGACCCTAAATCGGTGACTGTTTTGAAATACCAAGTGCTGTAAGATTTGATGTTCTAGTGGTCTAAGGGATAATGGCGCGGAATCGTTAATCGGAAAGCCGGGTTCCAATTCTCCTTGATTTCGTTATAATCTCCTATGTAACAGTGAATCGGGTCAGCTCAATAAAAGATTCCAAGTTGGTTGTATGTGGTGCCGTAATCACCAAGAGTTGTGTCCTCTTTCACAATAGGCTGCTGAGAGAAGACCTTCTACTTAGAGTAGGTGTCGCTGACTATTTGCATATGAACTATATTGTGTTGGAATTTTGGGGTACCCTGGTGTACTAGTGAGCCAGACAAAATGAGCTAACTCATTTTATAGTTCACCAATAGAAGGGTTAACCAATCAGAAGGCTCAAAATATTCAATGCGACGTGTATAAAGGAGGCCATGTTTTTTTCCGAATATGCATTGCCAGCCTTTGATATCGATGACAAGAATTACGGGACCGCTGCTGGTGGTATTGGCGATATAGTCAGATTCAGTAGGGTTTCCTACTCGAGAGTATTAATCTTTAACATTGTTTCATTGAACAGATTACATACTGCGCTGTATTCTATATTTATAGACTATGGCGAACATGGTTAACATATTGGGCAGGTATTAACTAAGTCAACGTGCGTCTGGGACTGGGAGAGCTATATAACACGAGTTTTTTTTTATTTCTCAGTCGAGAGAATCGGGTCATCCTAATAAAACTTACGCACAAATACCCTTTGTAAAGGTATGAATCCGCCTCGTCTCCCTCCAGCTATGGGTTAATTAGTAAGACTTATATCACTAAATCATTTTCCAAAAATTTCTTACAATTTAAAAATATTTTCCCGCTTTAACGAATCAATCGATCAATTCAAATTTGCATTAATCTAATTTAAAATCAGTACCTAGATGGGTGACTCTTTGATTTACCAATTGCTGTAAGCTTTGATGTGTGGGTGGAGTAATGGCCTTGAATTGTTAATCGGAGAGCCAAGTTTCAATTCCAGTCGGGTTCGTTATATTTACTTACGTGTGAATATACTTGGGAAAGGCATGAATCCACGTTTTCTTCCTTCAGCTATGAATTAATTAGCAAGAGTTATGCGTCTATATTTAACCCTAGACTAGAACTGATTAAGATCTTCCGTGTTTTTTGACAATGATGTTCACCTTCCACAAAGCCCGAGATCTACTCGGGGTAGACGGTTACTAAGAGGCATAGTTTATGCGTATATGTGAGGAAGAAAACGGCTAACCCTAGACTTGAGAAGGCTAAGATCTTTCCTTTTTATTTATCCTCCACAACCCCCGAGATCTACTCAGGGTAGACGGTTACTAAGAGCCACAGTTTATGCATATATATAAGGAAAATAACTGTTAACCCTAGACTTGAACAAATTAAGATCTTTCGTGTTTTTTACAATGATGTTTTCCCTTCAAAACACGCGAGATCTACTCGGGATAGACGGTTACTAAGAGGCAGAGTTTATTCGTATATGTGAGGAAGATAACAGTGAACTATAGGCTAGAACAGATTAAGATCTTTCGGGCTTTTTTCAATGATGTTCACCCTATACAAAAACCCAGATCTACTCGGGTAGACAGTTATTGAGTAAGAAGCACTGTTTATGCGTATATGCGAGGAAGATAACGGCTAACCCTAGACTTGAGCAGGTTAAAATCTTTCGTGTTTTTTACAATGATATTTACCTCCACAACCATCGAGATCTACTCGGGGTAGACGGTTCCTAAGAGCCACAGTTTATGCGTATATATGAGGAACATAACAGTTAACCCTAGACTATAACAGATTAAGATCTTCCGTGTTTTTTACAATGATGTTTTCCATTCACAACGCCCGAGATCTACTCGGGGTAGATGGTTACTAAGAGGCACAGTTTATTCGTATATATGAGGAAGATAACGGTTAACCCTAGACTTGAACAGATTAAGATCTTTCGTGATTTTACAATGATGTTCACCCTATACAAATACCGAGATCTACTCGGGGTAGACGGTTACTGAGTAAGAGGCACAGTTTATGCGTATATTCGAGGAAGATAACGGCTAACCCTAGAATTGAATAGATTAATATTGTAGTGATCGGGGAAAAAACCTCTTATGAGTCGGTTCCACGAGCAGTGGTTCGTGGGAAGAAGCTGCTTGTGGGGAACTTACTTGTCACCAGAGGAATACACCAGAATAAGGGTGGTTCTTTACAATGGGCGTAGCATGGTGTGTCTTAGTGCTGAAGCTTTGGGCTGGTTGATTTAAAGACTGTGGTTCATCTGAACAATATGAATGGAAACGACAGAGTATCGTGATTCCTGAGACATTTCATCTGTGAGAAAGAGGTTGTAGGGTGGAAAATAATCCATCACCCACAAGGACGCGGAGACTATCGAGACTGGAAAGTGACGACTGAGCAACTCCTGCCCATATATAGCAGCAGTACTCCGTTTTTCGGCCTGACCTCGCTCTTTTAAAGGTAAAGGATAGCATGAGAAGTCGGGCACTTACTGGGGCGGTACAAGGACCCGAACCATTTTTCTTTAGCGATGGATCGTATGTACGAGTTCCACGAGGTCTGGGATGTGTTCAAGTCCCAGTAGGCGCTCAAGATACAGATCCTTCCTAAGGAAACATCCGCTCATCTTGGTTGGTGTAAATTCTGGGTCTGATCTGTTCAAGCACTAATTCGTATCTGATTAACAATAAATAAATCGTTAGATAAGTGGCCGCTCAGGAACATTAGACAAGAAAAACTGAAAGCAATAAATCCGACAACCATATATATATATATATATATATATATATATATATATATATATATACACTGCGTGCCAAATTATTATCGAAAAATTTGTCATTTAGCTTATTGGTGTTATATTTAGCATCACGACTCGAGTTTCTTAGACAGGGCCTCCAGCAATCATGCCGCCCACTCGCCAAGCAATTATATATATATATATATATATATATATATATATATATATATATATATATATATATATATCTGTGTGTGTGTGTGTGTGTGTGTGTGTGTGTGTGTGTGTAATGCGTGCCAAATTATTATCGAGATAACTTTTTTTCTAATATTTCAAAAACCGTCCAATCAATTCACACAATGTTGGCAACACTGACCTGCGCAATCACTGAAATTTTCGTATTGATCTGCGCAGTGTAAACAAACTGGCGCCATATTTGCTATCAGCAAACTCGGCCTTGTGCCACATACATCCCTCGTGGGTGGGGCTGTTAGATATTAACGCTGGGTCAACCGACACACACTCACTAATAGTGTAATACTATTTTGTTATACTTACTGTTTAATATATGATATATCTGTAATATTTGTTTTGTTATTTCTTTAACCATTTACTTGGTCACAACAGTTACCGAACAAAATTTCGGTTCTCGAACAACATTGCTGAACCGCGTTAACACGAACGGAATAATTTCTGAGTCGACCGCCATGTTGTATACATTCTTGTGATGTGCCGTGCTTTTCTTTTCTATTAGGTTGATGCAAAAATAATGTCGTTTTCTCACATATGTTACTTTTATATATGATTTCTGAATTAATTCATTGATATATATAGCCATGTTATATATCATTTTGAAGCGCGTTTTTCGCTCTGTCGAGTCGTGTTATTCGTTACCGTTCTCAATCTCTTCATTCATTTTTTTTTTTTTTGCAGGCTTTTCGACAGCATGGACAAAATTCAAATCCGCACGATTTTCTTCTTGTTCCGGTTCAAACTAGGCCGAAAAGCTGCCGAGACAGCTCGTGATATCAATGATGCATTTGGCCCAGGAACCACTAACGAACGTGTGGCACAACGGTGTTTCAAGAAATTTCGCAATAGTGACGAAAGCCTCGAAGATGAAGACGGTCGCGGCCGGCCGACTGCGGTTGATAACGAACATTTAAAAGCCTTAATTGAAGCCGATCCTCGGAAAAACCACACGAGAAGTTGCTGTTGAACTCGAGGTCGACCACTCAACAGTCGTTCGTCATTTAAAGCAAATAGGGAAGTCAAAAAAGTTGGATAAATGGGTGAACGATAATCAAAAAAAAAAAATCGTCAAAAAACGACATTATTTTTGCACCAACCAAATAATTTTATTGTACTGTGACTTTTTTTTTTCTCTCTACATTTATTCTTATTGGAAAAAAATAGTTTCGGTTTACGAACATTTCGGGTTACGAACGACCTTGAGGAAGGAATTAAATTCTTGAACCACTGTATTTGATCGGTGCCAAGCGGTATCGAACCTGATCAGTACGTAAATGGTTGACCGCTTCGGAACATCAAATACTGTAACTCTCAGAACATCGGTTCAAGCAATAATGGAATTAAGATGGCTAAGCGCTTAAAATTAAACACGAGATGCTGTTACACTCACAACGGTACATCTCCTCTGATCACCACAGTTAAACAACGACAAATCAGACTTAAATGACAGACGAATTTCAGACAGCAAGTATTGTAATCAAATTTAAGCAAACATTTGTGAACAAATCACGTTTTGTTTTGGCCATGCATGCCATGAATGAACTAAATACCGATGTACATCTTTTAAGCGATGAATACTTGTATATGTGTGCGCAAACGTGTCTGTATGTGCGCGTGTACACACAGTTTTGTGCGTATCCTTCTCCTCTGGTGTGTGCCTTTTAAGATTATGTGCGTTTTAAACCCCCCTCCCTCTCTCTCTTTCCATCTCTCTTTCTCTCTCTCCCTTTCTGTGTATGTGTGTGTGTGTCCTTGCTTAATAAATGTATAAAAGATATTTATTATGTTGATACTTGAAGGAGAAGAAGCAATCGAAGGACGACTGCTAACTACAATTGTGAGAAATTCATGGAAGAATTGAATAGAGAAGAACGAATAAAGAAACAGTGAAAGGAGGGGGAGGGGAGGGTGTGGCAAAGAAAGTAAAAGAGGGAGAATAAGAAAAGGGATAGGAAAAGAGGGTGTAAAAATATGAAGAAGAGACAAAAGAGAATGAAGGGAAGTGAATAGGACTTGATTTTCAAAAAGAAAGAAAGAAAGAAAGAAAGAAAGAAAGAAAGAAAGAGAAAGGAAAAGAAAGAAAAAGAAAGAAAATGAGGAAAGGAAAAGAAAGAAAGAACGAAAAAGAGAAAGAAAGAAAGAAAGAAAGAAAGAAAGAAAGAAAGAAAGGAGGAAAGGAAGAGAAAGAAAATAAAGAAAGGAAGAGAAAGAAAGAACGAAAAGGAAGAAAGAAAAGGATAAAAGGAAAAGAAAGAAAAAGACGAAGGAAAGATAAAGAAAGAAAACGGAGAAAAAAGAGGGGAAAAGAAGGAAAGAAATTGAAGAAACTAATTGCCAATTTAATGAGCAAATCCTAATTAGTCTGTTAGAATCGGCATTAACAGCAGCGCCCGTCTGCAAATGCAAACCAATAAGCAGCTTCAAGATGTTCCTCTTGGCTGAGGTGTAAAAAAAAATCAACATGGCAGCAAATTGGAAATCATTTGTTTCGCTGTCCCAAGAATAAAGGATGCTTGATCCTGCCTTCTAGTTTAGATAGCTGCATCTTTCCTACCCGGTATCAGTGGTCTCGATATTTGAATCTGGGAAAATAAAATCTTTTCGGGTAAAGACATTTAAAATTAGGAAAAGAAGATACGTTATTCCTATATAAAGAATTGTTATTATTCGTATCAGAATAAATTGATCTTGACTGTTGATTTATTAAAATGAGCAAAAGTTCATTCTTGATTTTTTTTATAAATCGTAAAGAAAACAAAATCAAAGACTACAAAAACCAACATTTATTCTCATTCAGATTTTCCTTTAAAGAATAACTTCCTATTTCACTTTACTGCCATTGTGGGTACTCATACCATTGTGGGTACTCATTAGCATTGTGGGTACTTATTACCATTGCAGGTACGCGTTACCATTGCAGGTACGCGTTACCATTGTAGGTACTCATTACCATTGTGGTTACTCATTCCCATTGTGGGTACCCATTCCCATTGTGGGTACCCATTCCCATTGTGGGTACCCATTAACTTTGTGGATACTCTTTCCCATTGTAAGTACTCCTTGACATTGTAGGTACTCATTACCATTAAAAGGTTATCAGTTCTTTCTTGTTTTCACACAAGAAAGGGCATCTTGATTGATTTTGTTTCACGACACATCGAATCCTATGCCGAAATGTAATTTTCTTGGGAGCTTTGAAGTAATAAAAATAGGATATACGATATTCGGCTGTCACAATTAAATACATAGTAGATGATACTCAGCTTTTGTGCATATACATTTTTATAAGCATTTCTCCCCAAGCAAGGCGGAATTGCGACTACTACCCAAGAGGCTACAGAGAGTGAAATTAAGTGAAAAGACTGGACATGGGGGAGATTGAGGAGAGGATAAAAAGAGAAACTGAGAAGGATAAAAGAAAAAACGCTGATCAAGGCATCAAAAGATGTCGATTGACATTGCATTTAAGTTTTTGAAGATTATGGTTATCAAGGAAGCAGGAAAGAGGTTCCACTGTCAGGAAGTACGAGAAAATAAGCTGTTGGAGTAGAAGAGGCGGTAACATTTAACTGTTTCGACAGTAAAAGGGTGGGACCGAGTTGCCACACGAGTAGCACGCTTAAATTCGTGCAGCCGGGACACCAGTGAAAAAAGCTCGTAAGAGCAGATGCCATGAAAATATTTGTAGAAAAGACAGAGGGAAGCCACGTCATGTCTCTGAGAAAGTGACTGGAGTCGAGATGCCAAGTCAGGACCTATCACATTATATATCCGTCTTTGGATTTTGTCAAGAACCTCGAGATGAACAGCGTGGGCACCTGACCAAATATGGCAACAGTATTCCATGCATGGAAGAATGGTAGATTTTTAAATGTAAAGGCACATAAAACCAACTTTCTGCATTTTTTTATGTTGTAGTTTTGTTGAAGTTATATTTTGAAATACAATTTAATTTCTTCAAGACATTGCAAGATATTATATGGATTAATATCATAGTTCTTTTATGTTTGCTGCTTGGTTGATTTTGTTTAGCGGCATGTCAACATCTATATGGGTCATTTAATGCCGAAATCTGAATATTTTGAACACAATTTTTTGTCTTCAACTAAATATGTTTTGGACGCAATTGTATGCCTTCAACTACAGATAAAATGTATTGTTGGTCATTTTGTTATAAAATGCATTATTGGTAATTCTACTATAAAATGTATTGTTGGTCATTTTGTTATAAAATGCATTATTGGTAATTCTATTATAAAATGTATTGTTGGTCATTTTGTTATAAAATGCATTATTGGTAATTCTACTATAAAATGTATTGTTGGTCATTTTGTTATAAAATGCATTATTGGTAATTCTACTATAAAATGTATTGTTGGTCATTTTGTTATAAAATGCATTACTGATAATTCTACTATAAAATGTATTGTTGGTCATTTTGTTAAAAAATGTATTATTGGTAATTCTACTATAAAATGTATTGTTGGTCATTTTGTTATAAAATGCATTATTGGTAATTCTACTATAAAATGTATTGTTGGTCATTTTGTTATAAAATGCAATATTGGTAATTCTATTATAAAATGTATTGTTGGTCATTTTGTTATAAAATGCATTATTGGTAATTCTATTATAAAATGTATTGTTGGTCATTTTGTTATAAAATGCATTATTGGTAATTCTACTATAAAATGTATTGTTGGTCATTTTGTTATAAAATGCATTATTGGTAATTCTACTATAAAATGTATTGTTGGTCATTTTGTTATAAAATGCATTATTGGTAATTCTATTATAAAATGTATTGTTGGTCATTTTGTTATAAAATGCATTATTGGTAATTCTACTATAAAATGTATTGTTGGTCATTTTGTTATAAAATGCATTATTGGTAATTCTATTATAAAATGTATTGTTGGTCATTTTGTTATAAAATGCATTATTGGTAATTCTACTATAAAATGTATTGTTGGTCATTTTGTTATAAAATGCATTATTGGTAATTCTATTATAAAATGTATTGTTGGTCATTTTGTTATAAAATGCATTATTGGTAATTCTACTATAAAATGTATTGTTGGTCATTTTGTTATAAAATGCATTATTGGTAATTCTACTATAAAATGTATTGTTGGTCATTTTGTTATAAAATGCATTACTGATAATTCTACTATAAAATGTATTGTTGGTCATTTTGTTAAAAAATGTATTATTGGTAATTCTACTATAAAATGTATTGTTGGTCATTTTGTTATAAAATGCATTATTGGTAATTCTACTATAAAATGTATTGTTGGTCATTTTGTTATAAAATGCATTATTGGTAATTCTATTATAAAATGTATTGTTGGTCATTTTGTTATAAAATGCATTATTGGTAATTCTATTATAAAATGTATTGTTGGTCATTTTGTTATAAAATGCATTATTGGTAATTCTACTATAAAATGTATTGTTGGTCATTTTGTTATAAAATGCATTATTGGTAATTCTACTATAAAATGTATTGTTGGTCATTTTGTTATAAAATGCATTATTGGTAATTCTATTATAAAATGTATTGTTGGTCATTTTGTTATAAAATGCATTATTGGTAATTCTACTATAAAATGTATTGTTGGTCATTTTGTTATAAAATGCATTATTGGTAATTCTATTATAAAATGTATTGTTGGTCATTTTGTTATAAAATGCATTATTGGTAATTCTACTATAAAATGTATTGTTGGTCATTTTGTTATAAAATGCATTATTGGTAATTCTACTATAAAATGTATTGTTGGTCATTTTGTTATAAAATGCATTATTGGTAATTCTATTATAAAATGTATTGTTGGTCATTTTGTTATAAAATGCATTATTGGTAATTCTACTATAAAATGTATTGTTGGTCATTTTGTTATAAAATGCATTATTGGTAATTCTACTATAAAATGTATTGTTGGTCATTTTGTTAAAAAATGCATTATTGGTAATTCTACTATAAAATGTATTGTTGGTCATTTTGTTATAAAATGCATTATTGGTAATTCTACTATAAAATGTATTGTTGGTCATTTTGTTATAAAATGCATTATTGGTAATTCTACTATAAAATGTATTGTTGGTCATTTTGTTATAAAATGCATTATTGGTAATTCTACTATAAAATGTATTGTTGGTCATTTTGTTATAAAATGCATTATTGGTAATTCTATTATATAAAATGTATTGTTGGTCATTTTGTTATAAAATGCATTATTGGTAATTCTACTATAAAATGTATTGTTGGTCATTTTGTTATAAAATGCATTATTGGTAATTCTACTATAAAATGTATTGTTGGTCATTTTGTTATAAAATGCATTATTGGTAATTCTACTATAAAATGTATTGTTGGTCATTTTGTTATAAAATGCATTATTGGTAATTCTACTATAAAATGTATTGTTGGTCATTTTGTTATAAAATGCATTATTGGTAATTCTACTATAAAATGTATTGTTGGTCATTTTGTTATAAAATGCATTACTGGTAATTCTACTATAAAATGTATTGTTGGTCATTTTGTTATAAAATGCATTACTGGTAATTCTACTATAAAATGTATTGTTGGTCATTTTGTTATAAAATGCATTATTGGTAATTCTACTATAAAATGTATTGTTGGTCATTTTGTTATAAAATGCATTATTGGTAATTCTACTATAAAATGTATTGTTGGTCATTTTGTTAAAAAATGCATTATTGGTAATTCTACTATAAAATGTATTGTTGGTCATTTTGTTATAAAATGCATTATTGGTAATTCTACTATAAAATGTATTGTTGGTCATTTTGTTATAAAATGCATTATTGGTAATTCTACTATAAAATGTATTGTTGGTCATTTTGTTATAAAATGCATTACTGGTAATTCTACTATAAAATGTATTGTTGGTCATTTTGTTATAAAATGCATTATTGGTAATTCTACTATAAAATGTATTGTTGGTCATTTTGTTATAAAATGCATTATTGGTAATTCTACTATAAAATGTATTGTTGGTCATTTTGTTATAAAATGCATTACTGGTAATTCTACTATAAAATGTATTGTTGGTCATTTTGTTATAAAATGCATTATTGGTAATTCTACTATAAAATGTATTGTTGGTCATTTTGTTATAAAATGCATTATTGGTAATTCTACTATAAAATGTATTGTTGGTCATTTTGTTATAAAATGCATTACTGGTAATTCTACTATAAAATGTATTGTTGGTCATTTTGTTATAAAATGCATTATTGGTAATTCTACTATAAAATGTATTGTTGGTCATCTTGTTATAAAATGCATTATTGGTAATTCTACTATAAAATGTATTGTTGGTCATTTTGTTATAAAATGCATTATTGGTAATTCTACTATAAAATGTATTGTTGGTCATTTTGTTATAAAATGCATTATTGGTAATTCTACTATAAAATGTATTGTTGGTCATTTTGTTATAAAATGCATTATTGGTAATTCTACTATAAAATGTATTGTTGGTCATTTTGTTATAAAATGCATTATTGGTAATTCTACTATAAAATGTATTGTTGGTCATTTTGTTATAAAATGCATTATTGGTAATTCTACTATAAAATGTATTGTTGGTCATTTTGTTATAAAATGCATTATTGGTAATTCTACTATAAAATGTATTGTTGGTCATTTTGTTATAAAATGCATTATTGGTAATTCTACTATAAAATGTATTGTTGGTCATTTTGTTATAAAATGTATTATTGGTAATTCTACTATAAAATGTATTGTTGGTCATTTTGTTATAAAATGCATTATTGGTAATTCTACTATAAAATGTATTGTTGGTCATTTTGTTATAAAATGCATTACTGGTAATTCTACTATAAAATGTATTGTTGGTCATTTTGTTATAAAATGCATTATTGGTAATTCTACTATAAAATGTATTGTTGGTCATTTTGTTATAAAATGCATTATTGGTAATTCTACTATAAAATGTATTGTTGGTCATTTTGTTATAAAATGCATTATTGGTAATTCTACTATAAAATGTATTGTTGGTCGTTTTGTTATAAAATGCATTATTGGTAATTCTACTATAAAATGTATTGTTGGTCATTTTGTTATAAAATGCATTATTGGTAATTCTATTATAAAATGTATTGTTGGTCATTTTGTTATAAAATGCATTATTGGTAATTCTATTATAAAATGTATTGTTGGTCATTTTGTTATAAAATGCATTATTGGTAATTCTACTATAAAATGTATTGTTGGTCATTTTGTTATAAAATGCATTATTGGTAATTCTACTATAAAATGTATTGTTGGTCATTTTGTTATAAAATGCATTATTGGTAATTCTATTATAAAATGTATTGTTGGTCATTTTGTTATAAAATGCATTATTGGTAATTCTACTATAAAATGTATTGTTGGTCATTTTGTTATAAAATGCATTATTGGTAATTCTATTATAAAATGTATTGTTGGTCATTTTGTTATAAAATGCATTATTGGTAATTCTACTATAAAATGTATTGTTGGTCATTTTGTTATAAAATGCATTATTGGTAATTCTACTATAAAATGTATTGTTGGTCATTTTGTTATAAAATGCATTATTGGTAATTCTATTATAAAATGTATTGTTGGTCATTTTGTTATAAAATGCATTATTGGTAATTCTACTATAAAATGTATTGTTGGTCATTTTGTTATAAAATGCATTATTGGTAATTCTACTATAAAATGTATTGTTGGTCATTTTGTTAAAAAATGCATTATTGGTAATTCTACTATAAAATGTATTGTTGGTCATTTTGTTATAAAATGCATTATTGGTAATTCTACTATAAAATGTATTGTTGGTCATTTTGTTATAAAATGCATTATTGGTAATTCTACTATAAAATGTATTGTTGGTCATTTTGTTATAAAATGCATTATTGGTAATTCTACTATAAAATGTATTGTTGGTCATTTTGTTATAAAATGCATTATTGGTAATTCTACTATAAAATGTATTGTTGGTCATTTTGTTATAAAATGCATTATTGGTAATTCTACTATAAAATGTATTGTTGGTCATTTTGTTATAAAATGCATTATTGGTAATTCTACTATAAAATGTATTGTTGGTCATTTTGTTATAAAATGCATTATTGGTAATTCTACTATAAAATGTATTGTTGGTCATTTTGTTATAAAATGCATTATTGGTAATTCTACTATAAAATGTATTGTTGGTCATTTTGTTATAAAATGCATTACTGGTAATTCTACTATAAAATGTATTGTTGGTCATTTTGTTATAAAATGCATTACTGGTAATTCTACTATAAAATGTATTGTTGGTCATTTTGTTATAAAATGCATTATTGGTAATTCTACTATAAAATGTATTGTTGGTCATTTTGTTATAAAATGCATTATTGGTAATTCTACTATAAAATGTATTGTTGGTCATTTTGTTATAAAATGCATTATTGGTAATTCTACTATAAAATGTATTGTTGGTCATTTTGTTATAAAATGCATTATTGGTAATTCTACTATAAAATGTATTGTTGGTCATTTTGTTATAAAATGCATTATTGGTAATTCTACTATAAAATGTATTGTTGGTCATTTTGTTATAAAATGCATTATTGGTAATTCTACTATAAAATGTATTGTTGGTCATTTTGTTATAAAATGCATTATTGGTAATTCTACTATAAAATGTATTGTTGGTCATTTTGTTATAAAATGCATTATTGGTAATTCTACTATAAAATGTATTGTTGGTCATTTTGTTATAAAATGCATTATTGGTAATTCTACTATAAAATGTATTGTTGGTCATTTTGTTATAAAATGTATTATTGGTAATTCTACTATAAAATGTATTGTTGGTCATTTTGTTATAAAATGCATTATTGGTAATTCTACTATAAAATGTATTGTTGGTCATTTTGTTATAAAATGTATTATTGGTAATTCTACTATAAAATGTATTGTTGGTCATTTTGTTATAAAATGCATTATTGGTAATTCTACTATAAAATGTATTGTTGGTCATTTTGTTATAAAATGCATTATTGGTAATTCTACTATAAAATGTATTGTTGGTCATTTTGTTATAAAATGCATTATTGGTAATTCTACTATAAAATGTATTGTTGGTCATTTTGTTATAAAATGCATTATTGGTAATTCTACTATAAAATGTATTGTTGGTCATTTTGTTATAAAATGCATTATTGGTAATTCTACTATAAAATGTATTGTTGGTCATTTTGTTATAAAATGCATTATTGGTAATTCTACTATAAAATGTATTGTTGGTCATTTTGTTATAAAATGCATTATTGGTAATTCTACTATAAAATGTATTGTTGGTCATTTTGTTATAAAATGCATTATTGGTAATTCTACTATAAAATGTATTGTTGGTCATTTTGTTATAAAATGCATTATTGGTAATTCTACTATAAAATGTATTGTTGGTCATTTTGTTATAAAATGCATTATTGGTAATTCTACTATAAAATGTATTGTTGGTCATTTTGTTATAAAATGCATTATTGGTAATTCTACTATAAAATGTATTGTTGGTCATTTTGTTATAAAATGCATTATTGGTAATTCTACTATAAAATGTATTGTTGGTCATTTTGTTATAAAATGCATTATTGGTAATTCTACTATAAAATGTATTGTTGGTCATTTTGTTATAAAATGCATTATTGGTAATTCTACTATAAAATGTATTGTTGGTCATTTTGTTATAAAATGCATTATTGGTAATTCTACTATAAAATGTATTGTTGGTCATTTTGTTATAAAATGCATTATTGGTAATTCTACTATAAAATGTATTGTTGGTCATTTTGTTATAAAATGCATTATTGGTAATTCTACTATAAAATGTATTGTTGGTCATTTTGTTATAAAATGCATTATTGGTAATTCTACTATAAAATGTATTGTTGGTCATTTTGTTATAAAATGCATTATTGGTAATTCTACTATAAAATGTATTGTTGGTCATTTTGTTATAAAATGCATTATTGGTAATTCTACTATAAAATGTATTGTTGGTCATTTTGTTATAAAATGCATTATTGGTAATTCTACTATAAAATGTATTGTTGGTCATTTTGTTATAAAATGCATTATTGGTAATTCTACTATAAAATGTATTGTTGGTCATTTTGTTATAAAATGCATTATTGGTAATTCTACTATAAAATGTATTGTTGGTCATTTTGTTATAAAATGCATTATTGGTAATTCTACTATAAAATGTATTGTTGGTCATTTTGTTATAAAATGCATTATTGGTAATTCTACTATAAAATGTATTGTTGGTCATTTTGTTATAAAATGCATTATTGGTAATTCTACTATAAAATGTATTGTTGGTCATTTTGTTATAAAATGCATTATTGGTAATTCTACTATAAAATGTATTGTTGGTCATTTTGTTATAAAATGCATTATTGGTAATTCTACTATAAAATGTATTGTTGGTCATTTTGTTATAAAATGCATTATTGGTAATTCTACTATAAAATGTATTGTTGGTCATTTTGTTATAAAATGCATTATTGGTAATTCTACTATAAAATGTATTGTTGGTCATTTTGTTATAAAATGCATTATTGGTAATTCTACTATAAAATGTATTGTTGGTCATTTTGTTATAAAATGCATTATTGGTAATTCTACTATAAAATGTATTGTTGGTCATTTTGTTATAAAATGCATTATTGGTAATTCTACTATAAAATGTATTGTTGGTCATTTTGTTATAAAATGCATTATTGGTAATTCTACTATAAAATGTATCGTTGGTCATTTTGTTATAAAATGCATTATTGGTAATTCTACTATAAAATGTATCGTTGGTCATTTTGTTATAAAATGCATTATTGGTAATTCTACTATAAAATGTATCGTTGGTCATTTTGTTATAAAATGCATTATTGGTAATTCTACTATAAAATGTATTGTTGGTCATTTTGTTATAAAATGCATTATTGGTAATTCTACTATAAAATGTATTGTTGGTCATTTTGTTATAAAATGCATTACTGGTAATTCTACTATAAAATGTATTGTTGGTCATTTTGTTATAAAATGCATTATTGGTAATTCTACTATAAAATGTATTGTTGGTCATTTTGTTATAAAATGCATTATTGGTAATTCTACTATAAAATGTATTGTTGGTCATTTTGTTATAAAATGCATTATTGGTAATTCTACTATAAAATGTATTGTTGGTCATTTTGTTATAAAATGCATTATTGGTAATTCTACTATAAAATGTATTGTTGGTCATTTTGTTATAAAATGCATTATTGGTAATTCTACTATAAAATGTATTGTTGGTCATTTTGTTATAAAATGCATTATTGGTAATTCTACTATAAAATGTATTGTTGGTCATTTTGTTATAAAATGCATTATTGGTAATTCTACTATAAAATGTATTGTTGGTCATTTTGTTATAAAATGCATTATTGGTAATTCTACTATAAAATGTATTGTTGGTCATTTTGTTATAAAATGCATTATTGGTAATTCTACTATAAAATGTATTGTTGGTCATTTTGTTATAAAATGCATTACTGGTAATTCTACTATAAAATGTATTGTTGGTCATTTTGTTATAAAATGCATTATTGGTAATTCTACTATAAAATGTATTGTTGGTCATTTTGTTATAAAATGCATTATTGGTAATTCTACTATAAAATGTATTGTTGGTCATTTTGTTATAAAATGCATTATTGGTAATTCTACTATAAAATGTATTGTTGGTCATTTTGTTATAAAATGCATTATTGGTAATTCTACTATAAAATGTATTGTTGGTCATTTTGTTAAAAAATGTATTATTGGTAATTCTACTATAAAATGTATTGTTGGTCATTTTGTTATAAAATGCATTATTGGTAATTCTACTGTAAAATGTATTGTTGGTCATTTTGTTATAAAATGCATTATTGGTAATTCTACTATAAAATGTATTGTTGGTCATTTTGTTATAAAATGCATTATTGGTAATTCTACTATAAAATGTATTGTTGGTCATTTTGTTAAAAAATGTATTATTGGTAATTCTACTATAAAATGTATTGTTGGTCATTTTGTTATAAAATGCATTATTGGTAATTCTACTGTAAAATGTATTGTTGGTCATTTTGTTATAAAATGCATTATTGGTAATTCTACTATAAAATGTATTGTTGGTCATTTTGTTATAAAATGCATTATTGGTAATTCTACTATAAAATGTATTGTTGGTCATTTTGTTAAAAAATGCATTATTGGTAATCTCTATCTATTAAAGACAGGATGTGTGTATGTGTGTGTGTGTGTAACGAATGCCCGGCAGCAATTTTCGACGGATTTGCACCAAAATTTACATGCACATGCGCCAAGTCAGCGGTAAGGACAAGACCGACATTGCATTTCCCAACTCCCATCGATAGTGGAAATAATCGATTTTTTCATGCTTCTACGGCACTTTTCATGTAGTTTGCGGCCATTTTCTACTGGCCAGAGTGGGAGCCTATAGCTGGCTGCCACGAATAGGCAGGAAGATTCTACTGGCCAGCGTGAGAGCCAACAGCTGACTGACACGAATGTTAACAAGCATGCTAGCATGGAAAAAAAAATCGATAGCTCCATTCGTCACAAGTGGGAAAAATTTAAATCTGCATGGCACTTTACTCCAATTGGCTCATTCGCTTGCTTAAACTCAACGTTGATTCTGATTCCGCAGAATTCACGTTGGGTGTGAAAAAGTATTTGTTGTTAACATTCTTTTTTCATTCGGTTTTTCCAGTTACGAGTCCTTTTTTAAAGCTGATCATTTTGTGTTCATTTTGTTTAGTTCTTTTTTCGTAACAGATTTAATGTTTAGTATAGAGCTTAGAAAGATTCGCAGTGTGAGATAGGAAGAAAGTAAGGCATGTAGCAACATCAGCACGGCAAAGAGCACTTCTTTAAAGGCAAGGAAGGGCAAAAATATTTTAAGTCAAGTGATAGCGATTGCTGTATGAGTCATACGATTTTTGAATCAAGCACGGGGAACGCCAAGCCATGCTGCTAGTCCTATTATAAAATGTATTGCTGGCCATTTTGCTATAAAATCTATTGTTCGTAATTTTTCTCTATAAAAAAGTATTGCTGGTATTTTTATACTTTGTTTTTGTTTTTCACTATTTGCCCATAGCTTGGACCCTAACAGGTGCTACCACCCAAGTTCCGATTGGAACTGGGAACAACAGTATTTAAGAGGTGGCTCCACACTCTCCAAATGCTTCAATCTCCTGATAAGAGGTCGTGCTGCTGGATGTAGTTTATCGTCATACCCAGGACTAGAGAAGATGTCCAACGAGTATAAATATTGTCTGAATATTAATGAGCAAACACTTTCACGATTTGGGGTTATCCAACCGTGTTTCTATTTCCTTGTTCATTCGTTCGAAACTCGGTGTTGCCGTTATATCATGTCGTCCTCGGTATGACGATAAACTACATCCAGCAGCAAGGCCTCCGATCGGGAGGTTTTGAGGAGCGTAAAACCATTTCTTAATTGCTGTTGTTCCCAGGTCTACGCTGAACCAGGGTGGTAACATCTGTTAAGATCCCAGCTATGGTGAAATAGGTAACTGGAGGCAAAACTCTAGGAAGGTGTCGAAATGCATTTTTATAATGAAGGGATCGCTAGCAATATGTTTTTGTAAAAATAAAAGTTAGAAAATATATTACCAGCAATACATTTTTGTAAAAGAAATTACGAATGCCCCTAAGAAAATTAAATTTCGGCAGTGATCCATGTAGAAGTCAAGTGACTTACCTGCCAACATGGCTGCCTTCTTTTGTTTCCTTGAGAAACGAACAACAGGTACCTACATCAGGCAAGTGCCAGGTAAGCATCTTTTGTTTCCTTGTAGTTATTTACTTGACTCCCACAAGGTCAGGATGTGACACAAGGTCGATTAATGTGGGAGACCCGAGTGTTTCCACTCTAAGGGCCACTGGTCCAAAATTGGTCATAGCATGTCCAAGCTGGTCAGAGCTTAGTCAAAGCTGGTCATGGCTTGTCTTAACTGGTCCAGGCCGAAGCCTGTCCAAGCTAGTCGAAACCGTGATCGAATCTCAGCGAAAGGCCGAGAAACGAACAACAGGTACCTACATCAGGCAAGTGCCAGGTAAGCATCTTTTGTTTCCTTGTAGTTATTTACTTGACTCCCACAAGGTCAGGATGTGACACAAGGTCGATTAATGTGGGAGACCCGAGTGTTTCCACTCTAAGGGCCACTGGTCCAAAATTGGTCATAGCATGTCCAAGCTGGTCAGAGCTTAGTCAAAGCTGGTCATGGCTTGTCTTAACTGGTCCAGGCCGAAGCCTGTCCAAGCTAGTCGAAACCGTGATCGAATCTCAGCGAAAGGCCGAGAAACGAACAACAGGTACCTACATCAGGCAAGTGCCAGGTAAGCATCTTTTGTTTCCTTGTAGTTATTTACTTGACTCCCACAAGGTCAGGATGTGACACAAGGTCGATTAATGTGGGAGACCCGAGTGTTTCCACTCTAAGGGCCACTGGTCCAAAATTGGTCATAGCATGTCCAAGCTGGTCAGAGCTTAGTCAAAGCTGGTCATGGCTTGTCTTAACTGGTCCAGGCCGAAGCCTGTCCAAGCTAGTCGAAACCGTGATCGAATCTCAGCGAAAGGCCGAGAAACGAACAACAGGTACCTACATCAGGCAAGTGCCAGGTAAGCATCTTTTGTTTCCTTGTAGTTATTTACTTGACTCCCACAAGGTCAAGATGTGACACAAGGTCGATTAATGTGGGAGACCCGAGTGTTTCCACTCTAAGGGCCACTGGTCCAAAATTGGTCATAGCATGTCCAAGCTGGTCAGAGCTTAGTCAAAGCTGGTCATGGCTTGTCTTAACTGGTCCAGGCCGAAGCCTGTCCAAGCTAGTCGAAACCGTGATCGAATCTCAGCGAAAGGCCGAGAAACGAACAACAGGTACCTACATCAGGCAAGTGCCAGGTAAGCATCTTTTGTTTCCTTGTAGTTATTTACTTGACTCCCACAAGGTCAGGATGTGACACAAGGTCGATTAATGTGGGAGACCCGAGTGTTTCCACTCTAAGGGCCACTGGTCCAAAATTGGTCATAGCATGTCCAAGCTGGTCAGAGCTTAGTCAAAGCTGGTCATGGCTTGTCTTAACTGGTCCAGGCCGAAGCCTGTCCAAGCTAGTCGAAACCGTGATCGAATCTCAGCCAAAGGCCGAGAAACGAACAACAGGTACCTACATCAGGCAAGTGCCACGTAAGCATCTTTTGTTTCCTTGTAGTTATTTACTTGACTCCCACAAGGTCAAGATGTGACACAAGGTCGTTTGATGTGGGAGACCCGAGTGTTTCCACTCTAAGGGCCACTGGTCCAAAATTGGTCATAGCATGTCCAAGCTGGTCAGAGCTTAGTCAAAGCTGGTCATGGCTTGTCTTAACTGGTCCAGGCCAAAGCCTGTCCAAGCTAGTCGAAACCGTGATCGAATCTCAGCCAAAGGCCGAGAAACGAACAACAGGTACCTACATCAGGCAAGTGCCAGGTAAGCATCTTTTGTTTCCTTGTAAAGCAAGCCAGCTAATTTTACCTCATTTTATAGGAGAGTGCCTAATACACCAGTTAGGTTGGTCCATTTTGCTAGAATGGACCTGCCCAATACATTTACATGAGGGGTCTTTATTCACACATATATTTCTCCATGAAATGACTCAAGTCAGTTCTTAGCTTTGGCTACACTTGCCTACTTGTGTGTTAGACCACTGGCAAGCTAACCAATATTCTACAACCCATGAGGATGTTGATATGCCGTTAAACAAACAAAACAAATGCTATATCAGATTGTAACGAATGTTCTGTTCCATATTTAGACGGAATTTTTCTAATATGTTTTAAAGAAAGAAAATGTTTAACTGATATTTACCGGTATCCACATCACAAATATATCTCGTTCTCTTTCAGATTCTGTGAACATTAATTGAAGAAACGCTTTCAATCGAACCCAGGTTTATTCCAAATACGTAACACATTCGTCGCGCTCATTTTCTTTCAGTCCTAGGTATGACGATGAACTACATCTGGCAGCAAAGTCTCTGATCGGGAGACTGGAGCTTTTGAGGAGCGTGGCACAACTTCTTAATTACTGTTGTTCCCAGTTCCAACCTAACCTTGGGTGGTAGCACCTGTTAGGGTCCAAGCTATGGGCAAATAGTTAAAAACAAAAACTAAACACTATGAAAAGTCTATAAACTAAATGGGTTATTTTGCCATATTTGGTTAGGAGCTGTCCAGTCGTCACTTTTCAGTTTTGATAAAAGTCCAAAAGCGTCTCCGTGTCCTTGTGGGTGACAAATTATTTTCCTTTTTATAACCTCTTTTTCACAAACGAAATGCCGCTCGTCCTGGTTATGACGGTAAACTACATCCGGCAGCAAGGACTCTGATCGGTAGGTTTTTGAGGAACATGGAACCACTTCTTGCTAGCTGTTGTTTCCAGGCCCCTCCTGATCCTGGGTGGTAGCACCTGTGCAGGCCCTAGGCCTGGGCAAATAGGAATACCCAAACCAAACCAAAACTCTATCAAAGTATAAAAAATACATCATAGTAAAAATACCAGCAATACATTTATATTTTTTAAAAAAATTAGCAACAATACCTATTTATAATAAAATTAGCAACTGTAGTTGTTATCTGTAGTTGAAGGTATGCAACTGCGTTCAAAATTGTTGTAACCGAGTTATCAGAAGCAACTGTAGAAAACCGAGATTGATTTAACAAGTTTATTACCTTTTTATAGAATAGAAACTAGGGAAGAGAATATTTAGCCGTGAATGACTGAACTGTTTTCAGAAAAGGCTACTGCTGCAACTGCTCGTCCTGCTACTCCTCTTGATGTAGGAGTATTTTAATATATTTTGTCCGACGGCCGAGTCCAGGCTTTTAGGGAAATATTCTACCTCACAACAAAGATATATTTAATTGACGGCTCTGTCATATTCTCCTTCCGTAAAACAATTTAATTTGCGATGGATATGGCGCAACTGGTGGCCGAGAAACGTTGTAATTCTGGCAATACAAGATGTTATTTCTTCTGACCTTAAACACTAGCCACGCATGCTGCGTGCTGTTACAGACATAGAGTGAAATTTGAAAATCTTCTAGGCCGATAGATTATGAATCTAAGTAATTAAATGCTAATTTTAAGGATTTTGACCCAGATCCACGTGGCTATTCCCTTTTTTCTTTTTTTCTTTTTTTCTTTTTTTTTTTTTCTTTTTTTTTCCACTCAGGCGATTTTTGTAAGGGCCATATTAGAAATATATGTCCATGAAATGGCCTTTTTGTATTCCTCGATGTGGTTCCCACACAGTCACACGTCACACCATCAGGATGACGTTGTCATACGTATTTCATTTCACTGTTTTGCTTTTTATTATATTGTATTCGTTAGTTGTATAGCAATGACTTTTAACATGAGTGAGTAATTAAAAAAATATAACTATAATAAATATAAAACTAAAATTAAAATTAAAAAAAAACCGTGTCAGATATCCCGGCACTCTCCCTTGGGGTGGAATATGACCACCGTTTCTTTGTTTCCTAGAAACTCCGCGTACTGGCAGACGATGGCTTGGGTACCGGCACACTTTGAGTAGCACTGGCCTATTTTACATAATCTTATGGAAGCTCAAAGGAATAGAATTATTTACACTATTTATATTCGGACTATTTTCATCATCTTTGTTGATGTTTTCACACCATTTAGAACCCTTGTGAGTAAAAGGGTTGGTTTGTGAATTTGGCGACAAAGTGGTTGTGAGTTCAATTCCTGGATCGAGTAGTGTTTAGTGCGGAAACGGGCGAGCAATAACTGAACAATACTGAAATAAAAATAAGAACAAGGCCATATCCTCGGACATAAGCATTGGAAAAAGAACAGTCTACTCCCGTAGATTAAATAAAGGGTTCAGTTCGGAATTCACTATAGGTTACCTGGATCTATATACACCTGATGAAGACCTGGGGAGGGACAGAACAGCCGAAACTGTGTCATAACAACAACAATGAGGACAGTGGTCCGCATGTAAATAGTGCAAATAGTGATAACTCCCCATCCCAGAAGTTCAGACAAATTAATAAATGCACATTTATAATTCCAGCAGCTGCAACGTGCCCACAAGTGTTTTGTCAAAAAGAGCCTTACGCTCGTCAGTAAGGGAAAAAAAAGACGTTCTCCTCCATAACAACTCCAGGGCGCATTCGGGAAGAATAACAGAGGTAAACAGTTTGAAACTCGCTTCATCTGTTCACCTTAACTCGCTATTGTAAATAGTGTCGTTGGTTTCATCGCGTATCTTCTTTGATGATTGCTTCCTTTATGGTGATGGTGTTGATGACTGCATTTACCGACAACGTACAGGTTCAGGTCTAGAAGCTTTCAGTTTCACCAAAACCTGATCCCGTCATCCATTCCTTATCGCCGTTTTGCTTTGCAAGAGTTGGTTGAAGGTGAAAGAAAATCAGAGTAGAAGAATGTGCCGACGGCGCGAATTTGTTTAAGGTGGACCACAACTTCTCAGGAAGTGACCCACGTACTTGATTTCATGAACTTCCTCTGCGTCACAGAGACATGAAGAAAATAGTTGATCGGAAAAGCGTGAAACCCAGGATCACAATCTCATCACCATACAACTGAATATGTTAACTCTATCACTGATATTGAGCACTTTCCAATAAATGCCGCATATATATATATATATATATATATATATATATATATATATATATATATATATATATATATAATTGCTTGGCGAGTGGACGGCATGATTGCTGGAGGCCCTGTCTACGAAACTCGAGTCGTGATGCTAAATATAACACCAATAAGCTAAGTGACTAATTTTTATATTTGTATTACATACATATATATATATATATATATATATATATATATATATCAGGCTAAACGATAAAAATGTGATAGTATGGTTGAGTTTAAGTTCCCACACCCAAAAAAAAAACGTACAAATAAAATCAAAACGGCAAATATTTAGAGTAAAGCATCAAATTATACTTGGGAAAAAAGGGTTAAATTTAGGAAAGTTAGATTACCTCCTCAGTTATCCGTTGAAACTGCTATCCACCGAAAAAAGAAAAGAAGCCAGCCCCCCACCGTGGACCATTTAAAAGATAGGCCGCGCAGCGGATTGGTTCTTGCAATCGTCGCAAACACATAAATAAGATACACCAACCCCGAACCTGTATATCAATGATATGATCCCTGTTTATAAATTCCAGTTGCATAAAGTCATTTTAATTTTTTACACAAGCTTTCGTCTGTTCCTACAGACATCATCAGGTATGGAAGTAGATTTTGTTCTTGTTTTACTTCTCGGTAATAAGAGGACAACGAAAATACAGATGTAATCCGAATAAATGCTATGAGAAATGTTACTGTTTTGGAACGTGCGGTCGCAACGCTGAGTTTGAATTTAAATTTTAAGGTTGTGCGTTTTTGTACAAATATAGTAATAAGAGAATTCCTTTTTTACTGGTAGATTTTCCGTTTAAAAAAAAAATTAAAAAGACCTTATGCAACTGGAATTTATAAAGAGGGATCATATCATTCATATACAGGTTCGGGGTTGGTGTGCCTTATTTATGTGTTTGCGACGATGTATTCTCGCCATTTAAATCATTAACCTCTATATTTGTTTTTTGTATGAATGATTCATGAATTTATGAGTTATAATTGCACCTTTTAATTGAAATTAATATATATATATATATATATATATATATATATATATATATATATATATATATATATAAACTTCCGATATACCCTGACGAGTGGACAGCATGATTGCTGGAGGCCCCGTCAACGAAACTCGAGTCTGGATGGTGAATGTAGCACCTAGAAGCTGTTACAATATATATATATATATATATATATATATATATATATATATATATATATATATATCGTCGTCTCGTATCCAAGAATTAAGAATTTAATTTCTTCTTTGATGATCGCTTCATTTTGACAACGTTGATAACTAAATTCGCCGCCAACGTGCAGGTTCAAGACTAGTAGCTACAAGTACCGATCTCGTTACCCATCCCCTATTGCCGTTTGGCTTTGCAAGAGTTGGTTGAAAGTGGAAAAAAAATCAGAATAGAAAAAAGTATCGATGGCGTGAATTTATGTTGGACCTCAGCTTGCTTGAAGTGACCCAGAAGCATGATTTCATGACCTTACTTTGGGGTACATATGGAATGAGACATGCAAAATCCAATTATGAAACTGCAACGGACTGCCGCTGAGTCTGATATTATTTCGAGTGGCGCCTTCTTTATCGTGCACGCCATGTGTAGCCCTCTTCATCCGCTGGTTCAACAACTGAGATCTGTTGTAATCAACGTTGGGGTCTTTGGGGTTGGTAGCGCTTCGTCTGGGTCCTCGTCTTCGACCTTGGTGGCCCTACCAGAAGTTTAGAACTCCCGATGACGTCTTTCTCAGAATCATTGGATCACGCAATCCCCTCCACCACAACAAGGAGCAGTAACATAGAAACATACACGCACATATATATCTTACACTGGATGTCAGAGTAAACAGTTCGTCATAAACTATTACTTTAATGAAAATAATAGAAACAAAACAATAAATAAAAAAAATTAATGGTATAAATTTCATCATCAACTATATCAGAACATTTATACTATTTTCGTTGTTAAAAATATTTGAAAGATAAATAATAGAGAAAGAAATTGACTATTCTGAACCAATAGTAAAAAAAAACGAAATAAAGAAAATGAAATAACTTGAAAACTCGAAATGCTTTCCTACGAATCTAAAAATACGCCCTCGTCTATAAAAATGTTATGTTACATATTTTACAATCAAGAAATAACAAAAGGATAAAAGAATAAAATTATCAGCAAATGTTGTTAAAAATATTTGAATTATAAATGATAGGGAAAGAAATCGACGATACTGAACCAATAGTCAAAGATAAACAAAACATTACGAATCCAAATGCTTTTCCTGCAATTTCCAAAATTACGTCCTCTTTCATAAATGCCAATGTATATGTTATTTAATAAAAACGTTTTTAATATTTCTTAATTATAATAGATATTCTTAAAGAAAGTAAACTTTCTAAAAAAAATCATTTTTGAAATAATACTATCAATATATACCTCGACTTCTCTTAAATACAAAGAAATTAAATATGTATTTTAATAAATAAAGATTATAAATGAATAATAGTATAATAAAAATTAAAATATAAGAAAGAAAGAAAGAAAGAAAGAAAGAAAGAAAGAAAAATATAAAAATAAATGAATAATTAAAAGACTCAAGACTTCACTTTTAAAATAAGATATAGCTTTCTTTGAGAAATGAAAAAAAAACATTTCCGTTCACTCCGACATCCGGCGTCTATATCAAATAGTGTAAATAACCATGAATATGTTTTAGTTGCTCAAGACTAAATATAGGCTCAATGACTGTGGATTACGACAAATAACCAATACGTGCCCAGATTCCCAAACACAGGGCTTATGAGCAGTACACATATCAATTCGCAGCATATACAGTGGTAATAGTCTATCGGTTTACACCGGTTCGGGCGAATCCATTCTTAAAATTATAAAAGCTTGGATTATCCGAAAATAATATTATATATTAATAGCCGATGGTCTAGGTAAAAATGTTAGTTACGCTACGCATGTGTGCGCGCAGTAGTGAAAATAGACACACGTCCACTACCGCAGCAACAAAAGAAGGACGTAGATAGATAACAGAAGCTGTCTAGAAAAACAGAAGTCTTTGCGAGTACAGCTAACCATAACACACCTGATGACACTTGAGTCAAAAAGCATCAGACTTCTGAATAGAAATATGATGAGAACAGAAGTTTAAAAAAATATCTTAATAAATAAATGATTTCTTTTAAATTATCAAAATGGTGTAATTCTTTTTGATACTGTTAAGTTATGTTTTCATTCTCAAATTGAAAAGAAAATAAGCAGAATAGGTTCCTAAAGATTACCTCGCCTTTATAGAATATATATATTGATATGTCCCGGAAAGGGATATATTTAAAAGAAGTAGCTAAGTGGTTTTGGCTACTGTAACCAAGTAGAATATGGTAGCAGTAATCGACTGGTACGCGTCGTAGTCGCAGGTAAGAAGTGTAGATCAATGGCGTAGTCCAATGGGCGTCGTTATAGACTTAGCTCTCAGACTAAGGTTCTGACTCTCCTACAAGTCCGTCGGTATTTATGACAGACACCAGCCAATCATATTCCAGTGAGGAGTCACAAGTGTATGCATATTCTATTATATCACATATATTTATATGTATATATGTTTGTTTGTTTGGGTTTTATGGCATGTCAACCACTGTGGGTTATTTAATGCCAAATCCAGTTTATATGAATTTGAAATGCCTATTTTGTATGGAATAAAAAACGTATAGCTGGCAACATTATTGTTTCAAAAAACGCATAGCTGGCAACATTATTCTTTTAAAAACGTACAGCTGGCAACATCATTGTTTCAAAAACGCATAGCTGGCAACATCATTGTTTCAAAAACGTATAGCTGGAAACATCATTTTTAACAAAAAACGTATAGCTGACAACATGATGGTTCTAAAAACGTATAGCTGGCAATATTATTTTTCCGAAAACATTACCTGAGGCTTTGCTGTTGGATGTAGTTTATCGCCATACCCAGGACGCGGATGTAGGTTATCGTCATACCCAGGACGCTCAAAAACGTATATGTTTGTTTGTTTGGGTTTTATGGCATATCAACCACTGTGGGTTATTTAATGCCAAATCCAGTTTATATGAATTTTAAATGCCTATTTTTTATGGAATAAAAAATGTATAGCTGGCAACATTGTTTAAAAAAAAACGTATAGCTGGCAACATTATTCTTTTACAAAAAACGTATAGCTGGCAACATTACTTTTTTACAAAAAAACGCATAGCTGGCAACATTACTCTTTTACAAAAAACGTATAGCTGGCAACATTATTGTTTCAAAAACTTAGAGCTGGCAACATTATTTTTCTGAAAACATTATGTGAGACCTTGCTGTTGGATGTAGTTTATCGCCGTACCCAGGACGCGGATGTAGTTTACCGTCATACCCAGGACGTTATCTATCTATCTATCTATCTATATATATATATATATATATATATATATATATATATATATATGAAAAATTTCTCAGAGTTATCCTGTAGAAAAAGACAATATTTATAAATGTAAAAGACAATAGGAGAACTGTAATATTAACCAACGCGTTTCGTCCAATGTGGAATTTTCAATACAAAAATGAAATTAATTTATTAAACAAAGTAACTAATAATAAAAAAAACAAATTTCCTTAGCAACTGGAAGAATTTAGAGAACGTTGTTATATTCATATCGTCAACTGAAAATTACGTCAATTACTGTCACGTGTGGAGATATTGTTTTTATTATTGTGTTGACGGATTCAACCATTTTCTTTGGATTTCTTGATACTGTTTGTACGTTTGTTTGGGAGAGTAGTAATTCTGTTGAGAAAGGTGAAATAGGGAAAATGCCCGGGCGTAGATTAATATTTGGATAATATTCAATGACGGCACTCTCGAGGATTTTACTTCTGAGTTATATATATTGGTGAAACAAGTAGAAATTTTTAAAATATATTGGAGAAACAAGTAGAAATTTAAAAAACGCATTTATGAGCACAAAAGAGACCTCACAAAAAACAACTTAACTAATGCACTAGTCATACATAGAAATAAATTTAACCACAATTTTGATTTTAAAAATGCTACACTCATAAAAAAAAGAAAATAACTTCACTCACTGGACGAAACGCGTCGGCTACTATTACAGATTTCCTATTGTCTTTTACATTTTTAAAAACTTAAATGAAAAAGCTAAAAATACTTTTTAAAAAAATGAATATTAAAACAAAATATTTAAAATAATATAATGGAAGAATAGTGAAAAGAATTATTTGAAAAAAAAATTAATACTTATTCATTTAATCAAATACTAAAGCTGTATCATTACTACTTCCATATATATATATATATATATATATATATATATATATATATATATATATTATTTACATGTTTTTACCAGAGCTCATATTGCAATTTTTGTTGATATTATCGCTTTTCTGCGGTACTCTTTATTGCAGTATGCGCTCTAGTAAAAACATGTATTAATAATAATAGCAAAAATTGCAATATGAGCACTAGTAAAAAACGGTGGCTGAAGACATTAGGTTTATAATACCCAGAAATTCATACATAGACACAGTGGATAAAGGCGTTAGTTAGATCCAGTGACAGGACCCAAAGAGTGTGAGTTCAATACCCGGTTAAGGCAGTAGAGAACTTGGAGAGGGAAATTAACAGGAGATAACTGATAACTGACATCCATTAAACATGGCACGTGGAACTAGAACTGTCTCCCCCAGTGAGCGAAATAAAGGGTTCAGTTCGACATTTCAACCACCTGAAGAAGTCCGGAGCTTACAACGCCCGAAACGTTGTAATAAATATGGCGACAGAGATGAGGGCAATAGTCCGAATAATGTAAATAATGCAAGTGTGCCGTGATATTTTCATTTACTCCAAGGTGGGTCGTTGCTTAAAAAGATTGAAAAACACTGCCTTAAAGAAATACAAAAAAATGTACTGACAAGTACAACTTACACATATGACTAATATTAAGTTGATCTCGGCAACGTAGATTTTGGTTGAAATAAAATCCGGTTTGGTTGAAATAAAATCCGGTTTGGTTGAAATAAAATCTTTTTTTCTTTTTCTTTTTTTTCTTTTTCTTTTTTTCTTTTGTAGACTTTGCTTGATCAGCGAAACATGCGAAAATCAAAATTTTTACAGAATTGTGAAGTCTGCATGACAACTGCAAATTCCGGAAATTACCGAGAAGACAATCGGAAAATGATGGCACGAGGGGTGTCAAGCGTATAGCGAAAAACAGATTCGAAAGAGAGTCTGTTGTGATGATATAACCCAACTTCCCCATTCACGATAATGGACGGACTGGTTGCCGATTAAGTACGACCACAGCGGACTGTCAGGGGGGTGGGGGACTTCGTTTGTAACACCTATTGAGGTTAGGATACTCTCGACTCTGTCTCTGTACTTGTTACACATACATCCGATTCCAGGCCTATATTAAATAGGCGACATCGTACTCTAGAGAGTAACACAGAGAGTCTAGTACGACTACCAGTGTTGGACACTAACTTATAGTAAGCTCTGCTTACACTATCTCTGTAACCTGTTGTTAATATATCTTTCGTGTTCCGAGTTTTACTTCTGTGGGCCCAACTTTGGCACCCACATCAGTTATAATAGCAGATTGAGGTTCCAGCAAATTTCCAAGCAAACAAAATAAAATTGCTACAACGTTTCTGCAAAGTAACATACATGTTACAAAAAAAAAACGTTTTTTCTTTTATTTTCGGGAGTAGATAGATTCGCCTATCGACCTGTTCTTTTGAACAGAAATAGAAATTTATCCCTTGTTTCCTGTTTAGGATTGGCTTCCGGTTCCTTCTAAGTCCTATTTCAACTGTATACTTCTGTCTCCGGCACTAAAATTTTATTCACTATTTTATTTTTCAATAGGGGTAGATAGGTTTGTCTATCATCCGGTTCACACTCCTCTCCAGTCTTTTGAATAGGAGTAGAGGTTCATCCCTTGTTTCATGTTTAGGATTGGGTTTCCGGTTCCTTCTAAAGTCTTTTAATTATCTTTCGCTCCCAGTAACCTTTTGGCGTATTAGTGACATTATCGCCCTGCTAATAAAAAATAGAAAAATCCCCACAACATGATCGCAATGTTACGTTGTATCGTTGCAAATACGGTGCCATATAAAGTTAAATAAATATTAGGTTGGTGCAAAAATAATGTCGTTTTTGACGATTTTTTTTTTTTTTTTTGATTATCGTTCACCCATTTATCCAACTTTTTTGACTTCCCTATTTGCTTTAAATGGCGAACGACTGTTGAGTGGTCGACCTCGAGTTCAACAGCAACTTCTCGTGTGGTTTTGCGAGGATCGACTTCAATAAAGGCTTTCAAATGTTCGTTATCAACCGCAGTCAGCCGGCAGCGACCGTCTTCATCTTCGAGGCTCTCGTCACCATTGCGAAATTTCTTGAACCACCGTTGTGCCACACGTTCGTTAGTGGTTCCTGGGCCAAACGCATCATTGATATCACGAGCTGTCTCGGCAGCTTTTCGGCCTAGTTTGAACTGGAACAAGAAAATCGTGAGGATTTGAATTTTGTCCATGCTGTCGAAAAGCCTGCAAAAAAATAATGAAGAGATTGAGAACGGTAACGAATAACACGATTCGATAGAGCGAAAAACGCGCTTCAAAATGATATATAACATGGCTATATATATCAATGAATTAATTCAGAAATCATATATAAAAGTAACATATGTGAGAAAACGACATTATTTTTGCACCAACCTAATAGAAAATGGATGATAAATGTCGAGAAGCAATTAGAAGGTCTATTCCTCACCTAAATTATCAGTTAAAAACATCTGAGAAGAAATTTTATTAGTGAGTTCGATCCTTATAGGGTGCTCCATACTTACGGCCTTGTGCCACATCTAAGTTACGCCTAGAAAATCATTTCGAGCACCTCCACAAAGTGCGATGATTAACAAGCTTGTCTCGCTAGAACAATTACGACTAAGTAGTGAATTCAATCCTCACAGGGTGCTCCATACTTTCGGCCTTGTGCCGCATTTAAGCTACCCTTAAAAAATCTTTGGGCATCTCGACGTGGTGTAATGGTTAGCAAGCTTGTCTCGCTAGAACAATTATGACCGAGTAGTGAGTTCGATCCTCACTGGGTGCTTAACGCTATCGCCCTCGTGGCACATCTAAACTACGCTTAGAAAATAATTTGGGGGCTCATCGATATGCTGTAAATTATTTTGAGTTCGATCTTCACTGGCTGCTCCACACTTGCAGCCTTGTGCCACATCTTAGCTACGCTTAGAAAATCAACATAAATATTGTTAAGTGAAGAAAGCCTATTCTGGTGTTAAAATTGAACAGTAGGTTATTTTTCAGCGACAGCATTTCGCAGAGTTATATAACGTTGTGACAACGTCGTTGATTAATGGTCATTTTGGGACCTTCTGTGGCACATGGTCACTGAAGCTGCTCGTAGATTTCGAAACCGTATCTGATCGAAATTCCCAAGTCTGGTTGTAGCTTTTCAATAGTGTTGACTCGTCCCTTGAAATAAAGCTTAGAACTGAACGGTCATTAATAGTAGAGTATGTCATTTTAAAAACAGAAGGGAACTGAAAACCAGATCATGGCAAATCACCACAGCTAAGATAGTTCCTACAGTTCTGTAGATTTTAGCCGAACAAATTGATTTGAGCGATCTCACTTTGACCCGATAAGAAAATCTTTTTTTTAAATTAACAGATTTTCCCATTAAAGGGAAGTAACTATTTAAACTTTTTTTAAATTAGCTTAAAACGCCGGAAGCGATAAGTCTAAAGGCAAGGAAACGATTTGATAAGGAAGTCATGCAAGAAGAAGGAGGGAAAAGGATAAAGGAAATTAAATAAAAAGATGAAAAAGAAGAAAAAGAGAAGGAAGACGAGTGAAATTATGTGAGGAGAAATAGTACAACAAAAGAAAGAAAGAAGGAAAGAAAGAAAGAAAGAAAGAAAGAAAGAAACTACTAAAATGATTTCAGAAAAGGAAAAAGAAGATGAGAAAGAAGAAAAAATGGAAAAAATCTAAGAAAGAAGAAAAGAATGAAAATGAACTACTACTACTAATTAAAAATACTTATTGTTATTACTAGAACAACAACAAAAACAAGAAGAAAAAAGAAAGAAAAGAAAGAAAAATAGAAAAAGAAGGAAGGAACGGAAGGAAGGAAATTAAACGAATGAAAATATAACTAAGTGAAAGAAAAAAGAAAAACAAACCTACAAATAAGAAGAAAAAGGAAAGAGGGGAAAGGAAGCAGTATATTGACCAATTCAGAAGAAGACAAATGAGAAAGAAAGAAAGAAAGAAAGAAAGAAAGAATCAGAACGTGAAAAAAGAAGGAAATTGAGCAACTAAGAGACACATGAGTTAAAGAAATAAAGAAGGAAAAAACAGAAAGAAAGAACTAAACTAAAAATAAGGAGACAAGAAAGAAGAAGAAAATGAAGAATAAAAAGAAGAAGGGCGTGAAAGAAAAAATGAAATTGAACAACTAAGATAGAGAAAGAAAGAGAGAATGAAAGAATGAACTAAACTACAATAAGAAGACAAGAAAGAAGAAGAAATAGAAGAAGAAGACGACGAAGAAGAAAAGCGTGAAAGAAAGAATGGACAACTAAGAAGAAGGAAAATAAAAAAGAAAGAACTAAACTACAAATAAGAAGACAAGAAAGAAAGAAAGAAAGAAAGAAAGAAAGAAACAAACAAACAAACAAAGAGAGAAACAAAGAAAGAAATGGAACAACTAAGAAGACACATGAGAGGGAATATAAAGAAAGAAAGAAACAAACAAAGAAGAAAAGAAAGAAAGAAGTAAACTAACAAGAAGAAGAAGACGAAAAGGAGCATGAGAAATGAAAGAAATTGAACAACTGAGAAGACACATAAGAAAGAAAGAAAGAAAGAAAGAAAGAAAGAAAGAAAGAAAGAAAGAAAGAAAGAAACTGATTGGCCAAAAAAGAAAGAAACAAACAAACAAACAAATAAATAAAGTTAAAACTGGCTGGCAAATAAATAAATAAAGAAAGAAAGAAAGAAAGAAAGAAAGAAAGAAAAAGAAAGAAAGAAAGAAAGAAAGAAAAAGAAAGAAAGAAAGAAAGAAAGAAAGAACTAAACTAACAATAAAAAATGTAAATTAATAAGAAGAACGACGAAGAAATGGAAAGAAGGAAATGGATTAAGTAGAAAACGAATGAGAAGATAACTAAGTGAAAGAAAGAAAGTAAGAAAGAAAAAACAAAACTATTAAGAAGAAGAAGAAGAAGAAGAAGAAGAAGAAGAAGAAGAAAGGCAAGAAAGTAAGATGAAAAGAAGGAAATTGAAGAACTAAGATGGCAAATGAAATAACTAAATGGAGGAAAAAAGAAAAACTAAACGACAAATAGGAAGGGTAGGAGAGAAGAAAAGAATTGAAAAGAAAAAATTTGTTGGGCGGAAAGGAGGACAATAAGAAAGAAAGAAAGAAAGAAAGAAAGAAAGAAAGAAAGAAATCTAATGTTGCCATGAGCTAATCTCCAGGTGGAAAATGAAGCATGGCAGGCGTTAAGTTTAATGCTAATTCTCTCTCCTCTTCTCACACCTGAGACGTCTGTCACCCGCCCTCGTCTCAACTGCGCCCGACCACTTTCTTAATGGAATTCCCCGCTCATTTCTCGTATAAACTGCGTCGGTTCAAGTAAGTGTCACAAAAAAGGTGACGAGCGAAAGATTGGCGCCAAATAATGATTAGCTTGTTTTACAAGATGGCCGCCCCGATCAAACCAGAAGTAACAATAGATCTACTGTCTTTATCCATTTAACGATATCACACGCTATATATCTATATTAGATATCGTTTTATCTCACTCTGTCCTCATTACCTTGTATAACTACTGTTATAGAGATCATTTGATTAATGAATACTTTTGTCTATATCTCTTCTAGTCGATGTTTCTATCTCAAACTGTTTTTATTTCAACTACCCATATCATGTGCGTGTAGTGTCGCGGTAACTGATGCAAAAAAAATGAAAAAGACGTGCCGAGTTCAAATTCTGACTAAGGTATACCTCACCTTACGTTGTTAATTGGTTCAGAGGTCACAACTTAGGTCGAAAAATGACTTAAGTCGAAATAACCACACTATAAACCGCAAATAAGCATTCACCATTGCCTATTACAGTATTTATGATGTGAACGTATAGTATTCTGGAGAAAATAATTTATCAGCCATATTAGCTTACACGGAGCATTTAGAACGGTCTGACATTTTTTTCCAAATATGTGCTGTAAGGTGCTGTAAGCTTGGATTTGCATGTGGTGGAATGGATAACGGTTTGTATTTGTTAATCGGAGAGCCGAGTTCCGATACGATCACCGAAGTTAAGCAACATCCACCCATGTCAGTACCTAGATGGATGACTGCTTGGGAAATACCAGGTGCTGTAAGCTTGGATGTGTAATGGATAACGGTTCTGAAATGTGTAATGGATAACGGTTCTGAAATATTAATCGGAGAGCCGAGTTACTGAAGTTAAGCAACATCCACCCATGTCAGTACCTAGATGGGTGACTGCCTGGGAAATACCAGGTGCTGTAAGCTTGGATGTGTAATGGATAACGGTTCTGAAATATTAATCGGAGAGCCGAGTTCCTATACGATCACCGAAGTTAAGCAACCTCCACCCATGTCAGTACCTAGATGGGTGACCGCTTGGGAAATACCAGGTGCTGTAAGCTTGGATGTGTAATGGATAACGGTTCTGAAATGTGTAATGGATAACGGTTCTGAAATATTAATCGGAGAGCCGAGTTCCGATACGATCACCGAAGTTAAGCAACCTCAACCCATGTCAGTACCTAGATGGGTGACCGCTTGGGAAATACCAGGTGCTGTAAGCTTGGATGTGTAATGGATAACGGTTCTTTACACTGTATTATTATTATTATTATTAAATGTTTGCTTTTTTTCTTATTAACTGCCACCTTTCTTTCTTTCTTTTCGTCTCCCAAGTTTTTTTCTTTCTTTAATATAACCATTCACATTTTTTTCTTTCTCTCTTTCTTGATATTTGCCACATATGTTTCTTTCTTTCTTATAAGATATCACATTTTTCTTTCTTTTTTCTCGATATTTACCCCGTATTTTACTTTCTTTCCTCTTTTCTTATAATATATCGAGTTTTTCTTTCTTTCTCGATATTTAACACATACATTTCTTTCTTTCTTTCTTTCCTTCATTCTTTCTTTCTTTCTTTTCTTCATTCTTTCTTTCTAATAACCTATCACCTTTTTCTTTCTTTCTTCTAATAATCTATCACCTTTTTTTCTTTCTTCCTTTCTCGATATTTGCCGCATATCTCTTTATTTCTTTCTTTGTTTATTTTATAATCCATAGACATTTTTCTTTATTTCTTGATATTTATCACTTTTCTTTCTTTCTTTCTTTCGCGATATTTACCATCTATCTTATTTTGACACATATCTTTTTGAATTCTTTCTTTCTTTCTAATAATCTATCACATTTTCTTCCTTTCTTTCTTTCTTTTCTTCTTTTTTTCTTTCTTTCTTTCTCGATATTTATCAGCTATCTTTCTTTCTTTCATTCTTATAATCTATCACCATTTTTTCTTTCTTTGATATTTGCCATCTATCTTTTTTCTTTCTTTCTTCCTTGTAATCTATCAACTATTTTCTTTATTCTTTCTCGATATTCACTACCTATCTTTCTTTCTTATAATCTATCACCTTTTTCTTTCTTTCTTTCTTATTTCTTGGTATTTGCTATCTTTCTTTCTTTCTTATAATCTATCACCTTTCTTCTTTTTTCTCGATATTTGCTACCTATCTTTCTTTTTTCTAATCTGTCACATTTTTCCTTTCTTTCACAATATTTACCATCTATCTTTATTTCTTTATTTCTTTCTTTCCTTCTTCCTTTCTTTCATTCTCATAATCCATCACCTTTTTTGCTTTCTCGATATTTACCACCTATCTTTCTTTCTTTTTTCTTCTTTGTAATTTATCACCTTTTTCTTTCTTTCTTTCTTTCTTTCTTTCTTTCTTTCTCGATATTTGGTATCTTTCTTATAATCTATCACCTTTTTCTTTCTTTCGTTCTTTCTTTCTTTCTTTCTTTCTTTCCTTATTTCTTTATTTCTCGATATTTGGCATCTTTCTTTCTTTCTTATAATCTATCACCTTTCTTCTTTTTTTTTTTTTTTTGTTTCTCGATATTTACTATCTTTCTTTTTTCTAACCTGACACATTTTTCCTTTCTTTCACAATATTTACCACCTATCTTTATTTCTGTCTTTCCTTCTTCCTTTCTTTCATTCTCATAATCCATCACCTTTTTTTTCTTTCTCGATATTTACCACCTATCTTTCTTTCTTTTTTCTTCTTTGTAATTTATCACCTTTTTCTTTCTTTCGTTCTTTCTTTCTTTCTTTCTTTATTTCTTTATTTCTCGATATTTGGCATCTTTCTTTCTTTCTTATAATCTATCACCTTTCTTCTTTTTTTTTTTTTTTTGTTTCTCGATATTTACTATCTTTCTTTTTTCTAACCTGTCACATTTTTCCTTTCTTTCACAATATTTACCACCTATCTTTATTTCTTTCTTTCCTTCTTCCTTTCTTTCATTCTCATAATTTATCACCTTGTTTCTTTCTCGATATTTACCACCTATCTTTCTTTCTTTCTTCCTTTCTTTTTTTCCACGAAAGCTAATAGAAAAAACCAAAAAATTGTCTATTTGAGATATAATATTACTCTTTCTTTTCTGAACTGTTAATATTTGCAATTTCGTTTCACTTTTTAAGTATCCTTTTTCCAATTCCTTTCGCATGTCTCATTTTATTTATGACTTGTAGGGATTTTTAAAATCCTATTTGTAATTAGCATTATTATTATTATTATTATTATTATTAATAATAATAATAATATTATTATTATTAAAAAAACAAAATGACTGGCGTAACATTCCCAGTCTTTTGCAACACTTAAAGAAGAGCTCGATTTAAGAAACGTAAAGGAAAATAAATCAAATATTTAACAATTTACATTGTTTCTATTCGATCCATTGTCCTCATCTTAGTTGTTGTTATCACAACGTTTCAACCGTTGTGCCCTCTGGCCTTCCTCAGGTGTATACCTATCTGGATAGCCTACAGGGAATTCTGAACTGAATCTTTTATTTGATCTACGGATGGGGTTGGTAGACTGTTCCTCGTTCAATCGCTCAAAGTCTCGGGATATCTCGTCTCGTTCTTATTTTTAGTACTGCTCAGTTATTGCTCACACGTTTCCACTGAGTCCAAGTACACATTTCCCAACCCAGAATTTAGAAAATCTGACAGAATTGTTGAACAATATTTCGCTAGTATATCGATTATATTGATATTATTATTATTATTTTATTTCGTTTGATTTCTGGTGTGTACACATTTCGTTGCAGACCCCGCCCAGAGACCTAAGGTTAGAAATAGCAACATGACATTTTTCACTGGCATACAAAAAAAAAGAAAATATTTTACATAGATAAAGCCCTTCGTAAGGTGTGTGCTCTACTCGTGAGAACATTTCTTTTTTGTATTTCTTTAAGGCATGGGCTTCCAGGAATCCCTTCAATTAGTCTACTGGAATCTTTTTCAATCAATCCGAGGGCTCCAATTACAACAGGGATTGTTGGTGTTCTCATGTGCTACATTTTTGAGATTTCGATTTCAAGGTCCTCAAGGTTATTATTATTATTATTATTATTATTATTATTATTATTATTATTATTATTATTATTGTTCTGTCACCTTTCTTTAGCATCCTTACCCTCCCTATATTTCTTTTTCTTCTACTTCTTCTTCTTCTTCTTCTTCTTCTTCTTCTTCTTCTTCTTCTTCTTCTTCTTCTTCTTCTTCTTCTCATTGATCTGTCACCTTTCTTTAGCATCCTTATCCTCCCTATATTTCTTCTTCTTCTTCTTCTTCTTCTTCTTCTTCTTCTTATTATTATTATTATTATTATTATTATTATTATTATTATTATTTCCTGTGATTTCTGTTGTATACACATTCCATTCCGGGTCCTAAACAGAGACCTAAGGCCAGAAATTGCATAATGACATTTTCCACTGATCATGTTTTGAAAAAAACTTTAGATCACACACAATTTTACATAGATAAAGCTCTTTGTAAGGCGCTGTGGCCTTGTTAGGGGTCAGAAATAAAGACACAAGAGAGGAATTGAGTTAAACAAATATATTAACAGAAACAGTAATACAAACATACAAATGAGAGTGTTACAGCAAGAATGTTCGGTTCGACTGTCAGAGCTGACTGCTGGAGAGTCCATGCTTGCGTGGGTAAATTACCATAATATAAGGTGAGCTGTATTTGTGAGTACAATTTTTTTGTATTTCTTTAAAGCATGGGCTACCAGGAATCCCTTCAATGAGTCTATCGAAACATTTTCCAATCAATCCGAGAGCTCAAATTACAACGGGAATTATTGATGTGCTCATGGGCCACATTTTTCGATTTCTATTACAAGATTCCTGTATTTTGATAGTTTTTAAAGATAGATTACAATCTGTAGGGACTGCCATGTCAGTAAGAAGGTATTTTTTGTGGTCTTTGGTCAAAATGTCTGGGCGATTAGCTTTGATTGTTCTGCTTAAGGTGGATAGTAAAGTCCCATAAAATTGTAACATGTCCGATTTCCGTAATTGGGTCTGGTTAGTGTTTATACCAATTTCTTGCAGTTTCCTTTCTGTAAGTGTTGCAGATTTTTCAGTGCAGATATTGGCCCACTTCGTTATGCCCTATTCTATATTCAATGGGCGCCAGTACCGCGGAAACTGATACAAGGTGGTCATTTGTTACTGGATATTTATCACAGAATCTGCAATTCGGGCTAACACAATTTTTAGTATGTGTACTTGATAATTACTTGTCAACAAGCATTGGTCCTATGCAGCAAGAATAAAACCTTCAGTTTCAGCTTTTAACTCTGCACTACGTAGCCACTGATGGGTACGGTGTTTGTCTACATCAGCTTGCTTGGTACGGGAAGAGTATTGGCCATGAAGCGGTTTATCTTGCCATCGTTTCTGTATCTGGTCGGTTGCAATTGCTTTCTTTTTAAGTATTTTGCAGCTGCAGTCGGTGTATTGTGCTTTATTTGTATTTCTTCAGCTATTTAAAATTCCATTTAGAACTTGCTGGCTTCCTTTATTGATGAATACATTTTCTTACTCCTTTCATGTTTATTTTAAACAGATCATCATCCAGTCTACTGTAGTTTCTAGCTATCTTTGAAGGCTGGTTGTTGTTGTTTTGTAGGACAGTTCTAGTTGAACTAATCCTCTGCCTCCTTCAGATCTGGGCACATACAGACGATCATCATCATCCTTAGGATGATACATGCACTGGCGAGGGAGAAGCTTTCTCCTTTTGGCGTCCATTCGCTTAATGTCAGCTATGGTCCAGTTAAGGATGCTGAAACTGTATTGCACCACGGGAACAGCCAATTATCATTATTTTTGTTATTGTTATTATTATTGTTATTATTATTATTGTTATTGTTGTTGTTACAGTTTCAGAAGAACGCGATTTCTCAACAAAAAAAGATAAAAGGATGCAGTGTTTAACAATATTTCTTTGTAGAAGACATGCCAACTCCTACATTAACATATTTTTTTTTTATAGTTTCATGGTTTGCTTCGTTTTATAGCATTATCACCTTCAACGGGTTATTTACTGCTAACAAGGTTGTATTGCTGGTAACATTTTTTTTTAATATATTGCTGGTAACATTTTTTTTAATATATTGCTGGTAACATTTTTTTTAATATATTGCTGGTAACATTTTTTTTTAATATATAGCTGGTAACATTTTTTTTAATATATTTCTGGTAACATTTTTTTTTAATATATAGCTGGTAACATTTTTTTTAATATATTTCTGGTAACATTTTTTTTTAATATATTGCTGGTAATATTTTTTTTAATATATTGCTGGTAATATTTTTTTTAATATATTGCTGGTAACATTTTTTTTAATATATTGCTGGTAACATTTTTTTTTAATATATTGCTGGTAACATTTTTTTTAATATATTGCTGGTAATATTTTTTTTAATATATTGCTCGTACTATTTTTTTTAATATATTGCTGGTAACATTTTTTTTAATATATTGCTGGTAACATTTTTTTTTAATATATTGCTGGTAACATTTTTTTTAATATATTGCTGGTAATATTTTTTTTAATATATTGCTGGTAATATTTTTTTTTAATATATTGCTGGTAACATTTTTTTTAATATATTTCTGGTAACATTTTTTTTAATATATTGCTGGTAATATTTTTTTTAATATATTGCTGGTAATATTTTTTTGCTGGTAATAATGTATTGCTGGTAATAATTTTTCTTCAAAAATGTATTGTTGGCATTAAAACCTACTTTTACGCTTTCATAGTTTTTTTACCCCATTTTGGAGGTTAACCATAGTTGGGACGCTAACAGGTGCTACCAACCCTGGTAAAGGATGGACCTGGGAATACCAGCAATTAAGAGGTGGTTCCACGCTCCGCTCCTCAAAGCCTCCTGATCATAAGTCTTGCTGTCGGATGTAGTTTATCGTCTTACCCAGGACGCGGATATAGTTTATCATTTTTTTTGGGGGGGTGGGGGGGTACTCCTGTTCAGAGATGCAATCGGCGTATTCTGAACCCCAGCGTTTTTTGTTTTTTTTATACTTGTGTACATTATTTTTATTCGTTTTTATGTATATATGCATGTATATATTCTTGCTTTATATATAACTTGAAATAGACAAACATACTGTTGGAATAGCCTTAAACATTGTTAAACACTGAATTTTTTTTTCTTTTTTGGAAATGTCTCTTCTGGAAGTGCTTTAAAATAGTGGAAGCGTTGCGTCAATCATTTTGATTATTATTATTATTATTATTATTATTATCATTATTATTATTATTATTATTTGGCTAAACCAACCCCACCGCCGCAAACACTTAAGCAATCGCTATTACCATCACAGTTCTCATCAACATTCATTTTTCTCTGACGTCCGTAAAGGGCGTCAGAAATCGAGTAATGTGCGTCTATTTGCGTCTCTGGACAACAAACACAATTAAAAAGAGATAATTTCTATAGAAAGAAAAAGATAACTTATTGAGTTAAGACCAGCAACTGCTTCCAAATATGTATGTTTGTATATACGTGTGTATGTATGTGCGCGCGTACGCCTGTGCGTATGCGCGTTCGTGTATGTATGTATTTATGTATGTGCGTGTGCGTGCAAGAGCTCAGGAGTGCGTATTTAACTGTTCAAACTATCCGCGAGCACGTGCACACACCGTGCAAGCACACACTCTCTCTCTCTCTCTCTCTCTCTCTCTCTCTCTCTCTCTCTCTCTCTCTCAATGCCAGCGGGCTTAACCTAAAAGACCCAATAAACGAAACCCCCTTTCCTTACCCCTGATCGCTTCATTTAACGATGTTGGAAGACCCATTCGACGTCGGATCCAGGATAGTGCCCCATTGCAGAATCAATGGTTGAAACAAAATAGTTTTATAGTACATCGACTTTTCTATAATGGCCATGTTTTACTTTTCGAGCTAGTTCTTTTAATGCATAATAATACGATTTATCTATCCTTCTTATCCTCATAGTCTTCACATCCTCTTACATTCATATCAAACGCCTCATTTAGCCATCCTCTACCTTGAGTGGCTCTCGAAAATTGTATCGGATGAACTTTAATAAAAAAAAAAATCAAACGATTTCCAAACCCTTGGCTAGCATTCGGATTTTGATTATAAGTATTTATGAGTCTCCAATTTAAAGAACCGTATATGTAGATAAAACAAAATTGTTTAATTCCCTGACAACCCTTTTAACACGCCGCACACATCAGGGAGTGCCTTAACCCTTCTCCTCTTTTTGTAACGTGGAGGTGCAGCCCGGAGAAAAGGACTTCCTGAAACAAGACATTAGAAATGTTGTTACTTCAAGGCAGATTCTTTCAAAGTATATCTGCTTACGGTCACATCATGTTGAAACAAGGGTTCCCGAAGTTAAGCAATATCTGAGCCTTGTCAGTATCTAGATGGGTGACCGCTTGGGAATACCAGGGGCTGTAAGCTACGATGTGCGGGTGATGTAATGGATAACGGCTCAGAATTGTTAATCGGACAGTTGAGTTTCAATTCCAGTTGGGTTCCTTATATTGTCCCCCAAGCTATGGGTTAATTAGTAAGACTTGTATCACTAAGCCATTATTATTTTTAAAAAAATATCTTATAATCTAAAAATATATTCTGGCTTTAAATAACCAGCAAAGGGTTGATAAGCCGTAGAAAACGAATCAGTCAGTCAATTGAAATATCTGATTATGAACTTAGCATCACATCGATTGCAATATAGTGTTTTTTTCTTTTTTATAATTAGTGATTAATTATAATGATGATAATTATGAAGGTCACTTCGGCACATCGACTTTTACATAATGGTCACGTGTTGCGAAAGAAATTAACAAAGCATTTATTTATATAATCGATATTCCGATTATAATTATGGGTGTGGTGTTAGGGTGACTGGAAGATGAAGAAAAAGATTGTCTATGATTAAAATTAAAAATACAGCTTTAAATTTAAAAATTAAAAATATTATTCCATTTTTTGCCTCTTGACCCGGAGTGTGCGTACCAAAATATAACTCATCTTCTAATTTTAGGTGGTATCTCTTTTATTATACTAGAATTCATCCATCAAAGTGTTCTTACGCCTGCTTCGTAGAGGTGATAATACAGGGTGTCCATAAAGTTCGTGTGCACTTTAAAAAATTTATAACTTTATTTGTATTTGCGATAAAAATAATCTGTAAAAAATGTTATAAAGTTTAATGTACTTTGTTTTAAGTATAGCTAAAATGTGATTTCAGGCATTACTGTAAATCAGTTGGCAAATGTTTTCCGTGAACTGCAAAATCGTATTACCCTTCGTATTGCTAATGATGGAGGACATGTGGAAACTTAAATAAAATTTCAATAAAACCGTAAAAAATATAGATTTGCTTCTTTCTAATCCTTTTTACAAATTATTTCTATCGCAAATACAAATAACGTTATAAACTTTTTAAAGTGCACACAAACTTTATGGACACCCTGTATAAGTAATGCTCCGGAAACTTTCCGTGACGCCTGTATTAATTCGCCCGAAGACTCCAAACGGCTTCTTCTTCTTAACTCTGATCTGGAGCCCTTATAGTTATGGGGGGGTGTACTATTTACTCCGCAACAAAAAGACTCAAGAGCCACTCAAGGATTGCTGTTACAACGGTAATTACGAATGAGGTGTGTGATATAAATTTAAAGAGAACGCGGTACCAAGTGAAAATAGCAAGGATAAGGAAGCAGGATGACGAATTGCCGCTGATTTGAAGATTAAAGTGTTCAGGGGAGCACCCAGGCAGGAGTATTTTTCAGAAAGTGGCAATTTTTGGGAAATGCTGTCTTAGTGGAATTATCTTCTTAAATTTGGAAAACGGGAGAAATGTGAGTGATTCGACTATGTGGAAGTATCAGGTAATATCCTCGTTTTAAACATCTGAACTGGTGGCACTAAAAAGTGGGAGTTCATCTGAACATTTGCCATGGCAATAGCGCTAGTATGGTGATAGCCTTGCGACTGTGGTGAAAAAGGCTGAAAACTGGAGAATAAGTAATTGGAATAATACTTTTTTTTATTTTATCAAGGCTAGAAAAAGAGGATTGTGCAGCTCCATGTTGTGAAGAAGTCCATTACTTCGCAGCATCTTTAGAAATGGATTGCACATATATATATATATATATATATATATATATATATAAAGACAGACAGACAGTGTGTGTGTGTGTGTGTGTGTGTGTGTGTGTGTGTGTGTGTGTGTGTACTCGGAATAAATGAATATGTATCAACAGGGTAATTTTCTCTCTTCTTTTAACACGGATACTACGAAACTTGTCCGTGAATATGAGAGGATCCTATTGAAAATAAGTAGGCAAAACCTAAATTATTCAGTGGGACATGTCTTAATGAAAATATGCTGCCAAAATATAAGCAATCTATATATATATATATATATATATATATATATATATATATATATATATATATATATTATAATTATTTAAAAAAATATGATTCCTTCTCTACATAAGAGTTCTCACGTTTCACAAACAAGCGCCAAAAACCTCAATATAATTATTAAAATTCAAATTGAATTAAAGTAGAGCTTGATACTTTAATTCAATTTAATTTTAATCATTATATTGAGGTTTTGGCTCTTGTTTGTGAAACGTGAGAACTCTTATGTAGCGAAGGAATCATATTTTTTTAAAAATTAATTATAACATATATACATATATATATATATATATATATATATATATGTTAGGGGTAAGGAATTGAAAATGGTACATCTAACTCACTCATATCTTCTCTCCCACCTCACTTTTTCACTTCGTTAATTTCACATAGGCTTGGTGCGGTCTGTCAAAAATGTGTGAGTTTATTTTCATTTTTCATTTCAACCTTTGGAAGTAAAGTCTGATGATCTTGAGCCCTTTAAAAGGGTTGTGGTGAAATAACTTATTACATGGAACCTTAAAGTGATCTGTTTTTATTCAAACATATTTGCTCTGAACTTACATTGAGCTCTCTGGATATCATCCTCTTTGGGTTTACCCATACGGATTACCTAGCTTTGCATAAACTATATATATATATATATATATATATATATATATATATATATATATATATATATATATATATAGGTTGTTTTTTAGATAGGGAGTTAATCTGGGATCCAATAAACGTTCAAGACCTGGAAACTCATTAGGAAAGAATTCAAAGAGGAGGCAACACGAAGTGGAAATTGCAAGGATAAGAAGGTACGCTAACGATTATCCATTGATCTGAAGAGGTAAGATTAAAGATAAGTTCAGGGGAGCATCCAGTCTTTTCTAGAAAGGTGCAATTCTTGGGAAAATGCTGTCTTAGTGAGATTATCTCCTTACATTTGGAACAAGCGCGAAATTTCAATGTTTCAACGGTGAAGAACGAAAAAGATACTGGCTTTTTTGTTGTTGTTGCTATTGTTAGGAATTGAATGTTATAAACTTGTTTGCTTTCACTGAGCTATCAAATTATTGTAGTAACCCACCTACAGTAGAATGAACTCTTCCTCCTTTCATAAATACTAACGTTTGTGAGTGTGTGAGGAGCCGAGACGCAGTGTTAACCTACCATCCGAACAGTAGGTTAACATTGCGACTCGGCTGTTCATGCGCACACGTTAGTATTTATGAAAGAAGGAAGAGTTCATTCTACTGTAGGTGGGTTACTACAACAAAAATCTAGATCAGAGGCGAGATCACTGCCAAGCAATCGTTCATATTGATTTTAGGAAATGCTTCCATAAACTGTTCTCTCATCAGCATTGATATTTATTATTGATCTATCCTATGCAGATCAGTAAAAAAAAAAAAAGAAAAAAAGCAGAAGATGGTAGAACCTTGGCTGTCATCTGCATTGATCTCATATACATCAGCACACTTGCCACTAACAACGACCTTCATCGTGCTAACAGAGAGACTTTATCGGTCCACAAAATGTTACATGTCTGGCGAGGATCCCAATACGGAAATATGTCAAACCTCTTGAAGAGTACAAGGAGGAAATGAGAGTCCCAGGCTATTTAATCTTTTCTTAGGCTATGCTCTGTGCATTTACAAACACGCGTGAAGAGGTCACAATGTGATCATTTAAGCATTCCATACCACTTCCCAGTCGAATCTATTAATAGAAGCCAGCGATCCTGCTTCCCCTCCCGAGTCCAATGTACATCGGTATTCATAGTTGCGGTAAGAATGTTCTTGAACAGAAAACCAACATCTTCTACTATGTGTTCCAAGAAATAGGACTCCGAAACTGAAACTATGATCTGTAATTGGAATGAAATCTATGATGATGTGAACCCCAAAAACATCATAAAAATGCATGGTGGAATTAGTATATACTAAACACTTCAAATAGGTTTCCATTTCACGTTCTTTGTAAGTACATTCATTTTCATTTTCTTTCTTTTTTTCTTTCTTTCTTTCTCTGAGTACCTATTGCTTTCTTTATTAGATCTTTCTTTCTTTCTTTCTGTTTTCTTTGACTCTTTCTTTCTTTCATTTTTCTATCTTTCTTTCACCGAATAACTAAGCCTTTCTTTATTAGATTTTTTTTTCTTTTTTATTTATTTCTTTCTGCTTTGTTTCTTTCTTTCTTTCTTTTTTCTTTCTTCCTTTCTTTCTTTCTTTCTTTGAGTACGTATTGCTTTCTTTATTAAATCTTTCTTTCTTTCTGTTTTCTTTGACTCTTTCTTTCGTTCATTTTTCTATCTTTCTTTCCCCAAATAACTAAGCCTTTCTTTATTAGATCTTTTTTTCTTTTGTTCCTTTCTTTCTTTCATCCTCCGGGTACTTATGCCTTCTTTCTTTCTTTCTTTCTTTCCACTTCTCTTCCTATTTTCATGATGTCGGCGTGTGCTCTGCTGATGTCATAGGCCTTCATAGTTTGGATAAGTATAATCATGAACAGAAAATCAACATCCTCTCCTGAGAAACAAGACTCAAGATAAACCTTTCCGAAACCGAAATTATTAGCTGGAATTGGAATGAAAGCAATGAAGGCACATACCCTGAATCCATCATAAAAAAATAGGACGCTTCAAATAGATCAGTTATAAAAATTGAACATAGAATAGATTGCGCTCGTATTGTCTCGCCTAACACCGCAAATTACTACAGAAATATTAACCTAAAACACCGAGTCAATTAAATTTTACAACGATTTAAAAGATTCTGTCTATATTTCTGAGATGAGGCATTATGTACAGTATTTACATTAGTCGGACTATTGTCCCCATCTTTGTCTTTGTCGCCATATTTGTCATAACGTTTCGCCTGTTGTATGCTCCGGCCTTCTTCAGGTGGTTGGAATTTGAACCCTTTATTTCGATCACTGGGGTAGACTGTTCTAGTTCCACGTGCCATGTTTGATGGATGTCAGTTATCAGTTATCTCCTACTAATTTTCCCTCTGAAAGTTCTCCACTGCCTTAACCGGGTATTGAACCTACACTCTTTGGGTCTATCACTGGATCTAACCAACGCCTTTATCTACTGTGCCATGTGTCCTCGAGGACATCTGGGTATGAATTTCTGGGTATTATAAACCTAACGTTTTCAGCAACCATTTTTACCAGTGCTCATATTGCAATTTTTGATGTTATCATTACATGTTTTTACCAGAGCTCATATTGCAAAGAAAAGAATGACACTCGTCAACAAATGCAGACAAATAAACATTATGGAGATAAGGAGATGAGCACTGATCGTTTAGGAATCCCAATCGAATCTAACAATAAAACTACCATGCGTCTTGACAACGACCCTGCTTCCCCTCCCGAGGCCAATATATAAGGGATGAGGAGAGATATAACGATGATAGGTATTCATAGTCGGGGTAAGAATGATCATGAACATAAGATCAACATCCTCTACCAAGAAGTAGGACTGTTGTGGAAATGAACACACCTCTCCAGAATATGACTTGGACTCGTCCAAATAGCATATATACTGACGCCGAGGATTCGAATTCATAGGAAAAAAACTTTTCTTCATAGTTAATGACTACATGTACGATTATAATAATCTATGGAAGAATTGAAGATAATTATTCAGCAACAGCAATAATTCTAGAAGACATTATTACAACAAATGCATCGGAAGCGGATTGAATATCGAGAACAGTTAAAAGCAATCATGGAAAAGCAAGGCAAAGCGTCAATTTCATTTTCGCCGGACTCAGTCGCTAACTCAATAAATTTAATTACGTCCCAGAAGAAAACGTTAGACTCCCATCGTACTTCAGAAGGTACGGGGCCATTTTCAGAGAAGAATGTCAAGGATGGTCGGATGTAAAGGTACGTATTCTGTTATGAAAATTGTACCCCCATGAAAAACATCTGAATTTCACTTTGCCGAATACTCCAGAAAAGGTGATATTTAACGAAACAGTGTCAATATTATCAAAAATTATTGGTTAAAGAATTCACTTTTTATACACGTTGGCAGTGCAGGAACCTTACTAAGGACGAAGATGAAAATTTTGTCACATATGCCAGTAAAGTCAGCCTTGCGTGTGAGAAATTTAAACTGGACGAACTATCCCCAGACAGATTAAAATGTCTAATCTAGTTTAAGGGTCTAACATCAAGCAACGATGCGGAAATACGCTCTCAAATCCTTACAAAAGTTGAACAGGATTCAAAGTTAACAATACAGAGTACGAAAATTGTCAATTTAATGAACAATACAGCGAAAAATAACGATAGTACCAAAAGAAAGTATTCGAAACAAAAATGCTGGTAAACTTAACCCATGCTATGACTGTTTTGTTTCATTTCAGAAAAGACTGCCCATTTAAAACCAACAAATGTTTTAATCGTAGAAAATCAGGTCACAAACGAAGCTACTGCAAGTCGAAAAGCAAAAGAAATACACAAATTAACTTGCTGAAAGTAATGTTACCAGCTAAAAAACTGTAAAGTTGAAGTAACAGAAAATTCGCCCCAGTAATAATGAATAATGCTATGGTGAGATTTCAGTCGAACACTGGTAGCGATATTACAATTATTAATGAACAAACTTGGAACAGAATTGTCAAACCTAACATGAAAAAAACCGACAAAGTTGCAAAAGGAATATTGAGCAAAAACTTCATTTTCTTACATCTAACGTCGCTTCTGCGGGTAAAAATAAAAAGGCAGATGTTTAAGTATTAAAAAATTCGAATTTAATAGACGCTGATTGGCTAGAATTATCTGAACTATGGAATTATAATTCTATCTGTGGAAAAATTAATTGTTCTTCAGAAAAAAAGCTTACAGCTAAAGAAACACTAAATGCCAAAATTGTCAATTTTTTAAGGCACAATACAGCGAAAATTTGAACAAAATGCCACATCAGAAATACAAGGAGTTCGAAAAAGACAGTAACAGCAAAAGAAAATAATCGGTAATAAAAATAATACCAAACTCTTGCTATGTAAGTTGAAGAGTAAAAGAAATGCACAAATTAAATTGCTGAAAGTAACACTACCATCTAAAAACACTGGAAAGTTCAAATAATAGAAAATTCGCGACAAAAAAAATGAATAACGCGACGGTGAGATTTCAATTGAACACAAGTAACGATATTACAATTATTGAGGAACAAACTTGGAACAGAATTGGCAAGACTAACTTGGAAACAAATGCCAAATTTGCATGATAAATATTGGGCAAGAAATTAATTTTTCTTGGGGAAAAATTATGTGTAACGTAACTCTTGCGAGTAAAACAAAGAAGCAGATGTTTACGTATTAAAGAATTCCCACTCAAATTTACTGGCGTTGATTGGCTAGAATTATTTGAACTATGGAACTGGCCAATTAATTCATTCTGTGGAAAAATTATTTGTTCGTCAGATAAAAAGATTACAGCTAAAGAAACACTGAGTAAACTGAAAAAGAATATTTTCTCAGACTAATTGGGAAAATGTACAAAGTTAGAGGCATTTTTAAATTAAAAGAGTGTGATACCAGTTTTGTTGTGGATTCCGTGATGGAATCCGGTCTCCAATGAATGACGAACGCAGGAATGAAATATAATAAATAAATGTATTTACACAATAATACAATTGGTAATACGGTTAGTAGGTCCAGAAATGCGCTTAGTAGCAATAATAATAATAATAATAATATATATATATATATATATATATATATATATATATATACAGTCTGGTAAATTCAGTCTCGAAGTAGGACTTCCTTAGAGTCTACGTGCTTGTAACTGTGACTTCTACAAGCGGTTACCTCACACTATTACTCTACCTCCAACTCAATCACAATCTCAATCTCTGTCTACTCTGACTGACTCTGGGTATTTAACGGCAGCAGTCCAAGTACACACTGGTCGAGTCCCCTTGTATGAAAAAGGGGTGGACCCCATAACAAGTTTGTAAGGCTAAAAAAAAGATACCCTTTGCTGGGTTCGAGTCTATTAACACCAAACTTGATAAGTTAGAAAGCCGCGGAGTTATTGGGAAAAAATAGATTATTTAGAACAGACCAAGCCGGAGGTTTATATGAGAAACATAAGATTCGTTTATGCCCATATTTTTCGACTGGGTTAAAAGACTGTCTCCTAACACATTTATATCCATTACAAACTCTAGAGGATATATTTGCCAAATTAAACGGTGGTAATTTTCTTCAAAAATTGACCTGTCGGAAGCATATCTTCAAATCGAAGTGGATGACGAATGCCAGAAGTATTTGACTATTAATACGCATAAGGAGTCGACAAGTTTAGAAGATTATGCTTCTGCGTAAAAGTAGCCCCAGGTATTTTCCAGCAAATGATGGATACGACGTTGGTTGGACTAGAAGGTGCCGTCGCTTACATAGATGATATACTGATTAAGAGCGCTACGAAAGTATTTCAGAGACTATATGATTACGGTTTCAAACTCAGTGAACAGAAATGTCAATTCTTTATGGATACTATTAAATATTTAGGTCAGATAATCGATGAAAAGGGAAAAACAGATCCCGCTAGAGCAAAAAGGCATACCCACTCGACAAATTGGGTGACCCTACAATCATTTCTCGGATTAGCAAATTATTATAATATTTATGTGTCAGAGATGTACAAATTGCGAGCACACCTGAATAATTTACTTAAATTTAATAATAATAGCATAAGTATTTGACTATTGATAGTATTTGACAGAATTATTTGACTATTAATACACATAAAGGAAACTACAAGATAAGATTACTCTTTGGTGTCAAAGTAGCCCCAAGTATTTGCCAGCAAATAATGGATACGACGTTGGTTGGAATAGACGTTGTTGTCGCTTTTATAGATGATATATTTAATAAAGAGCACTTCGAAAATACAGCACGTTAAACTGATTCAGCAAGTATTTTGGAGTGTGTATGATTACGGTTTCAAACTCGGTGAACACAAATGTCAGTTCTCTATGGATAAGATTAAATATTTAGGAGAGATAATCGACGAAAAAGAACGAAGATCAGATCCCGCTAGAGCAAGTGCCATTAAAGGCATGCTTCCCCCGACAAATTGGATGACCCTACAATCGTTTCTTGGATTAGCAAATTATTATAATATTTACGTACCAGATATATGCAAATTACGAGCGCTTCTGAAGAATTTACTTAAGAAGGCGGAATATCAAAAAGCTTTTGAAGGAATTAAAAAACGACTAACTTCAGTTTTATCGAGGGCACATTACGACTCGCCCCGTCAGATATTAGTAGCGAATACGGCATAGAAGAGGTAATAGGGCATAAATTCGAAGACGGTAAAGTGAAAGCAGTCGCCCAGACTTCAAGGTGTTTGACAAATACGGAAAAAACGCTACAGTCAAATTGAAAAGGAAGCGCTTTCAATAATTTTTGCCGTGAAGAAATTTTACAGGATGATATTAGGAAGAAAATTCATTCTGCAAACTGATCATTGTCCATGATTATGTATTCTAAGGGATTCCCACGGCAAACAGACTACAATGTTGGCCTACGATTTTATTGAACTATTATTTCAATATGAAATTTCTATCATCAAAAACATTGGGGCACGCAGTTGGCTTGTCCAGATTTATATCAAAACCGAAAGAAGATTTTAAAAAAACTGTGCTTGTTTCACTGGAATTGGAAAGTGAAATTAAAAGCCTGATTTGGATTGGTTCAACATTTCAATGGGTTATTTAATGCCGACAAGATTTTTATTACTGGTAATTTTTTTATAATTTAACATAATATTATTTTTAGTTTTAAGTCAAGTACGGCGCTTTTCTTAAGAATGTTCATCTTTACATCAAGAAACTGATTCGATCCTTTAGTTGTTTGGTTTGTTTTGTTTTACGGCATATCAACATTTCAATGGGTTATTTAATGAGGACAAGATTTTTATTACTGGTAACATTTTTATAATTTAACATAATATTATTTTTAGTTTTAAGTCAAGTACGGCGCTTTTCTTAAGAATGTTCATCTTTACATCAAGAAACTGATTCGATCCTTTAGTTGTTTGGTTTGGTTTGTTTTACGACATATCAACATTTCAATGGGTTATTTAATGCGGACAAGATTTTTATTACTGGTAATTTTTTTATAATTTAACATAATATTATTTTTAGTTTTAAGTCAAGTACGGCGCTTTTCTTAAGAATGTTCATCTTTACATCAAGAAACTGATTCGATCCTTTAGTTGTTTGGTTTGGTTTGTTTTACGACATATCAACATTTCAATGGGTTATTTAATGCGGACAAGATTTTTATTACTGGTAATTTTTTTATAATTTAACATAATATTATTTTTAGTTTTAAGTCAAGTACGGCGCTTTTCTTAAGAATGTTCATCTTTACATCAAGAAACTGATTCGATCCTTTAGTTGTTTGGTTTGGTTTGTTTTACGACATATCAACATTTCAATGGGTTATTTAATGCGGACAAGATTTTTATTACTGGTAATTTTTTTATAATTTAACATAATATTATTTTTAGTTTTAAGTCAAGTACGGCGCTTTTCTTAAGAATGTTCATCTTTACATCAAGAAACTGATTCGATCCTTTAGTTGTTTGGTTTGTTTTGTTTTACGGCATATCAACATTTCAATGGGTTATTTAATGAGGACAAGATTTTTATTACTGGTAACATTTTTATAATTTAACATAATATTATTTTTATTTTTAAGTCAAGTACGGCGCTTTTCTTAAGAATGTTCATCTTTACATCAAGAAACTGATTCGATCCTTTAGTTGTTTGGTTTGGTTTGTTTTACGACATATCAACATTTCAATGGGTTATTTAATGCGGACAAGATTTTTATTACTGGTAATTTTTTTATAATTTAACATAATATTATTTTTAGTTTTAAGTCAAGTACGGCGCTTTTCTTAAGAATGTTCATCTTTACATCAAGAAACTGATTCGATCCTTTAGTTGTTTGGTTTGGTTTGTTTTACGACATATCAACATTTCAATGGGTTATTTAATGCCGACAAGATTTTTATTGCTGGTAATATTTTTCTTTTTCAAAAATTTACTGTTGTTAATAATTTTTCCCAAAAAAGTATTTCTTGTATTAAAACCAATTTTATACTTTCATAGTGTTTTGGCCATTTTTTTTTTTTTTTTTTTTTGGTGGAGGGTAACTATTTGCCTATAGCTGGATCCCTGACAGGTGCTGTCATCCCTGGTGAGGATGGACGTGGGAATACCAGCAATTAAGATGTGGTTCTATGATACACAAAACTTCCTGATCACAGGCCTTGCTGTCGGATGTAGTTTATTGTCTTACCCAGTACGTTGGGTGTAGTATATTCTCATACCCTGGACAACTAAAAGCCTGGTGTGTAACAATATTAAAGAATTGCCGGCCACGATAGACGATATCAAAATTCATTCTAAAAAGGATACGTTTATTCAAAAAACTATAAAAACTATTAAACCTGATTATTTTCTATTTGTGATGATGTACTTTTGTACGCGGAAAGAGTAGTATTTCCGTTATCATTACAAAAAAAAAACTATTTTAAAACAATTCCACGTAGGACATCCGGGAATATTAAGCAGTAAATAACTGGAGATTTTGTAAATGGTTGGCAGAACAGGGATGAGCAAGAATGGTGAAAATGGTAATGGTAATGCTAATATACACCGTTTCCTTATAAGGAAACATTTGGCATTCATTGACCGAGCAGCCAGTACGATTGTCCGTTGAAATTTATAAAAATGAAAACAATTTTTCGGGAAAAATAGTTTGTTTTTTTTTTGTTTTTTTTAAATCGAGTAGTTGTTATCGCTTTTTCCAGTATTGATAGGAGTTTCCTTCCTAAACTTTTATTTGAAGTAGTGTGGAATATCAACATGTTGATTATGTCATTATTTTCACTTTGAGTCATATGTGATGTACATTTTAGTTGTTGCTGTTGGTAGTCCTCAAGTGATTCTGTAGCGTAAGTCCACAATGTTGAAAGGAGTATCATCTTTACCAAAACCATCGCGCTTTACCCGCTCAAAGCTTGTTTTTCACCATGGACCTGAGAAAGCAGTTGTATGCATCTGACAGTTTAGATATTTCTTAACGGATTTGGTGCCATGTATGAAATCTATATGAAAATATCAATTGAACGAAGCTGTTTAAGGATGTGACTCGAGTTTTCTGGTTGATCATTTGAATATGTAGTAACTCGTGGTATTGGGCGAGACTATCCCTAGCGCAGCCTTTTCTATATTCAATTTCTTTTTCTCTTATATTAAATTTGTTATAACTGATCCATACGCTGAGACATTTGAAGTGTTTAGTATTGGGTTGGTGCGTAATTATCAGGCGTTTTTATAGGCGAGTTATTTGTTAATAAAAACTGCTGTTTTGTTTACTTTTTTTTTAATAACAATATTATTTCATTTTCAGCTTATAAAAATGCGTGTAGATAATCATCTCTGTTGCTTCAATTACCTTCATCTTTGAGGAGATTAGTCAGCATCCATCGACATATGGGAAGACAGGTATTACATAAGAGTTCAGTAACCTTTGCTTTGTTTGTAACGAAATTCTCATCTTTCGAAATTTTCTATTGGTAGACATATTTAGTTACTGCATTACTTCGGATTTCGGTGCCACATGTTCCCTCCTCAGTCAAAACACTTCCCAGATATTTTTAAATTTTCGTACTTACTTGTTTTTTTTTTTTTGTTTGTTTGTTTTGTTTTTTTGCTTTTTTTTTTTTGCATATCCTCTTCGTAGGTCCCACGTTGAACTTTTCTTCTTGCCGATAACTTTCGGTCTTCTTACAATTAGTAGTTAGTCCTTTCTTCTCGCCTTTCTTTACTCACTTCTCTAGAAGTTTCTGCAATTTCCTTCCTGTGTCTGCTATGAACGCAGTGTCATCTGCATATCATAAACAGATTTCTAGAAATTCTTTATATCTATCGTGGCTAGCAAACTAGTTTTCAAACTTGTACTTGTGAGTTCGATCTGTTCTAGGTGGCCCCCCAAGGTTGTGAAATTTTGTCTGACTAGTACATAAGCAAAAATGGCGCTCAAGCTGCGAAAGAATACAACCAATAATAATAATAATAATAATAATAATAACCCTCCACCACTACGCCGTTCCTCTTCTCAATTTCCTCTGTTTTAAAACCGTTACCAACCCCAGCTCCAAAGTACTTTTCCATCAGTCTGGACGCTGTTTTTATCAATAAAACCGCTTACTGACCATTTATGGAAGTCGTTACAATGCGCAAATGGCCGGACAATGTCCAGGGGTCTGGGTAGAGATCTTCAGAAAGAAACATTTAATGGGGGGGGAAACCAGTTGGTCAGCGGGCCGGTCCTAATCAAGTTTGCTCACGCCAGGTTCGACGGCTTGATGGTCGATGTTCTGTTATCATCGTCTGACAACACAAATCGCAACGGCCAGTTATCAACGAGTGTAACAAACAAGCAAAAGAAGAATATAAAAAAAAAATGAAAATAAAAATGAAACAAACAAATATGGCGCATATTTGTATATTAAATTACCTCACATGATGACCACTGAGCAAATAATGATTTGTAATTAAATAAACTGGACAATAGTTTTTGTTAATCACATATTTGTTAATCATATATTTGTGATATCAATTTTGTTATTTTATGGTCTTCTGTAATGGGAAGCTGTTCTAGGGACAATTGTAGTTTTCGAGATTAGGTTTTCTTAAATAACAGTGAGTATATATATCTATATATATATATATAGAGAGAGAGAGAGATGTGTGTGCGTGTATGCTGAGGCAGAATTTTTTCTTTTACAAAAGCTTGGTTAAAGACCAAATAAAGTTCTTTGTGAATTATTTATAATTTTTTTTTTTCTATGTTTCAAAGCATTTGCCTGGTTTCGGTACACATTTACATATAAATTGTCCAATGGATCGTTGAATAAACATCAACAAATCAATGTTGTATATGAATTCAGTTGCCCACAGGGAGAAAGTCTCTATAATAATAATAATAATAATAATAATAATAATAATAATAATAATAATTCAAACAACAAACATATTGGCTACACAACCACTGCATATATCGTGACGGTTAACGTGCCATTTATTTGATAAGAGTTCAACAAATCAATGTTGTATATGAATTCAGTTGCCCACTGGGAGAAAGTCTCTATAATAATAATAATAATAATAATAATATTAATAATAATAATAATAATAATTCAAACAACAAACATATTGGCTACACAACCACTGCATATATCGTGACGGTTAACGTGCCATTTATTTGATAAGAGTTCAACAAATCAATGTTGTATATGAATTCAGTTGCCCACTGGGAGAAAGTCTCTATAATAATAATAATAATAATAATAATAATAATAATTCAAACAACAAACATATTGGCTACACAACCACTGCATATATCGTGACGGTTAACGTGCCATTTATTTGATAAGAGTTCAACAAATCAATGTTGTATATGAATTCAGTTGCCCACTGGGAGAAAGTCTCTATAATAATAATAATAATAATAATAATAATAATAATAATAATAATAATTCAAACAACAAACATATTGGCTACACAACCACTGCATATATCGTGACGGTTAACGTGTCATTTATTTGATAAGAGTTCAATTAAATCACATATCACCAAAAGACAACGCAATACTGTATAACATAAACACTAAAGAATCAACTACAAATACGCGAAATATTAGGTTGGTGCAAAAATAACGACGTAATAATGTCGTTTTTTGACGTTAAAAAATACGTCAAAAAACGACATTATTACTGATGTCTTAA
>OZ010599.1:31869120-31889120 GCA_963932145.1 Acanthosepion lycidas
TCATTGTCTATCTATCTATCTATCTATCTATCTATTTATCTATACAAGTCATTTCATTATCTATCTATCTATACAAGTCTTTTCATTATCTATCTATCTATATAAGTCTTTTCATTATCTGTCTATCTATCTATACAAGTCTTTTCATTATCTATCTATCTATCTATCTATACAAGTCTTTTCATTATCTATCTATCTACACAAGTCTTTTCATTATATATCTATCTATATGTCTTTTCATTATCTATCTATCTATCTATACAAGTCTTTTCATTATCTATTTATTTATTTATCTGTTGTGGATTCCGCGTGAAAAATCGGTCTCCAATAAATAACAAACGTAAGTATTTAAGCTAAGAAATTAAATGTATTTACACAAAATACAAAAGGTAATGCTGTTAGTAAAATCCAGGAACGCCGGTTAGTATTAATCAAAGATCGCTATATACAGTCTCGAAGTAAACTTCCTTAGAGTCGGGCATCCTTGTAACTGACTTCTACCGTCAACTCAATCACAGTGTCTATGTACTTTCCACTCTGTTCCTCCACCCTGTTCCTCTACCCTGTTCCTCTACTCGTTCCTCTACCCTCAGACATCATGACTGACATGTCAGCAGGACGAGTCCATTTATATCAGAAAAGGGTGGACCCCATAATACCCACCTCCTTAGATCCCTTTTTGGGGGGAGTTAATATTGTGTCCATTGTTTGTTGAAAAATTGCAGGAGCAACTTTTACTCCGAATGGTAGTCTGTTGAATTTATACAATCCCTTGTGCGTATTAATGCAAGGGATTTTCGTACTCTCTTCTTGTACTGGGATTTGTAAATAAGCCTCACTAAGATCTATTTTTGAAAATATCTTACCGCCGTTGAGCTTTGTAAATATTTCTTCTGGGCTCGGTAGTGGGTAATGGTGGTCTTTTATTGCCTTGTTGAGTCCCGTCGTAAAATCTACGCATACGCGAATTTCTCCTGACTTCTTTTTTACGTAAACCACCGGCGCTGCCCACCCACTAAACTCTGTTTTAGATAAAATCCCAGTTTGTTCAAGTCTCTCCAATTTTTTGTCTATTTTTTCTATTGTAGCAAACGGTACATTTCGCTTCTTTCTTAAAATTGGTTGGACGTTTTCTTTTAATTCTATTTTGGCCTTAAATTTGTTGCATCGTCCCAACCCACTTGAAAATACCTCAGGAAATTGCTTGTATAATTCTTCCGTCAATTTTATGGTATCTGATGGTTCAACCTCTAACTTTTTGCAAAACGAGTTGATAGGTAGGTCCCAAACGTTGAATTTCTGCATCCAGTCGATACCTACTAAATTTTCAGTATCTTTCATGACGTATATCTTAAGTTTTTTTTGTTTAACATTCACTATTATTTCTCCCTCAAATTTTATTCGTTTGCCTGTAACCGACTTGGCAATTTTTTGAGTGTGTAACATGGTAGGTCTGTTGAGTTTTTTCCATGTCAGTAAGTTGATTATCGTGAGGTCGGAACCCGAATCCAGTTGTAATTTAATTTTTTTGTTCAAAATTTCCAGTTCTACATATTTCCTTACATTGGTGTTGTCATCATTATTCATCCTTGTAGCTCCTATTAGTATCTTTTCTATTTCTACATTAGGATGCCTTGTGGCCTTTTTTCCCCATTCATGACAGTTTTTATATCTGAAGCGGCAATCCTTGTTCCAATGTAATCCTCCACATCGATAACATGCTGATGGAGGGAACTTATATTTGTTTCAATATCCGTCATAATTTGTCCTGTATGTTGTATTTTTTCTCTTATCATAATATTTTATTTTTCTTTCCGGGTTGGGTGAGAATCTTTTTTCATTGTCGTAAAATTTTATTTTTCTTTCCGGGGAGGGTGAAGAACGTAGACTTTTATTTAACTTACGTATATGAGAAACAGCTGATTCTTCAATGTCCATTGCGTCTTTCTTTATGCTTAAACGTCTCTGGCAATCTTCCGATAATTGCTGTAATGTTAGACCCTGTTCATTTTGTGCAAGCATTCTTCTGCGCATTTCGCTATCTTTTGTAGAAACTAGCCCTTGAACAAAGATGAGGCATTTAAAATTGTCCGGTGTTAATTCCGCTAGTTTGAAGTCGTCACAATGTTTATTTACGATTGCGGCAAACGTGGAATAATCCTCATTATCACCCTTTACCAGTTTAAGGCATTTCCACCTCCTATGGAAGAGTGATGTTTTGGGGCTGAAGAGTTCTTTAAGACATGTCATTGCTTCGTCAAATTTTAATTCGTTCGTCTTTTTTGGCAAGATATAATCCACGAACTTTGTATATTCTTCAGTTCCTAATTTTCTAAGCAATAGACGTAGCTTTTTTGCTTCTGTCCAATTTTGACAGTCTATGTTAAAGATGTCTTCTGAAGTAATCTCCAAAATTTTTGTCCTCATCTAGAGAATATTTGAAAATCTCTATGGTATTCCACACTGCGTCTTGCGAAAATGTTGCTTCTTTTTCAATATCTAATTGCTTGCTGTCCGCTACTTTCAATATTAGTTCCTGGAGCTCTGTTTGTCTATCTTAATTTTCTTTTTGCGTTTGTAATATTTGCTTTTGCCATTTTTCTTGTAGCTGTAACTGTTGATCATTTTGGTATTTCTGCATTTGTAATTTTTGCTCATTTTGGTGTCTTATCAGTTCTACCAACATATTTTTAAAATCTTCCATGATAACTCAATTTTATGTATTTTTACTCCTCGAAATTGTTTGTCGCTAACTTTTTGTTGAACGACGAGGGAAGGATTTTTCTTCTGTTGATTAGTTTTTTCGCGTGTGTTCGCCAAGTTGTTTGTTGTTAGGCGTACGAAAAGTTTTTCTTTCCGTGTGAGTTTCGAATCCTCGTTCGCCAAGTTGTTGTGGATTCCGCGTGAAAAATCGGTCTCCAATAAATAACAAACGCAAGTATTTAAGGTAAGAAATTAAATGGATTTACACAAAATAAAAAAGGTAATGCTGTTAGTAAAATCCAGGAACGCCGGTTAGTATTAACCAAAGATCGCTATATACAGTCTCGAAGTAAACTTCCTCAGAGTCGGGCGTACTTGTAACTGACTTCTACCGTCAACTCAATCACAGTGTCCATGTACTTTCCACTCTGTTTCTCCACCCTGTTCCTCTACCCTCAGACATAATGACTGACTGACTGTGGCTATTTTATGGCAGCAGGACGAGTCCATTTATATCAGAAAAGGGTGGACCCCATGATACTATCTATACAAGTCTTTTCATTATCTATCTATACAAGTCTTTTCATTATCTATCTATTTATCTATCTATCTATACAAGTCTTTTCATTATCTATCTATCTATTTATCTATATATCTATACAAGTTTTTCATTATCTATCTATTTATCTAACTATTTATCTACCTATCTATACAAGTCCTTTCATTATCTATCTATCTATTTATCTATCTATTTATCTATCTATCTATACAAGTCTTTTCATTATCTATCTATACAAGTCTTTTCATTATCTATCTATCTATTATGTTGGTGCAAAAATAATGTCGGTTTTTAACGTTAAAAATACGTCAAAAACCGACATTATTTTTTGCACCAACCTAATATTTATCTATCTATCTATACAAGTCTTTTCATTATGTATCTATCTATACAAGTCTTTTCATTATCTATTTATCTATCTATCTATACAAGTCTTTTCATTATCTATCTATTTATCTATCTATCTATACAAGTCTTTTCATTATCTATCTATCTATACAAGTCTTTTCATTATCTATCTATATAAGTCTTTTCATTATCTATCTATCTATACAAGTCTTTTCATTATCTATCTATCTATTTATCTATCTATCTATCTATCTATGCAAGTCTTTTCATTATCTATCTATCTATATAAGTCTTTTCATTATCTATCTATCTATTTATCTATTTATCTATCTATCTATCTATACAAGTCTTTTCTTTATCTATCTATTTATCTATCTATCAATCTATACAAGTCTTTTCATTATCTATCTATCTATCTTGTCGACTTCTCTTGGATCTCTTCGACGTTTTCAAATTTTTATTTATTTATTTTTTGCAATAGAACTTTATTTTTGAAGAGAAAAAAGTCGCAAGGATCAAAATCTGGGAAATATGGTGGTAGCTGGACCTGGGGAACATTTTTCATGACCAAAAACTGCTACGCAAGCCATTTTTACTGATGGAACCTCTGTGGTGTAATGAGACGTCCACACTCTACACACTTTCTTTCCAAGCCACTGCTATAAACAACGAAAATGTTGATAATAATGGTTTAGTAATAGAAATCTTACTGATACGTGGGGGAGAAGAGACTATTTTTGAGCTACCCCAAGATTATTTATGCCTAAGTGAATGTAACGAACCCAATGGGGTTTGAAACTGAGTTCCCAAATTAACAATTCCGAGTCACTCTCCTTTACACCGACTGCACATTCAAGTTTACAGCACCTGGTATTTACAAACTGTCACCCATCTAGGTACTGACCAGGCTTAATATTGCCTAACTTGATGATCGTATGGGAACCAATCTTTAAATGTCATGTGGCCATAGATAGATAGATAGATAATGAAGAGACTTGTATAGATAGATATATATTGAAGAGACTTGTATAGATAGATAGATAGATAGATAGATAGATAGATAGATAGATAGATAGATAATGAAGAGACTTGTATAGATAGATAGATAGATAGATAGATAGATAGATAGATAGATAGATAGATAGATAGATAGATAGATAGATAGATAATGAAAAGACTTGGATAGATAGATAGATAGATAGATAGATAGATAGATAGATAGATAGATAGATAGATGGATAATGAAGAGACTTGTGTAGATAGATAGATAGATAGATAGATAGATAGATAGATAGATAGATAGATAGATAGATAGATAGATAATGAAGAGATGACGATGAAATGTTAATTTCGTTTGTCTCAGATTTGACTAGTGATCATGAAAAATTATAATCTCATCGTCTATCAATCTTTTCAGAAGCAGAAATTCTCGCCATTCACGAACGTCGGGGGCAGAACTTTCATTTCAAATCTAATTTTCTTTGAAGACAATGATCGAATTTCTGTCTCTTTGGCCCTTTGTTTGGCCGTATCTTTCGACTCGAGTGCTAATTATTATTACCGGTCATTATTTTGGGTTTTCATCATTTCTGGCTTTCTTACATAACTTTATCAATTTCTTGGTTTTATTTTTATATAAATGATGGAAAAATGACATCCTGGAAATAAGCTGAGAATGCGAAAATTATGGTTGAAATGGTGAGAGGAAAAAGAAAATCAAAATAAAGAAAGAAAGAAATTAAAAAAAAAAAAACAAGCAAAAAAGAAAGAAACATAAAAGCAAAATTTTCAAAGAATAAAGAAGGAAAGAAAGAAACGCACAAACGATATTTTAAGAGAAAGAAAAATAGAAATATCAAAAGAAAGAAACAAACAAGCAAAAAGAAAGAAAGAAACGCAGAAGAGAAATTTTCAAAGAAAGAAAGAAAGAAAGAAACGCAGAAGAGAAATTTTCAAAGAAAAAAAAGAAAGAAAGAAAGAAAAAAAGAAACAAACGCAGAAGAGAAATTTTCAAAGAAAGAAAGAAAGGCAGAAACGAAATTTACAAAGAAAAATAGAAATATCAAAGGAAAGAAAGAAAGAAAGAAAGAAAGAAAGAAACGCAGAAGAGAAATTTTCGAAGAAAAAAAGAAAGAAACACAGAAACGAAATTTACAAAGAAAAATAGCAATATCAAAAGAAAGAAAGAAAGAAAAAAAGAAAGAAAGAAAGAAAGAAACACAGAAGCGAAATTTTCAAAGAAAGAATCACAAAAACGAAACTTTACAAATGGATAAACAGATATCTAAAGAAAGAAAGAAAGAAAGAAAGAAAGAAAGAAAGAAAGAAAGAAAGAAAGAAAGAAAGGAAGAAAAAAAGAAAGAAAGAAACACAGACAGAAAGAAAGAAACACAAAAAGAAAACTTCAGAAATTGAAAAACGAATATCTAAAGAAAGAAAGAAAGAAAGAAAGAAAAAAGAAAGAAAGAAAGAAAGAAAGAAAGAAAGAAAGAAAGAAAGAAAGAAAGAAAGAAAAGAGGGTAGACGAGTTTGCATAAAAATCGCTAAATAACAAGTCGCTGGTGTAAAGAATGAGAAGGTTGTGGAAAGTGAAGTAAAAGGTGGAGAGGCGGTGGTTTGGCAAAAACACTGATAAAACTCAAGATGCTCATAGTGATGATGATGATGATTTTGCCGACGGCGGCGGTGGGGGGGGGAATATTTTAATGACGTTACATGAACACCTGCGAAAGAAGTGACGATGGCGGAAACAATATGACACCGGAATTGCGACAAATCCTATAAGGTTTTAGTTGTTAGCAATTATTTCCAAGAATTTGTTTTTATCTGAATCTCGCAGTTAGGATCGAACTCTTGACGGGAATTCCACCTCAAAAGATAGCCAGCATTTTTGCTTTCTTAATAATTCGCTCTTTTTTTTTTTTTTTTTTTTTTTTCATTTATTTCTATTATTTTTTTTTCAACGTTTAGGGATTTATGTACACATTATTTTTTTTGTGTGTGTGTGTGTGTGTGTTTGCGTGCGTGCGCGCGTTTGTGTGTTTCTGTGACATTGTTATCGCGTTCATCTATGTGATTGTGAGACTTTTGCTTTTTTTGTCTCTGTGTGCGTTTCTGCGTGTGTGTTGTTTTTTTTTTTGGGGGGGGGTGTTTTTATAAATAACAAATGTAGTATCTGTGCCCGATGTCGGGTCGTTTTTTAATGAAATTATTAGATCTTTCTGGTCCAGAAAGCGACCTGAAACTTTTTAGCTGAAAACAATCTTTAAAAGCAAAGAAGATGAAATAAGGTGTAAAATAGTGTTATATTGTTACTTGCTAAGTTTTAGCTCCTTTTTTTTTTTTGCACAAGGCCATAGATATTGGACATTATTTCGGGATCAAACTCACTCCTCAGTAATAATATTCAACCATAGTAGCTCGTGAATCATTAGGCTACACTGAATCACCCGAATATTATTGACTGAGATTAACTTTGTTGGAATCAAGGCCTTATGGTTTGGTTTGCATTGTTTTACTGCATATCAACACCTCAATGGGTTATTTAATGCCAACAAGATTTTTATTGCTGGTAATATTTTTATAATTTAACATAATATTATTTTTAGTTTTAAGTCAAGTATGGCGCCTTTCTTAAGGATGTTCATCTTTACATCAAGAAACTGATTCGATCCTTTAGTTGTTTGGTTTGGTTTGTTTTACGGCATATCAACATTTCAATGGGTTATTTAATGTCGACAAGAATTTTATTGCTGGTAATTTTTTTTTTCAAAAATATATTGCTGGTAAAAAAAAAAAAAATTCAAAACAGTATTGCTGGTATTAAAACATATTTCTATACTTTCATAGTGTTTTGACCCCTTTTGGGGATGTTAACTATTTGCCCATAGCTGGGACTCTGACAGGTGCTATTATCCTGAGTCAAGATGGACCTGGGAACACCAGCAATTAAGATGTTGTTCCACGCTCCTCAAAACCTCCTGATCAAAGGGCTTGCTGTCGGATGTAGTTTATCGTCAAACCCAGGACGTGGATGTAGTTTATCGTCTTACCCAGTATACGTATGGAGTTTATCGCCAAACCCAGGACGCGGACGTTGTTCATCGTCTTACCCAGGACGCAGATGTAGTTTATTGTCTCACCCAGGACGCAGACGTTGTTTATCGTCATACCCAGGACGCGGACGTTGTTCATCGTCTTACCCAGGACGCAGATGTAGTTTATTGTCTTACCCAGGACGAAGACGTTGTTTATCGTCATACCCAGGACGCGGACGTAGTTTATCGTCATACCCAGGACGCGGACGTTGTTCATCGTCTTACCCAGGACGCAGATGTAGTTTATTGTCTCACCCAGGACGCAGACGTTGTTTATCGTCATACCCAGGACGCGGACGTTGTTCATCGTCTTACCCAGGACGCAGATGTAGTTTATTGTCTTACCCAGGACGAAGACGTTGTTTATCGTCATACCCAGGACGCGGACGTAGTTTATCGTCATACCCAGGACGCGGACGTTGTTCATCGTCTTACCCAGGACGCAGATGTAGTTTATTGTCTCACCCAGGACGCGGATGTAGCTTATCGTCATACCCAGGACGCGGATGTAGTTTATCGTCATACCAGGACGCGGATGTAGTTCATCGTCTTACCCAGGACGCAGACGTTGTTTATCGTCTTACCCAGGACGCAGACGTTGTTTATCATCATACCTAGGTCGGCTTTTGTAAACGGATGACCGAACAGGGAACTGGGAGTGATGATCTAGGGGTCAATGTTTGCTTAAAGCCACAAAGAATAGGAAGCTGTGGAAATACATGAAAATCCACATTTTGAAGTCGTTGAGTACTAATCCATGTGCCTAATCTAAATTCATCATACTATGAAATTAAATCTAAATGTAGCGTTTGTATAAGGATTTTACTAAGCGTAGGTTAGATGTGGCACAAGGCCTTAAGTATTGAACTCACTACTAAGTTGCAGTACATCTAATGATAAAGTCTTGTAAATAACTACATCACGTCAAAGTGTTCTTGATTTACTAAGCGTAGCTTAGATGTTGCCCCGGGCCGGACATATGGAGCATTTATGGAAGATCGATCGCACTATTCAGTCGTAATTAATCAAGCGAGACAAGCTAATCGAATAGTGATTTACAAAGCGTAGCTTAGATATGGCACAAGGCCGCAAGTATGGCGTACCTAGTGATGATTCAACTCGCTACTCAGTTGGAATTGATCTAGCGATTAAAATGATGTCAGGAGTCGGATTCGAAAGTACTGCCATATTCGATAATCCGAACATACATCCACAAGAGGTACTCTACGTCATAAGTCTCGGAAGGTACTTTAGTGGGAGAACATGGTATAAATTTTTTTATACATTATGAAATGGACAACGTCCTACAATTATTTTAAAACATTTTTTATGTTTAACGTTCTTTTTATAGATACAAATATTTAAGTAAATGCTCTGTTTTTAATAAACAGTATTAAACAACATTTACCGGCCTGAATGTCCGAGAAATTTTCATAGAAAATATTCGTCCTCCGACATGAATCGAACCTGTATCCTATACGGAACCGTCAGTTAGCTTGACGTGCCTTTACCGATTTGGCCACAGAGGAGCGTTCGGTTAGCAAGGACGAATTTACTGTATTTAAACTTCAATCTTCTATAAATCTCCCACGTACATTCATATCTGCTTATGGCGTATCAAATGTTAAAAAATGACGTCACACATTATGAAATGGACAAAGTCCGACAATTATTTTAAGGAATCGAACCTGTATCCTATACGGAACTGTCATATAGTCTGACGTGCTTTTACCGATTGAGCCACAAAGGAGCGTTTCGGTTAGCAAAGTAGATTTTACTGTTCCGTATAGGATACAGGTTCGATTCCTGTCGGAGGATGCATATTTTCTATAAACATTTCTCGGACATTCAAGCTGGTAAATGTTGTTAATACTGTTTGTTATTAGGTTGGTGCAAAAATAATATGTTACTATGTGAGAAAACGACATTATTTTTGCACCAACCTAATATAAACAGAGCATTTACTTAAATATTTGTATCAATAAAAAGAACGTGTAAACATAAAAAATGTCTTAAAATAATTTGTTATATATCAGAACAATGTTGGATAACTAAATGACAAAGTGGAAAAAAAAAACTATGAAAGGCATTTCCACATCTAAAAGGTCTTCATCAGACTAAAGTAGTGTTCTTGATGGATTTGTTAAAAAAGGATTCGAGCTAATGATGCCTTTGGCATATAAAGAGAACTATCTTTTTTCATAGCGTAGATATGACACAAAGCCACGGGAATTAAGCGCAAAATGAGGATCGAACACACTTCTCAATTGCAACTGACCCGCGGGACAAGCTTGTTCACCCTTGCACCACGTCGAAGTGTCCAAAAACAATTTTCAACGTCCGCAGATATAAAGTACCTAGTGAAAAACGGACTCACTTCTCATTTGCAATTGACCTGTGGGACAAACTTGTTCACCTTTGAACCACTTCGAAGTGCCCCAAAAGGTTCTATATACCATTAAATACGGAAGTATTTTTTTCTGATATCTTATTCGTCTAAGATGCTCTGTCTTATTTTTGCCTTCATTTTCGTTTATTTATTGAATCACGTTCTAGAATTGCAGTTTTCTCTTGGGGGCATTATCAGAATCCAAGTGATGCTTAACGCCTCTACAGCCTCGGCATTATTATCATTATCACGAGAATTGATAAATTCTCGTATCAACGCGAGAGCAGTGGGTATGAGTACGCATGCGTCTGGCTTGTTCCACCTGATCAGAAGGACCAAAAAAGCAACCAATCAGAATCGGTCATCTAATGAACCCAATCCAATATTATATTTCAATTCGTTCTCTGAGTTTACTTGATTATATTCAGCTTCTTGATGTCGGGGAACTTTTTGGAGGAAAGAGTTGGGGGATGCTGGGACATTCTTTCTTGCCTCCCACGTCTTTCCCCCTCCCTTTTACTTTTTTTTTTTAATATTCATTAACGATATCGTTATTGTTATCGTTAAAAATATAATCGCTATCATTATTTATATTATTTGCATTTGTAGTAGTAGTAGTAGTGGTTGAAAATCGTCGTTAGCGGAAAAGGAAAACAAAAGCAGAGGCAAGAAGAGGAGAAAGGAAACAGAATTAAAAATAGTTTCTTTAATTTTCTATTTCGTCTTTTCTTTCTGCTTTTTAAAGAGATTTTGATTTCCAATTCCCACCTCTGCTACTTTTTTTACTTCTCTTTTTCTTTTTTCTTTTTTCTTTTTCTTTTTCTTTTTTCTTTTTCTTTTTTTTCTGCTTTCTTTTTTCTTTTTTTTTGCTTTTTTTTTGCATTCTTTTTTTTGCTTTCTTTTTTCTATTTTAACTTTCTTTTTTCTTTTTTGCTTTCTTTTTTCTTTTTTTTTTGCTTTTTTTTGCATTCTTTTTTTGCTTTCTTTTTTCTATTTTAACTTTCTTTTTTCTTTTTTTGCTTTTTTTTTGCATTCTTTTTTTTGCTTTCTTTTTTCTATTTTAACTTTCTTTTTTCTTTTTTTGCTTTCTTTTTTCTTTTTTTGCTTTCTTTTTTCTTTTTTTGTTTTCTTTTTTCTTTTTTTTTTGCTTTCTTTTTTTCTTTTTTTTTCTTTTTCTTTTTTTTTTTTTGGCTTTCTTTTGGACTTAATTCTTCTCGGCCTTATAAACAAACTCTCTTTTTTTTTCTTCTTTATCTGTTCTCCCTCTTTTTCATTAGCCTTCACATATTCTTTTTTTTCTGCTGCATTATTTCCTTTATTGTCCTCTTCACTTTCTCCCATTTTCGTTGCTTTTCGTTTTCTTTATTAGCGTCTCTTTCTTCCACTTTGTTGTCTTGCTCTTCCTTTTTATTTTCTCTCTCTCACTCTTTTTTTTGGGGGGGGGTTCTCTGTCTATCCCTATCCCACACTTTCTCTATCTATTTCTCTTTCTTCCCCTTTCTATCTCTCTTTCTCTCTCTTTCTCTCACTATCACTCTTTCTGTTTTCCTCTCTTTCTCTATTTCTCTAGCTCTTTTTCTATCTATTTCTCTTTCTTTACCTTTATCTCTCTTTGTCTTTCTCTCTCACTTTCTCTGTCTTTCCCTTTCTCTCTCTCTATCTCTCTCTTTCTTTTTCTTTCTCTCTCTTTCTCTCTCACTCTCTGTATCTATTTCTCTTTCCCTTTCTCTCTCTCTCTCTCTGTCTCTATCTATCTATCTATCTATCTATCTATCTATCTATCTATCTATCTTTAAACTAGATTATTATTAAAATCAACATTATCATCTCTTACCGTTATTATTTTTGACCAGGACCGGTAAGTACTAACCTCGAAACTCTCAACGGGGGCGACCCTAGCCTATTTGGGGTCCCCGGACAGTGCTTTGTGACCATCGCTATCTTATCAATATTTGCTTTTTTTTCTAAATACATTTATATACGTTGCAAATTAAACTAAACTACTAAAAAAGGAAAAGTTTTCGCGGACTTTGACGTCATTCTGAGGGGGAGTTGGGGGGTCGTCCAAATTAGTGAATTTATTTTGCTCATGCTAAGTCTCGAAGCAGGATAGGTCACCAGAATGGCACCTTCAAGACGGATCATCTTTTACAGCGAGCTCGTCAACGGCAAACGACACTGCTGAGCTTCAAAAACGTAAATTCAAAAACTTACCTAAAGTTTTCCCTCCTTCAAGCCGGAATCAACCGGAATCCCTGAGAAACAGAAGCCGCTGACCGTCGTCCTGGTGAGGACCAGTTCTACTTTTCCACTTTTGAGGAGAGGAGAAAGACTGAAGAGTTAGTCAAAAGAAGGCAGCGCAAGACCCGGCAGCTCCAGCCATGATTATCACGCGCCCTCTCAGACGACTAATATCCGAGACTGTTCCAGTCCCGACTTAGCTTCCTGAGACGGTTTCAGCAATCGTGGAGGCGCCTGATGTACCAAACTCAAATACGACTGGTGCCGATGACGACAATATTTTATGAAATAAATAAGGAAAAATGAACAAGAGATTAATGAAAACGGTAATGCTAAAAGTACAACAGGTTGAGTATCATTTATCCGAAATTTCAAAATCCGAAAACCTCCAGAAACCGAAAACTTCCAGAATCCGAAAACATCCCAAATACGAAAACCTCTCAAATCCGAAACTCCCAAATCCGAAAACCTCCAGACTCCGAAAACATCCCAAATCCGAAAACCTCCAAAATCCAAAAACATCCCAAATCCGAAAACTTCCAGAATCCGAAAACATCCCAAATCCAAAAAGCTCTCAAATCCGAAAACCTCCCAAATCCGAAAACCTTCCAAATCTGAAAACTTCCAGAACCCGAAAGATTGTCAGGTGGTGACATGACTTTCCACAAATGGAAAATTTTAGAAAACAATATGGCGACCCGTAGGTTATTGCGTTGCAGCGTTACAAATAAAATGCTGACTTCTTTTTTAATCATTTCACCCCATGCAAGGTGAGAATGCCACTAGTACGCAAGTGACTACAGAGAGTGAAAGTGAGAGAAAAGACTTGGTATAGAGAGGATTAAAGAAAGGATAAAATATGAACGGGATAGAAGATAGCGACTGACGTTGAATTTAAATTTAAATTTTTGAAGATTGTCGTTATCAGGGAAGCGAGTAAACGGAAGGGAATTCCACTGTCAGGAAGTGCGAGAAAAGAAACTGTTGGAGTAGAAGCGGCAGTTGCATTTAGCTATTTCAAAAGTAAAAGGGTGGGACCTAGATGCCAATCTAGTAGCACGCTTAAATTCATGTTGTCGGAGTTCCAGGGAAAAATGCTGACTTTTTTCAGTTTTCATTACATTTAACTGTAATCAGCATCCATGTTTTGTTTTTTTATACAAATGCTGTAGCTGTATGTATCGCAACATTTTAATCAAAACACAACATTGTTGGTATAGACTGATAGCTTACCGAATTTTCCTTCTCACACTCACAGTGATGCCATCGATGAGGTACCTTCTTCCCTTCCCAGTTTCTCACACTTGGTGTAAAAGTAGTTTTTGCTGATGGGCTTAATTATTTTTTGTAAGCAGTGATCATGTTTTTTTAGTGAATATACAGAAAGTACAAAACATTATTTTTTACGTGAAATCTTACTTTCACCACTTAAAAATCCGTGTGAGCATTACGACAAGCGTCATTACCTGTATCTGTATATACACAAAATTCATTAAATTGTATATAAAATTACTTTCAGAGTATGTGTTATTTATATAAAACTACCTTCAGGGTATATGTATAAGCAGATTTATGAAATGTAAGGGGCTTCATGTCTTGCACTTCTCGCTTGTGGAACTCTCTCCCCATTTCTTGTTTTCCTGATTGCTGTAATCTCCAACTATTCAAATGTAACGTCAATCGACGTCTCTAGAAGACCTGATCTATCCCCTGACCGACTCTCCATCCTTTCCTCTATCACTCCTCTTTGTTCTCGCTCCAACTCTATAACCCCTTGCGTGCTAGTGGCTTCCCGCCTTGCATGGGGTTGAATGCTTAAAAAAATATCGTGTTTATGCTTGGGTTCCATTCTCAAGCTGACCCATTTTATAAATGCTATATACAAATGAGCTATGTAAAGTATCAGGTTGAGAACTGGCGCGGGCGGGCTGCCCTTGATGAGGGTGAAAGGAGTCTCTTTGACCTTTGGTTAGCAATCCTTTCAGTGTTGGTTTCAAGATAAAAAAAGACTTCAAATGGGAAGGAAAACTCATGACGGCTTAACCCGATCATTATATTGCATGTGTCTGCCGAGAGGCGTGTACCGGCTGGTATTGACTCTGATCCGGAGAGGTTAAACTCCGCGATAATAACACATGACGACTGTCGTTCGGAGTTTCCGTGGCAAGTCTTTTGCACCGTTAATTCTTTTATCGACAGATCCCAAAAATGTGGATGGTCCGACACAAGCCTTCACCATTTGAAACAAATCATTGTGTTCGTTTTCTGACAACTACACCTAATTAGTTTTTTTTCCTTTGTACACATACAGAAAGTACAAAGCATTATTTTTACATGAAATCTTACTTTATTACTTAAAAATCCGTGTGAGCATTACATGACTAGCGTACTTAAATCTGTATCTGGATGTACACAAAATTTATTACATTTTGTATAAAACTACTTTCAAGGTCTATGTTATTTATGTAGAACTACCTTCATTGTATATGGATGATCTGTATTATATGTAATGGGATATCGTGTTTATTCTTGGGCTCCATTCTCAAACTGCCTCATTTTATAGATGCTATATATTAGGAAATGGACTAAGTTCGAAAATTATTTTAAAATATTTATTGTTTATGAGCTATTTTTATAGAAACAAATATTTAAGTAAATGCTCTATTTATAATAAATAGTATTAACAACATTTACCGTCGTGAATGTCCGAGAAATTTCATAGAAAATATAAATAGTTTATTATAAAAACGTACGAGATCGTCTTTTTCTTTCTTTCACATTCTTTTCTTATTTCTTTCAATCTCTCTCTTTCTTCATTCTTCTTTCTTTCACTTTGTCTTTTGTTTTAATCCTTTCTCCGCAAGCAAGGCAATAAAGTCACTAAGACGCAACAGGTTACTGAATGTTAGCACTACAATAAAAATATGCTATTAAGGTTTTATGCGTTTTCCTCTTCTTTTTTACTTTGTTCGTGCGTACGGCCAAATCACATTGAAACACCGGGTCTCGCACTGCCGTCGAAGTTAAGCAGCATCGAGTATGGCCAGTACCTAGATGGGTGACCACTTGGTTAGTGCAATGGATATCGGCGATCTAGCCGAGTTCCAATTTTGTAATTTTTTGTACATATTCTGTTTCTTCTCCTATCATTTTCCTTTTCAATTTCGTTTAATTTTTCTCTTTATTTTATAATTTGGCCCTAAATCTTTTTTGTGTCCTTATCTTCTTTTGATTTGCTTTCCTCTTTTTTCTTTTCTTCCATTTTCTGCTCTCATCACGTTCTTTTCTTTTTTTTTCTTTATGTCTTTCTCATTCTTCATTTTTCTTTCCTTCGCTTTCTTTTCTTTTGTTTCCTGTTCTCATCACGTTCTTTTCTTTTTATCTTTCTCTTTTTCATTTTTCTTTCTTTTACTTCTTTTTTCTTCTGTTTCCTGTTCTCTTGCCGTTCATTTCTTTTTCTTTCTATCTCTCTCTTTCTTCATTTTTCTTTCTTACTCTTTTTCTTTTCTTCCATTTCATTTCATCGTCGTTGCCTTTTATTTTCTTTCTATGTCTTTCTTCATTTTTCTTCTTTCACTTTCTTTTCTTCCATTTCCTGCTCTCATCACGTTCTTTTCTTTTTTTTTCTTTATGTCTTTCTCATTCTTCATTTTTCTTTCCTTCACTTTTTCTTTTCTTCTGTTTCCTGTTCTCTTCCGGTTCATTTCTCTTTTTTTTTCTTTCAATCTCTCTCTTTCTCCCATTTTTCTTTCCTTCACTTTCTTCTTTTCTTCCATTTCCTGTTCTCATCACCTCCTTTACCTTTTGTTTCTTTCTTTCACTTTCTATTTATTCATTCTCCTGTTCTCATCACGTTTTTCTTTTCTTTTTTTCTTTCTATCTTTCTCTTTCAATATTTTCCCCTTCCACTTTTATCACGTGTATTTTTCCTTCTTTCCTCCATATTTTTTTTTTTTTTGTTCTATTCTCTTTAGTTGGTTTTTATTCGTTTTCCATTACTTTTTCTTTTATAATTTTTTCCATTATTCCCCCCTTTTTTTAATCCTTTCTCCGCAAGCAAGGCAATAAAGTCACTAAGACGCAACGGGTTACTGAGTGTTAGCAATGCAATAAAAATATGCTATTAAAGGGATAGCACAATAATAATTTTTTGGCCTGGGTCCCCTATTTTTTTTTTTTTTTCAGTATAGCTGTTAAACTTACCCCCCCCCCCGGGATAATAAAGGCAGTGGAACATTGACCTTCACCCTTTATTCTTGTGGGACAAGAAATCGAAGCTAAAAATTAGATCTCAAGAGTTGGGATAGGGAGGGCGGAAGCAACTAAGTCAAGTCAATTTTTAGCTTAATATTTTGAGATTGGACGGGGAAGTAATTGGCGGGAAGGAGATGGATTTCTTTTTCAATTTTACAATCATCAAAAATGGCGAAAGTAAATATCGAAAAATATTTTGTTCATCTTTAATAGAAGATAACTTGTCAGTACTGCAGTAAAATAAAAAAGTATTTCTAAAATCCTTCACACTTTTTTTATCATTTCACCCCACAAAAAGCCACTAAGACGCAAGAGGCTATTGAGTATTAGAGAATATGAGAAAAACTACTATTAAGGAGAGAAGACAAAAAAGAATAAAGATTAAGAAAACAGAAGATAACGACTGACATTACATTTAACTTTTAAAAGCTCAAAATTAACTGAGATGCAACAAACCGTAAGCGAAAAATGAAAAATGAAAAAAACGACAAAAAAAAGTGAGCTCTGTTTTTAAAGGCACAGACATTCGGATAACTTAAAAACAATTATTTCGTTACTTATTTTAATGCATTAGTTTACTTACAATTATGATACGTATCTCCAAAAACAAAACAAAAATATGATACCTAAGATTTAAAATCCATTTTAAAAATGAAAAAAAAATCATTTTTGAAGTATTTATTTTTACTTCTAAGCTAAAAGAGTTTAAATTTAATATTCCTAGTAAGCAAAATAATTTGGTGTATTTTATAACCGAATTTAAATTAGGACCCAAGAGGTTACTGATTATTAGAGAATGTGAGAAAAAACTACTATTAAGTGGAGAGGACAATAAAAGTATAAGAATTAAGGAAACAGAAGATAACGACTGACATTGTATTTCATTTTTGAAGGTCAAAGTTGACTAGAAAACAACCAACCGGAAGAGATTTCCACAGACGAGAGAAGAAATTGTTAGCAAAGAATATTTTGTTTTTCTTTTCTTTTTTTTAGTTTTTTTTTTTTTTTTTGCATTTCCTGTTCCCGCCATTTTTTATTTCCTTTCTAGGTTTATTTTTCCATCCTTTCATTTTTATTGCATTCCTTCTGTCCCATAAAAGTTGTTCCACTTGCGTATATATCATATCCACTAAATGTAAAATTATTAATGGGACAGTTAAAGTATATTTCCTTTTATATTTTCCTTCAGCATTCTATCCTCCAGTATCTGTCTATATTTCTGAGATGAGGTATTATGTACACTATCTACATTATTCAGATTATTCTCCTCATCTTTGTCGCCATATTTATTACAACGTCTCCGCCGTTGTACGCTTCGGCTTTCTTCAGTATCTCTCTATATTTCTGAGACGAGGTATTATGTACACTACCTACATTATTCGGACTATTGTCCACATCTCTGTCGCCATATTTATTACAACGTTTCGGCCGTTGTACGCTCCGGCCTTCTTCAGTATCTGTCTATATTTCTGAGATGAGGTATTATGTACACTATCTACATTATTCGGATTATTGTCCTCATCTCTGTCGCTATATTTATTACAACGTTTCGGCCGTTGTACGCTCCGGACTTCTTCAGTATCTGTCTATATTTCTGAGTTGAGGTATTATGTACACAATTTATATTATTCGGACTATTCTCCTCATCTCTGTCGCTATATTTATTACAACATTTCGGCCGTTGTAAGCTCCGGCCTTCTTCAGTACCTCTCTATATTTCTGAGATGAGGTATTATGTACACTATCTACATTATTCGGACTATTCTCCTCATCTCTGTCGCTATATTTATTACAACATTTCGGCCGTTGTACGCTCCGGCCTTCTTCAGTATCTCTCTATATTTCTGAGAGGAGGTGTTATGTACACTATCTACATTATTCGGACTATTCTCCTCATCTTTGTCGCCATATTTATTACAACGTTTCTAATCCCGCCTCGACTCACCTTTTCCTACTTAAATCATTATTATTGTTATTATTATTATTGTTGTTGTCATTCTAAATTTTTCTCATTGTTGTTAATAATCTTTTGCCTTATTTTCAGCTGAATTTATTTCTCGGCAAATGCACCTGTTTTATTGGCTTATTGATTAATTTGCTTTTTCTTTTGTCGTGCTCTGTTTTATTGCCGAGTAAGTTTTCTTTTATATCATTTGACGATGATGATGTCGACGGAAAAACATCCACACAATTTTGTCAAAACCTTTCCCCGTTTGATTAAATATATTTCATTGAAATTTGGCGAAGACGCACGGGCAGGTTACAAAATCAAATAAGGAAAATTTCTTTATTTTTTCCTGTGTGGGAGGGCACCTGGGTGTTTATGTGTGTCACTGCATGTGTGAGTGAGTGAGTGAGTGTATGTATGTGTGTGTATGCGTGAATGTGTGTATATGTGTTTATGTATGTGTGTATGTATTTGTGTGTGATGGTGTGTGTTTATCTATTTACGTGTGTGTATGTTTTAGCGTGAGTGTGTGTGTGAATATGTGTATGTGCTTGAGTGTGTGTATGTGATTGAATGCGTGTATGTATGTATATGTGTAAGTTTGTGTATGTATGTTTGTGCGAATGGGTGAGAGTGCGTGTATATATGCATGTGCGTGTGCATGCGTGGAAGTGTGCGTGCGTGTGAATGCATGTATGTGTGTAGGTATGTGAGTATGTATGAGTGTGTGTGGGCGCCTGTGTGCATGTGAAGGTGTGAGTATGTGTGTGAGTGTGTATATTTGTGTATGTGTGTATATTGGTGAGTGTGCGGATGTATGTGAGAGTCTATATGTGTGATCCTATAAGTCTCAGTATGTGCGTGTAAGTGTATGTGTTTGTGTGTATGGGTGTGCATGTGTGTATGTGAGTGTGTGTGTGTGTACAAGTGTGTGCATATGTGTGTGTGCGTGTGAATGCATGTATGTGTGTAAGCATGTGAGTATGTATGAGTGTGTGTGGGCTCCTGTGTGCATGTGAGCGTGTGAGTATGCGTGTGAGTGTGTATATTTGTGTATGTCTGTATATTGGTGAATGTGCGGATGTATGTGAGAGTCTATATGTGTGAGCCTATAAGTCTATGTATGTGCGTGTAAGTGTATGTGTTTGTGTGTATGGGTGTGCATGTGTGCGTGTGTGTGTGTGTACAAGTGTGTGCATATGTGTGTGTGCGTGTGAATGCATGTATGTGTGTAAGCATGTGAGTATGTATGAGTGTGTGTGGGCTCCTGTGTGCATGTGAGCGTGTGAGTATGCGTGTGAGTGTGTATATTTGTGTATGTGTGTATATTGGTGAATGTGCGGATGTATGTGAGAGTCTATATGTGTGAGTCTATAAGTCTATGTATGTGCGTGTAAGTGTATGTGTTTGTGTGTATGGGTGTGCATGTGTGCGTGTGTGTGTGTGTGTATGTGTGTACAA
>OZ010599.1:31891620-31914120 GCA_963932145.1 Acanthosepion lycidas
AAGCGATACAAAGAACAGGAAATTATGGAGAGCCGTGACCGCCAACGCCCTGAAGGGACATTTTCACATAAGTGTTTGTCTGTGTCTTTGTGTGCGCGCGAGAGTGTGTTTGCGTGTGAGAAAGAGAGAAAGAGCGTTATGCACCACGTGGTTTGTTTAACATTTAGTCGGCTTGCCCGGAGAAAGAGATCTGCCCGGTCCGACTTGCTGACATTAGATCAAAAAGTAAAGAAATATTGTTTCCTTTATACCGTCATGGCAGACAAGTTAGTTCAACTCCATGAATTAGTACAGAATGTTTTTCCCAGGGCAGTGATGACATGATATTGCCTGGCGGAAGTACTTCCTAGACAGAAGGCAATGGTCAGAGCGGAATGTTCCCTTCATGAAATCAATGGCTACGTGCACTTACTTGACAAAAGCGAACCTTCATGTCGGGGGACGTTGGCTGTGGTCTGACCTCAGGAAGGATAAACTCCACGCATATATATATATATATATATATATATATATATATATATATATATATATTATAAATTAACTGATTTAAAATATGGTTTCTTCGCTACACATGAATTACCATGTTTCAAAAACCGAAGCTAAAACATTCAAACTTAATTATATAATTAAATTAATTTAATTATATAATTAAATTAATTATTTCTGGCACATAAAAGAGATCAATAAAACACCTACAGTAAAATGGAAATTAATAAGAAAAGCTAGAATATGTATGTCATTAAATGACCCATGTCCTTTGTGCATACATGAGAATCTATATATTACTAAGTTTATAAAAATAAAAATTTACTGAATTAAAGAAATTAAATACCTTTTCTTTGCTGACACTGTCAAAAATCTTCCTTAAATAATATTTAAAAATAAAATAAATTAATTAAAAAAAATTGTGAGCTGGTAATGTACATATTTATATTTGATGTGTAATAATAATTTTTAAATAATTTAAGTAATTATATTATATTTATTTGTTTTAAAACGAAATATAGTCTATTAGTAATTAAGAGTAAAAATAATATTTTAAAATTATAGTTCAATATAACGTATTCTAACCCAAACCCCCCTTTTAGAAAGAATATTTATGTATACAAGTACAAATTTAACAGAAAAAAATGCGTTGATAAAAAAACAGATGACGTGCGTTGAACGGATGTCAAAATTCGTTGAAAAATGCACCACTACCCGACCTAGACTTAACCTCTTTTTAGAACGAAACTCATAATTGATACAATAATAGTTAATCAAAATGAACACGCTACCGCCCCTGTCTAAATGATTGGATTTCTCTGCATCCTTGGAAACAAAAAATTATGAATTGCATGTGCGTTTAAAAAATAAGTTATTCCAAAATTCACTTGAAGATGAAACAGAACTAATGCTTTTAATTTAATTATATAATTAAATTTGATAATTTTTGCTTCGGTTTTTGAAACATGGTAATTCATGTGTAGCGAAGAAAACATATTTTAAATCAGTTAATTTATAATATTTATTCTCTGTAAATTTACATTGAGTACGGTTTTGTAAAAATATCAATTAAGAACACCGGATTATATATCTTATTGTTCAAAGTAGAGTTCAATAATGATATAAAAACCTTGGAGAATTCCAGTAAGATATCTTTAATCATTTTAAAGATACAACGCTTCAAAGCTTCATCTAACATTTGGACAGTTTTGCTGTTACACGATTTGGACAATTCTGTTGTTACATGTTGAATACATACATACATATATATATATATATATATATATATATATATATATATATATATATATATATATATATATATATAATAAAAAGGCTTAAACACTAATATTCCATGGTCATAATTTATTCCATTGGAATCGATTCCAATGGAATAAATTATGACCATGGAATATTAGTGTTTAAGCCTTTTTATTATATCCTTACTCTGCCCTGGACATTGAGTTCTACCTGGATTCTATCCTCTTGGAATTTTTTTTATACAAATATATATGTATGTCTATGTATGTATGTTTGTATGTATATATATTTATATATTTTGCATATGTATGTGTATATTTACCACTAATATTATCTCTCTCTCTCTCTCTCTCTCTATATATATATATATATATATATATATATATATATATATATATGTATGTATTCAAATCAAGGGTTTCGTTTCGTCCAAGCTTCAGAACCTGCTATCAATCAAGGGCCGTTTCAACAGAAGGTCATGTGTGCTTGGTGGAATTTCAAGGTGGCTGTTTTACTTTGACCTTGTCGCAGATGGTCCCGCATTGAACGCTGACATTTATTCTCAACTTGACAATTCTTCGGAACAAGCACAAAATTAAGGAACTTGAGGTGCTGGAAGTGCTGCCTCAATCTGTCTACAGTCCAGACCCCGAACCATCAGATTACCGCATTTTTTCAGCCATGGCTCATTATGACCGTAGACGGAGGTTCAGCAAATTGGATGTATTTTTGCAAAATGTGGAATTAAGATTCTGGCACAACGTTGACAACAGACAATAAAATATTATGGGATATATTTTGATAAATTAACGCTTTTCGTATGTAATTTGATTTAACTGCTAATTGCAGCTTGCAAAATGAACAAAAAGCTTTTGATACAGCCTAGTCTACATTAATTATAATAATACGACAAAAAAATGATCGAATATACGTGAAAATGAATAAAATTTAATGCATTTTTAAGACCAGTACAATTTTTGTCGAAAGTGTGGTCAATAGATAACTAGGACGACAGTCGTCTATAAATAAATTCGTAAATATTCAAAAGACATCTCACTGACCTGCTTCAGAGCTTCGCCTAACAACGTTCATCAAGACCACAGGGTCCGACCAATTTTTAGGTCTGTTGCTAAGAAAGATGGTTCACTGTATCGGACGAGACAGAATCTATCTTACAAATTTATAACTCTGCCATTCGCCCATGCTGCGAATATTGCTGCTACATATGGTTCGGTGTTCCTGCTCTATATTCTTGATAAAATCCAAACAAGTATCAGCAATATCATTGGTCCCGATCTGGCATCTCGGCTTCAGTCAATTTCCCATCGCCGTAATACTTCCATGGTAATTGGTCAGATGAACTTTGCTCTATGATTTGAATTTAAGCATAGTACTAGATAAGCGGCAAGGTCTCATCAATTTGTATTTGAATGGGTTAGATGTAACCATAAGTTCTATGCTAACAGTTTCTTCTCTCGCACTTCTCGCTCCTGGAACTCTTTGTCGATTTCTTGCTTTTCAACCAACTTTGATCTTCAAAAATTGAAATTCAATGTGAATCGTCATCTACTGTCGTCTTGATTCCTATTGGTTTATTGTTCTTTCTCCTTAAAGTTTTTTTCTTTTTTATTATTCTTTCGCATTTGTGTCATGGGGTATAATGATTATATTTATATAGTCATCCACAGACAGACTGTTTCGCTGTATTCCAGCTCTTTAGTGTAGCTAGACGCTCAATTGCTGTAAGCCGGGATCGAAACCCGACCAATTCGGCATCAGTCAGAGATCCTAACCCTGGGTTATCGTCGCACGGCAATGAGTAAGGGAAATTTTAACGTTTTCTATACAAAATACGCCAGTGGCCCGGAGAGCTCAATTCAGTAGAAGAGCAATGCATTAATAGCAGTAGGGGCCACTTTTGTTTTTGTTTTTTAAATTACATTTTTCTCAAGGGAAATCAACCAGATTATCCGGGAGCATATAAATTGTCATCCACAGACAGACTGTTTCACAGTATCACAGCTCTTCAGTGTGGCTAGACGTCCGATTGCTTCAAGCCGGGATCGAATCGAAACCCGACCGATTCGGCATCAGTCAGATCTTATCCTTAGGCTATATATATATATATATATATATATATATATATATATATATATATATATATATATATACCATATATATATATATATATATATATATATAGCATATATATATATATATAGCATATATATATATATATAGCATATATATATAGCATATATATATATATAGCATATATATATAGCATATATATATATATATATTTATATATAGCATATGTAAATTAACGAATATATATATATATATATATATATTCGTTAATTTACATATGCTATATATAAATATATATATATATATATGCTATATATATATATATGCTATATATACATATACATATTCGTTAATTTACATATGCTATATATATATATATATATATATGCACTTGTTAGTTTACATATGCTTAATACGGCCCGTCAGAAATGTGTAAATTTCTTTTCATTTTTTGTTTCAACCTTTGGAAGTAAAGTCTGATGACCCGCAGTCCTTTAAAAGGGCTGTGATGAAATAATTTATTACATGGAATCTTAAAGTGGTCTGTTTTGTTTAAATTATTTGCTCTGGATTTACATTGAGCTCTCTGGATTTTATCCTCCTTGGGTCTACCCATACGGATTACCTAGTTTTTCATAAACTAAATATATATATATATATATATATATATATATATGTGTGTGTGTGTGTGTGTGTGTGTGTGTGTGTTGTCATTTGCTTAGGTAAAGATACGCCTCGAGCAAATATGATTGTTCGAAAAAATCATGGGAAATTTGTTTGAAAACAGTAATTTATAGAGACAAATATTTAAGTAAATGCTCTGTTTATAATAAACAGTATTAACAATATTTAGCGACCTGAATGTCGGAGAAAATCTCATAAAAATGTAGTTAATACTGTTTATTACAAACATAGCATTTACTTAAACATTTGTATCGATAAAAATAACGTATAAACAATAAATATATTAAAATAATTGTTGGACTTGAATTCATTTCATAATATATGTCCTCATTTGTTTACGTAAAGATACGCTTCGAGCAAATATCAGCCTTCGAGGGAAATCATGGGAAATTTGTAGTGTAGTAATTTGATCTTGCTGACCAGACGCTTCCTCTGTAGCTAAATGGTATAGCATGTTAGGTCAAATGACAGTTCCGTGTAATATACAGGTTCGATTCCTGTAGGAGGACACATATTTTCTACGATATTTCTCGAACATTTAAATGTTGTTAATACTGTTTATTAGAAAGAGAGCATTTACTTAAATATTTGTATCTATAAAAATAGCGTATAAGCAGAAAATATATATTTAATTTGGTATTTTTATTACTTCAAGCATTGTTTTAGTGGATACTCGCATTTGAAAGAGACGGCCAATTTTTATTTTAAACAATATATATTACGTCCATCCGTCTCAGCAGCATTCAAGAAGTATTAATAAAGAAAATGTGTTCTTCGACAGGGATCGAACAAGCTTCCTTCATTCCCACTGGGCTAGAAAATATGCGTCCTCCGGCAGGATTCAAACCTGCATCCCCTAACATCAACCGTCATTAGATCTAATGTGCACAACCGATTCTGAGGGAATTCATGTTCGAATCCTGCCGGAGGGCGAATATTTTCTGACAAGCTTTCTTGAATTTTCAGGCCGGTAAATGTAATTAAATATAAGTACTGTTTAATTAAAAAAAAAAGTGAGCATTCACTCGAATATGCGTATCCATCTAAAATAACGTTTTAGCAAAACAAATTAAAATATGTCAGATTTAATCAATTTCATTATATATATATATATATATATATATATATATATATATATATATATATATATATATATAATAATTGTGTGTATTTAGGCAGCAAATTTTCTCTCGGGCATGTCTGACTGAATAAATTATAAATATTATGTCTGCTATTTTTTAACAAAATCCGTCCATACTCACGAATAACCTTCCGTGTATTGATGTTAAAGGATGAGAGAAATGTGATATATATATATATATATATATATATATATATATATATATATATATATACAGAGAGAGACTTTGGAGTAGATGGGTTCGATTATCGCCCAGTTCTCACTCTTTCCTCATTTTTTGAACTGGAATAGAGGTTTAACCCTGGTTTCCACTTTAGGATTAGGTTTCCGGTTCCGTCTCCTGAAATCTTTTCACATTCTTTTTCACTCCCAGTGAATCGTCTTGCTTGAAATGAAATGATTAGAATATACATACATACATACATATATATATATATATATATATATATATATATATATATATATATATATATATATACGGGAGGATGCATAATTCTTTTACTACTTATGTTCTATCATATCTGCATCATTCCGAATTTCATTTCTTTTTTCTTCACCTGGAAATTTGGAGTCGAAGAAAGTTAATAATGGAAAGAAATGCCAGAGATGACAATTCCAACGTCCAGTGCACGTCTCCTCGCCCGATTAAACGACAACCCGACCCAATCTCGATTCTCTAAATGCCGCCTTGCTTTCTGCAAGTGACGACCGCAGATGATTAATTTTTTTCGCTGCAACGAAAACGTAAAATACACTGAGAATCGGTATGTGCTAATCGTAATGAAGAGTTATTAAAAGACTTCTTTATGTTTCTGAAAATGTTTTTATTCAATGCGTTCTTCTTTTGGGGATATAGTAGATCAAGCAATGCGAATTTTTTTTAGGGTGTCATTATTATTATTATTATTAATAATAATTTATTGGGTACTCTCACCAGTAGAATAGTAATTTCTCGGGAGAGGGTTTGACCAGTACAGCATGAGATGAATCTCCGACTACCGGATATTTACCAACTTTACCACGCGGTCAGATGTGGCACAAGGCCGAATTCAATGTGGGATAACCAAGCCTATAGCTCGGCCAAAAATTCCCCGTAGATCCCGTATAAAACGGTGTCGGGTAGGTTTTTACCGAGACGAGACTCTGCCCTTCGACATAGCTTCATCTGGGGATCCTCTCTGCCCGGAGGCAGTGAGTCTGACCAGCACAGCCGGAGACGAATCTCCAACTGCAGACCAACATACAGTATTTACTATTGTATTTATGTAAATGGGGACATACCCATTATCGTCCGTAGGTATGCTACAACATTATGAAAATAAGCCTGTTGCTGGATAAGAAAACTGACAAACAAATAGCTTTTCTTTGATGAAGAAGAGTTATCATTATTTACGCTATTTATTTGAACTATTGTCCTCATTTTTGTTGTTGTTGCTATAACTAGTCAAAAAGAAACAAAAACAAACCGTAGAAAACCAAAGACAATAAGCGATGCGAAAAAGGAAAAAATAAAAATAGGGGGAGGGTTAAAAATAACAAGAAAAGAAAAGAAAAAAGTACACAACTAAATATGCACAAAACTAAAACAGGAAAAACTGAAAAGTTCAAAAAGGTTTTCAAAAAATTAAAAATCAAAAAATCTTTACAGTTCAGGCGAAATTAAACACTCAAGCTGGACTAACAAACGTCAATCTACACAAGCAAAAGAACGAATCTCCAACTGCAGATCAACATACAGTATTTACTACTGGGCATACACATTATCGTCCACAGGTATGCTACAACAATACGTTTCATCTTTTCGCTATCTCTACACATCTTTTTCTGCCAACCATTTGCACAAGCTCGTTAGGTAATTTGCTGTTTTCCTCTCTCTCTCTCTCTCTCTCTCTCTCTCTCTCTCTCTCTCTCTCTCTCTCTCTCTCTCTCTCTCTAGCCTTTGAAATGTCCTGTCAATTTCAAAACTTTTACATACACACATGCATTCACACACATACACACACATGCTTGGTTGGCATAAAACTCTGAGTAACTGTTAAGAACTATTCTGGTTGCAATTCAGGTGTGGCATCACAAAGACAGTTCATGGCTCTCCACTATATCCTGCGTTTTATAACTCTTAGTATGTGTTGTAACCTAGGGAAGGTTAGTGAATAGAATAATCACATGAAGGTTGGTAATGAACGATAATACTTAGGACACAAACAACAGATATATGATTTGCCAGTGGTGCATAGAAGAAGTAGTCAACTGCCAGAAGTGAGTCAAGTGAATTCCACAATGAATCTCCAGCTGCAGACCAACATACAGTATTTACTACTGTATTTATGTGAATGGGGACATACCCATTATCATCCATAGGTATGCTACAACAGGTATAAACCTAGCTCTTTAAGGTAGGATATTGTGTTAACAATTTCTGTATTCTCAAATAGTTTCCTTGTAATATTTATATCTTTCTGGTGCTCAATGAGTAGATTCAGTTAAAATTTGTTTCACCGTGAGCGCAGCTTGGCATGATCTCCGTGTTGGTTGATCTTTATTCTTCAGCAAGTATGAATAGTTGAGGGTATGTGTGGCTTATTTGAAGCCAAGCCAACATTACTTCAGCCTTTTTTTCAAAATCTAAACACCTGTCTCCATTTCCCCATGATCAGCTTGATTATACGAAGCTTTTTATTTGCGTTCTTCGTCCAGCACTATTGTCATTTCTGTTGAATTAAACTGCTTATTTTACTTTCCAGGTCCGCATATGGGATCCTGAAACTACTATCAAGGGATTCATTTGTCAGAAATATTGATGTAACTATCCTCTGGGACATGCCAATTCAAAATGACAGGGAAATAAAAAGCAACAGACTTGATATTATCATAAAAGACAATTCAGGAACAGTATGCTTATTGATATAGCAGTATTATCTGAGAGAAACACCTCCATAAAAATTATCAAGAAATTTTCCCAATACAAGGACCTGAATATCAAGATTAACAGGTTGAGGGGAATGAAGATTGAAACTGTACCAATAGTAATCGGAGCACTGGGCCTCGTGAAAAAAGGAATGGGCAATTTTACTAACAGTATCCCAGGTAACATCAACATACAAGTAGGATCGCCCTACTAGGAACAACCTATATACTAAGAAGTACTATCAATTAAAATGACAATTCTCCAATAGCGGCTAAGCACCATAGGTTATACCCGGCTCTACAGGATACAAAGCAGGAAACACAACATACATACATCATAATAATGATACTAATAATATTATTAATAATAATAATGATAATAAATAATAATAATACTATTAATAATAAATAAATCATCTGCTCTTCTCTCCATTCTCGACAACTTGTTTCACCTTTTTTGGATAGACTTGTGACTGGCGACGAAAAATGGATCTTTTATCGAAATGTTAAGCGTCGTAGACAGTGGCTTGCTAAAGGGGAAGGACCCCAGCCGAGAAGGGAACTTCATGGCCAAAAGGTTCTTCTTTCAATCTGGTGGGATCGCCAAAGAATAATCCACTTTGAATTCTTACCACCTAATGCAACAATTAATGCTCAAATATACTGTCAGCAATTAGAGCGTTTGAACCAAACTTTGAGGAAAAAAAGACCTGCTCTAGTGAATCGAAAAGAGGTGATGTTTCATCAGGACAATGCGCGACCCGACACAACAAGAATCACGTCACAAAAGATCGAAGAACTTGGTTGGGAGAGAATTCCTCATCCATCTTATTCTCCCAATCTTGCTCCTTCAGACTACCATTTGTTTCGTAACTTACAGAATCATTTAAAAGAAACAGCTTTTGTAACGCAGGAAGAGGTTAAAACTGACATTTGTGAGTTCATCGAATCAAAGCCAAAATAATTTTACAGTAATGGAATTAGTAAGCTTGTTAATATATCGAAGGAAGTCATAGATAATCAGGGAAAATACGTTGTTGATTGAATCTGTAATTAAATGTAACATTTGGTCACTTGTTTTCTTTATTCAGAATTCGGACAGAAATTATGGGATGACCTGATATTTTTCTTATTCTTATTTCGACATATTTCGATTTTTGTACTTGTTTCTTTTTCTTCACTTTCATTCCTTCGATGTTTTTTCTTCTTCTTCTTCCGTCATATCTCTCTTTTTCGTTCGTGTTTTTCTTTTGCCTCACTTTCATTCTTTCGACGTTTCTTTCTCATTCTACTTCCGACTTTTTTCTCTTTTTGTTCTTTTTTTTGTTTTTGCTCTCATTCATCCGATATATTTTTTATTCTTAATTCGGAATATTTTTCTTTTTCGTTCTTCTTTTTCCTCATTTACATTCTTTCTATGTTTTTTTTTTTCATATTTCTCTGAAATTTTTCTCTTTTACGTTCTTTTTTTGGTTCTTTTTCCACACTTTCATTCTTTCGATGGTTTTATCTTATTCTTATTCCAAAATATTTCTATTTTTACGTCTTTTTTACATGACCTGATATTTTAAACATTTGTATCTATAAAAAATAACGTATAAACAAAAAATATATTAAAATAATTGTTGGACTTAAATTCATTTCATAATATATGACCTCATTTGTTTACGTTAAGATACGCTTCGAGCAAATATGAGCCTTCGAGGGAAATCATGGGAAATTTGTAGTATAGTAATTTCACCTTGCTGACCAGACGCTCCCTCTGTAGGTAATTGGTATAGCATGTCAGGTCAAGGTGCCATTATTATTATTATTATTATTATTATTATTGTTATTATTATTATTATTATTATTATTATTATTATTATTATTATTATTATTATAACAATTATTTTTATCATTATTATTATTATTTTTATCCTTATTATTATTATAACAATTATTATTATCATTATTATTATTATCATTATTATTATTATTATCATTATTATTATTATAAAAATCATTATTGTCATTATTATTATTATTATCATAATGATAATAATAATTATCATTATTATTACAATTATTATTATCATTATTATTATTATTATCATTATTATTATTATTATCATTATTATTATTATCATTATTATTATAACAATTATTATTATCATTATTATTATTATCATTATTATTATTATTATCATTATTATCATTACTAACATTATTATTATTATTATAACAATCATTATTATCATTATTATTATCATTATTATTATTATCATTATTATTACAATTATTATTATCATTATTATTATTATTATCATTATTATTATTATTATAACAATTATTATTATCATTATTATTATTATCATTATTATTATTATTTAAACAATTATTATTATCATTATTCTTATTATCATTATTATTATTATTATTATAACAATTATTATTATCATTATTATTATTATTATTATTATTATTATTATCATTATTATTATTATTATCATTATTATTATTATCATTATTATTACAGTTATTATTATCATTATTATTATTATCATTATTACCATTATTATTAATATTATAACAATTATTATTATTATTATTATTATTATTATCATTATTATTATTATTATCATTATTATTATTATTATAACAATTATTATTATCATTATTATTATCATTATTATTATTATCATTATTATTATCATTATTATCAATATTATTATTATTATAACAATTATTATTATCATTATTATTATTATTATTATCATTATTATTATAATTATAACAATTATTATTATCATTATTATTATTATTATTATCATTATTATTATCATTATTATCAATATTATTATTATTATAACAATTATTATTATCATTATTATTATAATTATAACAATTATTATTATCATTATTATTATTATCATTATTATTATTATTATCATTATTATTATAATTATAACAATTATTATTATCATTATTATTATTATCATTATTATTATTATTATTATCAATATTATTATTATTATAACAATTATTATTATCATTATTATTATTATTATCATTATTTAACTTTCGACACATTTTTTTCTCATTCATTCTTCAGCTTTCGTAGTTTTTTTCTCTTATTCATTCGGTCTTTTTCTTTATTCTTTTTTTTTTTTTTTGTTCTTTCGACTTTTCAGTGCTTTTTTCTTTATACGATGTTTTTTCTATTTTTAGTCTCACTTTTTTTCTTTTGCCTTCACTCATTCTCCTTTCGATATTTTATCCCTTTCAGTATTCCATCGATACGTTTATCTCTCCTTTCTTTCCTCTATCTTTCTTCTTTCAGTCAGTTCTCTTTTTCGTTCGTTTCCTCCATTTTTTCCAAACTCGTTTTTCTTTTCTCTTTTCTCATTTTTTTTATCTTTCTTCATGCCACTCTTTTCTTCTTTTTTTTCTTTCCTTTTCTCCTCCTTTCTTTTATTTTTCATTTCTTTTTTCTTTCTCACTCCTTTTTCTTCTTTTTGTTTTGCTTTTCTATTGATTTCTTTGTTGTTTATCCTTCTTCTGAACTGAACCTCTTTCTCTGGACGTGTTTACTTTTTACCTCGTTCCTCTTACCTCATTCTTCTTACCTAATTCCTTTTACTTCATTCCTTTTACTTCATTCCTTTTACCTTATTCCTTTTATCGTGCTTTTAACCTCTTTTTTTCTTCCTTTCCTTTCATACCTCCTTCTCCATTCCAGCAACATGGCGTCACTTTAACAAGCAGCAAGCACTGTCTTATCTCACCAACTGCACCAACACTGAATGGTAACATATTATGAAGACAGATTCTGTCATCTGCCACGCCAACAGAAAGACAAAACGGTTCGTAACAAGGAGTTCACCTCAAAAATGTTTCATCTCGTCAAAAGATTGAGAAAATGACAAAAATGATTTCGGCAGCAGCGACGCCAGGTGACAAAGGCAAGAATTAAGAGAAAATCATAAATTACTTTTTCTTTATTAATTTTTGTCAAATATTTCGTACTTATTTCTTTTTCTTTCTTTTTTTTCTTTCTTGTATTGTCTTCCATTTTGCATTCACGTACGCATGCGCACATATGCATATTCCACAGAAGATATTTGCACATCGATTTAAAGATATTCACAGAGTTTAGTTTTGACGGGGGAAAACCGGTAACTAGAGATAATCAAACTCAGTAACCCAGCAAATTCATTCAGATATTTTTACTCGAAATCCCATATTTGCTCGGTTTCATCTCCGAAACTTAAACAAAGTCATTTCTAAAGAATTCGTGGATTTATTTTTAATATAACATTTCTCTTACTTCAAGTGTCAGTATTTAACGGATACCCTTATTTGAAATAGACGCCTTTATCTCAGACTGTTCATATCTATCTTATTGATACATTGAAGATGTCCCATTAATATATCTACATAACACAACCAGAACTTGTTGATAGATCAAAAAGGATAGAATCTATAATCATTTATTTCACCTATGAAGCAGATAGATAGATAGATAGATAGATAGATATGAACAGATTGACATAGATAGATAGATAGATAGATAGATAGATAGATAGATAGATAGATAGATAGATATTAGGTTGGTGCAAAAATAATGACGTAATAATGTCGTTTTTTGACGTATTTTTATTTTTGCACCAACCTAATAGATAGATAGATAGATAGATAGATAGATAGATATGAACAGACTGAGATAGGTAGATAGATATGAACAGACATAGGTAGATATGAACAGGCAGATAGAAATGAACAAACTGAGATAGATAGATAGATAGATAGATAGATAGATAGATAGATATGAACAGATTGACATAGATAGATAGATAGATAGATAGATAGATAGATAGATATGAAAAGACTGAGATAGATAGATATGACCAGAATGAGATAGATAGATAGATAGATAGATAGATAGATAGATAGATAGATAGATAGATAGATAGATAGATATGAAAAGACTGAGATAGATAGATATGACCAGAATGAGATAGATAGATAGATAGATAGATAGATAGATAGATAGAATTGAAAAGACTGAGATAGATAGATATGACCAGAATTAGATAGATAGATAGATAGATAGATAGATAGATAGATAGATAGATAGATAGATATGAAAAGACTGAGATAGATAGATAGATAGATAGATAGATAGATAGATAGATAGATAGATAGATAGATAGATAAGCAAATAGGCAAAAAGAAAGTTTTGGGCAACCTTCTGGATTTCATAATTTTAAGTTTCATACCTTCTTCGTTTAACTTCCTCTACACCAGGAGGCTGAAAATAGTTAAACCATTAGTTCAAGATATCCAATTTTTTAGAGAGGGGTTTATCTCATATTTAAAATCTGCTAGCTCTAAGGATATCCTTCTCCCCGCAAGGGACATAAAGAATAAAAGAGCTAAACTTTTAAGGAAACTTTATGCAGTAAGGGATTAATTCCACTATTATTATTATTATTATTATTATTATTGTTATTACTGAATATATCATAAACCCTCTACTACTGGAGTGAGTTAGTAAATTTGTTTTTAATAGGACACGCATACAGACGGCAGCGAAGGAGAGCGAGAAGGGACTAAGCATAAACTACAAGAAGACAGAATGCATGGTCATCGTTCAAAAAGATGAGCCTGAAATGAGATTTGCAGGTCGGGGACACTAAAATCAAGTAGGTGTGGAAATTTAAATATCTGGGAAGTGTTCTGACAGAGGACCGTCAGTGCGACGCTGAGATCCGAAGACGTATTGAGATGGTCAAAGACGCATTCCAAAAGCTAGGCAGAGTATTAAGAGACAGGAGGATTTCTTTGGTAACAAAGAAAAGAGTATTGAACTGCTATGTGACATCTGTCTTCCTTTACGGCAGCGAATGTTGGACGGTCTCCTGAAAGATGACGAAGAGTCTCGAGGCAACGGACGTATGGTTCTACAGAATGATGCTAAGGATACGATGGACCGAACATGTGGGCAATGCTGAGATTTTAGAGGGGAAACAAAAAGGAAACTTATACTTAACATCAGGAAGAGGCAGCTGAGATTTCTTGAACACATAATGAGAAAGGTGAGCTTGGAGAATCTGATACTCACAGGACGGACAGAGAGACGACGGAAAGCAACACATGACATACCGGGTTGATGGCAGAAAAGGGTTTGGAAGAAATGACAAAAAGACTAAACTTATTGAGACTACAAGGGATAGGAGGAGGTGGTGAACGCCTACGTCTTGAAAGAACACGGCACATAAAAGAAAAAGAATATATATATATATATATATATATATATATATATATATATATATATATTATTATTATTATTATTATTATTATTATTTTTATTTTCTTTGCTTTCTGGCGTTTACACATTTCTTTCCGGGTCCCACCCAGGGACCTAAGGTTAGAAATGGCATCATGACACTTTTCACTGACAAACAAAAAAAAAAAAAAAAAATTACATAGATAGAGCCCTTCGTAAAGTGTGGGCTGTACTTGTCAGAACAATTTTTTGTATCTCCTTGAGGCATGGGCTTCCAGGAATCCCTGCAATTAGTCTACTGCAATCTTTTCCAACCAGTCCTAGGGCTCCAACTACAACAGGGATTGTTGATGTTTTATTATTGCTGAATATACTATAAACCCTAGTTCCTCTACCATTGAAGTGAGCTAGTAGATTTGTTTTTAAAAGGACACGCATACACAAGAACGTAGGTATGGTTCTACAGAAGGATGCTAAGGATAGTATAGAATGAACGTGTGAGCAACGAGGACGTTTTAGATGGGAAATTTAAATATCTGGGAAGTGTTCTGACAGAGGACCGTCAGTGCGACGCTGAGATCCGAAGACGCATTCCAAAATCTAGGCAGAGTATTACGAGACAGGAGGATTTCATTGGTAACAAAGAAAGGGGTACTAAACTGCTACGTGACATCTGTTCTCTTTTACGACAGCGAATGTTGGACGGTCTCCTCAAAGATGAAGAAGAGACTCGAGTCAACGGAGGTATAGTTCTACAGAAGGATGCTAAGGATACCATGGAACGAAGAAGTGATGCGGTTTTGGAGAGGATACAAACAAGGAGATAGCTTATACTTAACATCAGGAAGCCGCAGCTGAAGTTTCTAGGATACGTAATGAGAAAGGAGGGCATGGAGAATCTGATACTCACAAGGCGGTAGAGGGAAAGAAAGCAACGCGTGACATACCTGGCGGGCTTAAGCAAATGGTTAACAGAACAGGGTTTGGGAGAAGTATCAAAAGGACAAAACATATTGAGAAGTATATGGTATAGGGGAGAAGTGGAGAGCCATGATCGCCTACGCCCTGAAGGGACACGGCACATAAAAGAAGAAGACCCTTCGATTTTTAGGCGATTTATTTAAAATACAGAGGGTGCCTTCAAGCTTTTGGCCTGCGGGGTATACAAGGTGCGTATGATATTTGAGGACATTTGATTGTGTGTCTGTATTTATGTGATAATCGATTAATATGCTTTTATCTTTCCAGATCATCAATGACGGACCATCAGCTAAGGCATGAGATGAAACGACCCCTGTAATTGTTGCGATACACGCAAAACACGGCAATGTTGAGAATGTACGCTTTTTGGAAATCGCTAAATCGTTTGTGCGTAAAGTTCCAATGCAAATCCCGGAAGGTCCATGGTGGAGCCATTGCCATAGTCTCCATGTTTCCAAAAGCTCTATCAGCAATGGTGAGGGTCATGAGAGCATTCGGTACGAGTCATACCAGATGAAGAAAAGAATAGATTGAAACTGTATTCCATTTTTTTTTTTATTTTTACATTAGGAAAACCACTCCTATATCCGGAGAGTAGCATTACCAATCAGATCACGGGAGAGCGTCATGTTAAGGCAAGGCTAAATTACCTATTTAACAATGCACAAAATTTTCTGTGATTGCGTTCTGGGTATAAAAATGAAACAAGCATATATAGATTCGAAGAAGTCACAACGAGAGGTGTACAATCCTTAAATCGTCAATTATCATGACGGTTCCCGTAACCTAATTGGTAACGGTACGCATGGGCTATAACAGTGGTTTTCTTAAATGAAAAGGGGAACACAGGTTCGTTATCAGTCGGGATGCATATTTTTTCTTTAATAGGACTTCTCGGTCTAGGCCGGTTGATATTAATTTCATTGTTTCAGGGAATAAAACAACGATGTCAAATCAAACACGCACAGCCATAAAAAATAACGTTTATACTAATAAGAAATAATGTCGGATTAAAAAAAAATCATGAGATCCATCATACATGTATGAATCCACCTCTTCTACTCCCAGCTATGGGTTAAATAGTAAGACTTGTATCAGTAACTCATTATTATATCAATCAATCAATCTAAAACAATGGTATATTTAATTAATGCAAAACAAAATAATGTGGCACATGGGAACATCAACAATCCCTGTTGTAGTTGGAGCCCTCGGATTGGTTAGAAAAGATTCCAATAGACTAACTGAAGGGATTCCTGGAATCCCATGCCTCAAGGAAATTCAGAAAATTGTTCTCACAAGTACAGCCTACATTTTACGGAGGGTTTTATCAATGTAAAATATTTTTATTTTTGTCAGTGGAAAGTGTCATGATGCCATCTCTAACCTTAGGTCTCTGGGCGGGACCCGGAAAGAAATGCGACACACCAGAAATCAAAGGAAATAATAATAATAATAATAATAATAATAATAATAATAATGGCGATGATGATGGTGATAATGATGATGATGATATTGCAGCAATAGACTGAGGGTGTTTACGTTCACAGGTCTATAGATGAGACCCGGGTGGAAATGAGTGTACAACAGAAATTAAAGGAAATAATAATAATAATAATAATAATAATAATAATATTAATAATAATGTAAAACCTGAAGGAAGATCTGATCACAAATTTTCAGGACTGTTGCTATGGTAACGGAGCTAATGTAGGCAGGGTGAAGCTGCTTGGCACAGAATGACATTGATCACTCTCGCGCAGGCGCACTAAGTTATCTCGCTCACTTCCGTTGTTTATAACGCTGCCTGGAACAGCGGGTGTAGAACATTATCGATGCGAATCCCGGAATGTCCATGATATCTCCACGTGTTAGTCCACTGTCCCAATCCGCAATGCGGTGTATGGGGACATTCGGTACAAGCCATATGTGATGAGGAAAAGGGAGGTTCATGCCTCTGTTAAACGCGCTCGCTACCCGCTGTTCGGTCGAGGATCAGAGTGTAGTATCGCTTCCCCCCCCTTTTTTTTTTTAAAGTTATGAGGTGTCCAACCCTGTGTCAGTGCCACCTTTATTGCACAAGAATGGAATGTTTGGTGGGTAACAACACCAGCTTGCGAATGGGAGTGGTCGGTGGCGACTGGGCAAATATTGTCACTGGCCGATATGTACGCGTATGGTCACCCTACGTTAAACTGATTCTGCCATCATAGACATTTACGTAAATACCAAACGTAGCCTCCTCGGACTTCGGAGGTGGGATTAGATTCTGGTATATGTCCTTCGCTGCTGTTCAGCGTTGTTTTTGATTTTTTTGTTTTGTTTTTTGTTGTTTTTTTTTTTGTTTTTTTTTTTGGCGGGGGGTAATGAGGGATAGCTGATACGGTGATTCCAATCGTGCTGCAGCACCTACGTTGTTACAGTGAATAGGAATAATAGGTGGATACCAGCTTTATACGCCAGCTCCTCTGATGAAGGCTGGAAAATACAATTGTCGAAACGTTGTGATAATAACAACAAAGATGATGATAATATTCCGAGGGTAAATTTTGTAAATAAGGATAAATCGCCATTCTAGAAATTCAGTCGCAAAAAGAAGTGTAAGAATTGCCTCTGGGCTGGATTGCAGAATACTGGAACGATTCGTTGGGATTTCGATAAATTGGAAATAAATATCCTTATCAGATGTTACAGTCAATTTTTTTTTTTGTCCCCTTTAACGTCTGCTGCGCTTGAAATTAGCTTACGACGAGTAAATCCCTGTTTTTTTTTGTTTTTTTTTTGTTTGTTTGTTTTTTTTTGGGGGGGGTTGTTTTGGGGTTTTTTTCCTCCTCTCTCTTGATTCGTATATGGCACTCTGCTCTTCTGCCGTTTGCAATGGCATACATATGTCTTTCATTTTATCTTAAAGACGCCTGCCATAAGGTGAAATGCGTTGTCTGAATACCTTTTCTACTTTTCACATTATCTCCATTTATGTCCGATATTACTCTACACCCCACTAACATCCATGTTATTAAAGCACCTAAAGGGAAAATAAAAAATATGTTACCTAATATAAATATATATATATATATATATATATATATATATATATATATGTGTGTGTGTGTGTGTGTGTGTGTGTGTGTGTGTGTATTTAGGCAGCAATCATTCTTTTATGCACATTTCACTGAATACGACAGACAAGGTGCTTTTATTTAGTTTTTTATACAACTTCTCATGCGATCTAATTTTTTTTTTCTTTTCAGATGATAATTATATAAAAAATGTCCGAATATTCTTTTTATCCGAGCGCTTTCGGCTTTACATTAAGCCATTTTCAAGGATTAAATATTTTAACTGTTCAATAAGAAATAGATTTGTTGTATGGATGTTTTATAAAATGTTTTCATTTTTCAAAACACGGTCAAGATATTGTGTCCATGTTCATAGTTGATATTATTAAGTGTTGTTTTTTATGTTTTTATTAATAAGGCTTCCATTATTTTTAGCTTTTTTATGCATGTATATAATGCTATTATATTAGTATTGTCAACAAGTATGTTAGGAATAGTATCCGGTAGGTCTCCATGAATATTTAAATGAGATCTAATTGAGCTATGGTCAGAAAGATGTAGAGTGAGTCTGCATGTCAAACATGTTGTTGTGTGGCTTATATAATTATTTACGAATGTTTATTGATCAAGAATACAGTATATGCGTTTGTGTGTGTGTGCGCGCGCGCGGGGGCGCGCGCTTTAGGAACATATCTTCATTCAAATATGTTTTCATTGAATAATATAGACATATTGTATATACTTCATTTTATATTGAACCTTTCCAGTTTTCAGTTGTTTTGATGTTAAGATGAAGTCCATTACGGAAGGCACTGTAGATTAAATTTTAATCCGAGTACTTTCGACCTTTTATGAGATCATGTTTAGGGGTAAATTACGAATACAAACTTATTGTAACTGCGATCTAGCGTGTTTGTCTAAAAATAAATTCGTCTAAATTCACCTTCCAATAGCTTAGGGGTAATATATATACATGTGTGTGTATGCGTGTGTATGTTTAGGCAACATAATATTTATTCCAATATTGATATACACCTGATGAAACCCAAAGGACACAACAGTCGAAACGTGATAAAAAGAAAAACGATGACGATAATAGTCCGGATGTAAATTATATAAATAAGGATAACTCCTCCTCCCAGAAATTCAAACTTTTGTAAAGTTTCTGATTTAGCTAGAACCTGCCCAGTATAGTCGTTAAAGTTCTGTCTTAATTGTCCCTAATGTTCTACTGGCAATGTCCTCGAGTCTCTCTTCCTCGATCGCTGCATCTCGACCTCCTCTCATAAGATGTGCTTGTTTTGTACAGTCTGGTATCTCTGCATCAATAAGAAGTTATATTTTGACAATTTCAGACGACGATGACATCAAGGTCAGTGTGTGACAATCGCCATGGCACAATAATAAGAAAATAATGGTTTAATAATATCCAAAAAAAAGAATATGCAATGTTATCAGTCCTGATCTGGCCTATCGGATTCAGTCACTTTCCCATAAAAAATATATTTGTTTTATACCGTCTGATATCTCAGCATCAATGCGAAGTTTTATTTAGGCCATTTCAAAATTCTATGCCATAAAGATAGGTTTGTGTCAATAGCAATGATACAATAATCATAAAATCTGTTATGTGTCATACACGCATAGACGATCTTCCAATACATGACTGATGAGGTACATTTTTCCCGTAGTAGGTTGCCATTTCTTTCTACGGTAGACCAGTTGCTATCCAAGGCGATAGAATCCGGTTTGTCCTGCTATTTACCCATAGCTGGGCGAAGAAGACGAGGATTCATACCTTTCCCAAGGGCATTAGCACGTAAGTGAATGTCATGGATTCGACTGGAATTCGAACTCTGCTCTCCGATTCCTCAATCCGATCCGCCATCCATTACTCCACCGTTCTCCTTAATAATAAAATAATGACTTAATAATATCCAAAGGAGAATATGCAATGTTATCGGTCCTGATCTGGCATCTCGGCTTCAGTCACTTTCCCACTGGCGTAACGTAACTTCACTGCATCTTTTGCTAAATATTTTCATGGTAATTGCTTTCATGTTCTTTTCTCTTTGGTGCCGACAGTTTATAAATTTAAAAACAGTACGAGATTGGCTGTAAGGTCTCATAATTTTACAGTTGAAATTGCTAGTTATAACCGTAAGTTCTATGCTAACAGTTTCTTCAATCGCACTTGTGAAATCGTATACGGAACTCTCTTCCAGCCTCTTGATTTCCTGTCAAAATTGATCGTTAAAAGATTAAATGCAATGTCAATCGTTATCTTCTGTCTTCTTGATTCTTCTTTTATTGCTCTCTCCTCTTAATAGTTTTTTTTTTCTTTTTTGCCTCATATTATTTCGCACTCAGTAACCCCTTGCATCTTACACTAGTATACTGCTGCTGGTCCCAAGTTAGCCGATGTACACATAAATATAAAAATAAATAAATATCTTTATTGTTCGAGTTGCAACGAACGGGTAGAGTGAGGGAGAACCACAAAGGCTAGGATTGCGCATACAGGAATTGGCGGAGACAAATCTTCGATGAACCTCTAGCCAGTCTGTCTGTCCAGATCAAGGATCGGACCGGTTATATAACATTTGGACACCAACTTCACGTAGGTATGCCGCCTACGCAGCTTCGTGTGGCCACGCCTCTTCCGGCATGCATTTCCTTCCGCTCAGGACACCTGTACGTCTTGTTTATTTTAGCCACCGGGTGCATTTCCCGTGTATGCTATCATCAGATTTCTTCTCACACCAAAGGTCTTTCTTCAATTGATATCCAACACAATTCCTACTCGATGAAAAAGACCAAGTGACAGTATATCACTCCTATCCCTCTAAAGTTATCTTCAGTGTTCTTGCTTTGATAATGGCTCTGATACTTCCAGCCCCTTTTCATGGTTCTTCGGACTGTTCCGAGTTCTCCTATAGTTATTGTCACAACTGTCAACCATCATCTGGTACAATTTTATTTTATTTTACTTTATTTTTGTTCTCTGGCAAACACCCTGAAGAGAGATGGGCTCCGTCAGATTATCTTGCCCTAGATGCACCAGCTGCTGTTTTGTGCCGGAGTACAAGTACAATCGGTTATGATATTCGTGAGAAGTACACAGATATTTTTTTCCAGATTCCCGCTTTCTTTCTGCAGTTCTCCGGACCAGTAACATCCACTGGTCACCACAGTATTCTGCTGTGGATACTGTAAGTAAGGGCAAGTGATATCAAAACACCTTCACACGCTATTATTATTATTATTATTATTATTATTATTATTAAATCGAGGAAAGTTTGATTGATAGAATTATTTTTACGGTTTATCAGTCATTTGCAGGTTATTTAAAGCCAGAAAATATTTTTTAGATTGTAAGAATTTTTTAGGGGGTAGGATGAAGAGTGGAGGTTGACTGATACCTTCCCCAAGGGCATTTGTGTGTAAGTGAATATAAAACCCTAATGGTAATTGGAAGTCGGCTCTTCCTTATCCATTACAATATCCGCACATCCTAGTTTATAGCACTTGGCATTCCGAAATGGTCACCCATCTAGGTAGTGACCAGGCCCGGCGTTGCCTAACTTCGGTGATCGTACGGGAACCGGTGTTCCAACGTG
>OZ010599.1:31919120-32011620 GCA_963932145.1 Acanthosepion lycidas
AGGTAGTGCCAGAAATAAAGACACAAATAGAGGAACTGAGTTAAACAAATATATTAACAGAAACAGTAATACAAACATATACAAACGAGAATGTTACAGTAAAAATGTTCGGTCCTACTGTCAGAGCTGACTGCTGGAAACTTCCCTCTCCAAAAGGCAGTACCTGTTCCTATTTATAGCTGGGAAAGTCCATGCTTGCATGGGTAAATTACCATAACAAGATCGAATATAAATAATGTAAATAATAACTCCCCATTCCAGAAATTCTCTACTTCTATTGTGGAGAAAAATAAACATAAAAATTAAATCACGTTTTCCCACTTTTATCCATCTTCCAGTGTATACTGTCTCTGTTTTTCTCTCTCTCTCTCTCTCTCCTCTCTCTCTCTCTCTCTCTCTCTCTCTCTCTCTCTGATATAATTATCAGGAAAAAAAAGATCAGTATTTGTAAGCGAAATTTGAGAAGTCATCTATTCTAATGTGTTGAACGTGCATCGGGACTTTCCCTACTCCTAGCAATAGCAGTAAAATGGCTGCTCGTTCTGTTGAAGTAGAATTTAGAAGGAAACACAGAATAAACTTCTACTCCTGTTCAAAAGACTGGGGAGGCATGTGAACCGGGCGATATGTGACTGAAGAATTACCCTGAATTCATTTTCATATAGAAAGAATGGTAGTACGTAATATTCCGACACATTTTCGTTTGTTTCTAACTAAATTTTCCTCTTCCTTAATACTTTGTTTAGTTTTTCGAAGGCATCTTTCGTTATTCCAATGCACCTTCGGATTGTAGAGTCACATTTTCCGTCATCTATTAAAACACTTTCCACATATTTAAACGTCTGTACTTGTTCGATGTTAACATTTTCAATTCGTAGCTTGCATCTCAGGCTTTTTCTCTGTCTGCCTGCCACACAGTATGTCTTCTTACAATTGATAGTTAGTCCTTTTTTCTTGCTTTCCTTTACAGCTTTATCTAGGAACACCTTCAATTTTCTTTCTGTGCCGTACAGCAACACGGTGTCATCAGCATATCTTATGTTTTTAAGATTGTTCCTATTGATATTAAATCCTGGTAGGTCTTTTAGTTCACTTAGGACTGCCTCGGTGTAACGGTTGAATAAATCCGGTGAGCAATGTTTTTAGTCCTGTTATAACATCTCGGTGTTAGTCACTTTCCTATCGCCGTAACGTAGCTTCCCTGCGCCTTTGTTTTTCCATAAAACCTTTCATGGTAATTATTCTCACGACTTTTCCTCTTTCGTACCATCATTTTCCAGTTGAAATAATTAGATGTAACCGTAAGTTCTATGCTAACAGTTTCTTCAATCACACTTCTCGCTTGTGGAACGCTCTTACGGCTTCTTTCTTTTTCTTTTTCACTTCTTTTTTCTTTTTTACTTTTTCTTTTTTAATTTTTTGCTTCTTTTTTATTTTTTTTTAATTTCTTTCTTTACTTTCTTTTTTCTTTATTCCCTTTGTTCTTGGAGAATGAAATCAAGAAGCTGAAAAATGACGAAATATAGTGTGAGGGAGGCTACATATGTTGAATGAACCTTCATCTTCAAATATTTAAATGCAATACCAATCGTTATCTGTCTTCTTAATTCGTGCTCTTTTATTGTTCTCTGTCTTCAGTAATGTTTTTTTTTTTCTCACATCATTTCACACTCAGTAATCGCTTGTGTCTTAGTGGCTTTATTGCCTTAATTGAGGGTTAAATTATTTTTTTTTAAATAAATAAAGGTACACGCATATTGTTTTTTGTTTTTTAAGCATTTCACCCCAAGCAAGGCGGGAAGCCACTAGGACGCAAGGGGTTACAGAAAATTTAGAGCAAGGTCAGATAGGAGTGATAGAAGAAAGGATGAGGGTAGTGGATAGATCAAGGCAACTGGAGATGTCGATTGACATTACACTTGAATAACTGGAGATTATGGCTCACAGGGAAACAGAAATAGGGAAGGGAGTTCCACAGGCGAGAGTTGCGAGACATGAAGCTATTAGAGTAGAAGAGACGGCTACATTTAGGAGTTTCGACAGTGAAGGGGTGAGAGCGGGATGCCAGCCTCGTATGGCGCTTGAACTCATGACGTCTGGGAACCAGTGAATACAGCTCCTCGGAGCAATTTCTATGGAAGTATTTGTAGAACAGATAGAGGGAGGCAACGGCGCGTATGTGAGAAAGTGTCTGTAGACGAGACGCCAGGGTAGGGCCAATTACATTGCATATCCGCCTCTGGAGCCTATCAAGAACCCCGAGGCAAACAGAAAGGGCACCAGACCATATATGGCAGCAATACTCCATGCAAGGGCGAATTGTTGTTTTGTAGATCTGGAGGATCGACTCCGGGGAGAAAAACTTCCTGGCGCGACTCAGGGAGCCAACTTTCCTTGCAGTGGACGAGGCAATTGACTCAATGTATTTATTCCATCTCCGGTCAGCAGTCAACGTGAGACCGAGAAGCCGCAGAGAGTTGCTCTCGAGAAGTTGAGCGTCAGACATTCTAATGGAGGGAAGGGAAGGACCTCTGTGGTGATTAAAAGAGAGCAGTTTTGTCTTAGAAGCGTTGAAGTTGACCAGCCAATTCGTGTCGCAGTTCACAATCGATTGGAGGTCCTTTTCAAGACGCACGGCCAGGCGAGTTTTGTCAGCGAGACTAGATTTGTTTTTGAGGCAGGAATAAATTGTGGTATCATCCGCGTATATGACAACTTGGGAAGTAATTGCGTCAGGGAGGTCATTTATGTAGATAAGGAATAGAGTGGGGCCTAGGATGGAGCCTTGAGGAACACCTGCGTTCGTGGGATAGGAACTGCAGGAGAATCCATTGAGAACGACCTTCAATTTACGGTTTGACAGGAATGATCGCATAAGGTTATATAATCGACCCATAATGCCATAACCCTGGAGCTTGCGAAGAAGGCCGGCATGCCAAACCCTATCAAATGCTTTGGAGATGTCTAGTGCCACGGCTCGGGCTTCCCCGTTATTTTAAAGAGCTCGGTAGACTGTTTCAGTGATGGCCGTAAGCACATCGGTTGTAGATCGGGCAAAGCGGAAACCATATTGCTTGTCTGAGAGCAGATTATGGGATGTGAGGTGGTTAACCACCCCGGTATTGATTAGGGCTTCGAAGATTTTGCCGAAAAGAGGAAGGAGACTGATAGGGCGGTAGTTGGAAGGGTCAGAGGGGTCGCCGGAGTTCTTGAAGACAGAAACGATGGAAGAGGACTTCCAGCAGTCAGGAAAACAAGATTCTTTGAGGCAGTAGTTGTATAGTTTAGAAAGGGCGGGTGCCAGTTCGGGCGCGCATTTCTTCAAGACAGTGTCTGGTATCCCGTCTCCACCACTAGCTTTGTTGGGGTCTAAATTGGAGATAACGCCCAGTACCAAAAATGGGGTTATGTTTAACCCGCTTAATAAGGCCTCAGTTCTAAGAGGGAAGTCAGGTATGGGTACACCGGAAGAGTCGAGCGTCGAGTTGAATGAAAATTTCCGAGCAAAGCATTCAGCCTTGTCGGTAGAGGAGGTCAGGACTTCAAACTGGTTGAGTAAAGGAGGTATAGAGGGTTTGCAATTGTTCAATACGCTCTTCCAGAGACGCCAATAATCTTTGGAGCCAAATTGCGAGATGCAATACGTTCCTTCATCCGAGCCGCAAATAGTGACTTAGCATCGTTGAGGACACGCTTACACTCGTTACGGGCGGAGGCAAAGAGACGTCTATTGCAGTCAGACATGTCGCTACAGAATAGGTGGAAGTAGTGGTTCCTATGGGCGATGGCGGCTGAGCAAGCAGCGGAGAACCAGGGGGAGGAGCGCGACTTGACCCTATATTTCCTTGATGGGATGAAAGCGTCGATTCCAGCTTTAACCCAAGAAGAGACTTCAGAAGCACAATCTTGGACGGGGAGCTTAAAGACTCCATCCCAGGGGACATCGCGGAGGAAATCACGGAACGCGTCCCAGTCAGCTCGTTGATAGTAGAACGAGGTTCTAGTAGTAGGAGGTTCTTTATAGGGGGTGGAGTTGAAGGAGATGTTAACTGATACTACTGCATGGTCAGAGTTACCAAGAGGGCAGAGTTGGGAGGCGCTACAGGATTCGGGGATGGAGGTAAAGCACAGGTCGAGAAGAGAGGCTTTACCTTCCCGGTTGAAGGTTTTAAACTCCTTTTAGTTTTTCTTTACTAACTAAATTCCTTTTCTAGCCGGTTTGCTCCCAATACCTGGGGAATGTTTTAACAAAGAAGGTGATGCTGTATAACTGATGCTATATAGAAAAGGAGTGCTTATTATGAACTGCTACTGCAAAATCAAGCGTTGAATTCAGACAATGAAAAGATTAAAAGCAGCCATCGGTGAAAAGAATCCGGAAGTGGCCAATCGTCAAGATGTCGTCTTACATCAGGACAGCGTGCAACCTCACATCTCTTTGCCGACCTGACTGAAATTTGGACAGCTTGCCTGGAATTCACTACTATACCTGATATACCACTTATCCCTATAATCATCCCGGGTATGACGATAAACTACATCCGGCAGCAAGGACTCTGATCCTCATGGAACCCCCTCTTAATTACAGTTATTCCCAAGTCCACCCTGACCCAGGATCGTAGTACCTGTTAAAGCCCCAGCTATGAGGAAAATAGTGAACCCCCTAAACTGGGGTTAAAATACCATCAATGAATAAAAATACATTTCCATAATAAAAAAAAATGCTAGCAATACATTTTAATGGTAAAATGCACCAGGAATACATTTTTGAAAAAAAAAATTCCAAAGTTTCGAAGAAAATTAAATTTTGGCATTAAATGACCCATAAGGTGTTGATATGCCGTTAAACAGACAAACAAAAGTATCCCTATAAAAGTCTCAGAACAGGAAAAAATTCATTTTTCGGGAAATATGTTTTTAAAAAAAAACACTCTTAAACCAGTTCATCGTCCCGAACAGATGCCATGTACTTGGAGAATGAAATCGAGAAGCTGAAAAATGGCGAAATGAAGCTGAAAAATGGCGAAATATAGTGGTGGGGGGAGGCTATTTATGTTGAATGAATCGATGTTCCAATATCAAAGTATTGTCTTTCGAAATCACGGAAGGAAAAAAAAAAAAAAAAAAAAAAAAAAAACGTAACAAAAACGTAACCCGCCATATTATTTTGATTGTGTAATTTTTTGTTTTTTACTTTTTTTGTTTTTACTCTCCTTGTGTCCGATATGTTCGCTTGGGTTTAAGTAAATTTTATTTTATTTTTGTTTATTTTTTTTTTTTACTTTCAGTTTTTCATTTTAACTTACTTTTTTTCTTTTTCACTTTCTTCTTTTTAGTTTCTTTTTTAATTTTTTTTACATTTTTATTTTAACCTTTTTTTTCTTTTCTACTTGTTTTCTGCTTTACTTTTTTCTTTTTACTTTCTTTTCCTTTTTTACATTTTTCATTCTTTTTCCTTTTCTCTTTCTCTTTCCTTTTCACTTTGCTTGATCATCTTACGTTCGTTTTACTTTCTTTTTCTTTTTTACATTTTTATTTCTTTTTACTTTTGTTCTTTCTTTTTTCTTTTTCACTTTCCTTGATCATCTTACGTTCTTTTTTCTTTCTTTTTTCTTTTTCACTTTCCTTGATCATCTTACGTTCTTTTTTCTTTCTTTTTTCTTTTTCACTTTCCGTGATCATCTTACGTTCTTTTTTCTTTCTTTTTTCTTTTTCACTTTCCGTGATCATCTTACGTTCTTTTTTCTTTCTTTTTTCTTTTTCACTTTCCTTGATCATCTTACGTTCTTTTTTCTTTCTTTTTTCTTTTTCACTTTCCTTGATCATCTTACGTTCTTTTTTCTTTCTTTTTTCTTTTTCACTTTCCTTGATCATCTTACGTTCTTTTTTCTTTCTTTTTCCTTTTTCACTTTCCTTGATCATCTTACGTTCTTTTTTCTTTCTTTTTTCTTTTTCACTTTCCTTGATCATCTTACGTTCTTTTTTCTTTCTTTTTTCTTTTTCACTTTCCTTGATCATCTTACGTTCTTTTTTCTTTCTTTTTTCTTTTTCACTTTCCTTGATCATCTTACGTTCTTTTTTCTTTCTTTTTTCTTTTTCACTTTCCTTGATCATCTTACGTTCTTTTTTCTTTCTTTTTTCTTTTTCACTTTCCTTGATCATCTTACGTTCTTTTTTCTTTCTTTTTTCTTTTTCACTTTCCTTGATCATCTTACGTTCTTTTTTCTTTCTTTTTTCTTTTTCACTTTCCTTGATCATCTTACGTTCTTTTTTCTTTCTTTTTTCTTTTTCACTTTCCTTGATCATCTTACGTTCTTTTTTCTTTCTTTTTTCTTTTTCACTTTCCGTGATCATCTTACGTTCTTTTTTCTTTCTTTTTTCTTTTTCACTTTCCGTGATCATCTTACGTTCTTTTTTCTTTCTTTTTTCTTTTTCACTTTCCGTGATCATCTTACGTTCTTTTTTCTTTCTTTTTTCTTTTTCACTTTCCTTGATCATCTTACGTTCTTTTTTCTTTCTTTTTTCTTTTTCACTTTCCTTGATCATCTTACGTTCTTTTTTCTTTCTTTTTTCTTTTTCACTTTCCTTGATCATCTTACGTTCTTTTTTCTTTCTTTTTTCTTTTTCACTTTCCTTGATCATCTTACGTTCTTTTTTCTTTCTTTTTTCTTTTTCACTTTCCTTGATCATCTTACGTTCTTTTTTCTTTCTTTTTTCTTTTTCACTTTCCTTGATCATCTTACGTTATTTTTTCTTTCTTTTTTCTTTTTCACTTTCCTTGATCATCTTACGTTCTTTTTTCTTTCTTTTTTCTTTTTCACTTTCCTTGATCATCTTACGTTCTTTTTTCTTTCTTTTTTCTTTTTCACTTTCCTTGATCATCTTACGTTCTTTTTTCTTTCTTTTTTCTTTTTCACTTTCCTTGATCATCTTACGTTCTTTTTTCTTTCTTTTTTCTTTTTCACTTTCCGTGATCATCTTACGTTCTTTTTTCTTTCTTTTTTCTTTTTCACTTTCCGTGATCATCTTACGTTCTTTTTTCTTTCTTTTTTCTTTTTCACTTTCCTTGATCATCTTACGTTCTTTTTTCTTTCTTTTTTCTTTTTCACTTTCCTTGATCATCTTACGTTCTTTTTTCTTTCTTTTTTCTTTTTCACTTTCCTTGATCATCTTACGTTCTTTTTTCTTTCTTTTTTCTTTTTCACTTTCCTTGATCATCTTACGTTCTTTTTTCTTTCTTTTTTCTTTTTCACTTTCCTTGATCATCTTACGTTCTTTTTTCTTTCTTTTTTCTTTTTCACTTTCCTTGATCATCTTACGTTCTTTTTTCTTTCTTTTTTCTTTTTCACTTTCCTTGATCATCTTACGTTCTTTTTTCTTTCTTTTTTCTTTTTCACTTTCCTTGATCATCTTACGTTCTTTTTTCTTTCTTTTTTCTTTTTCACTTTCCTTGATCATCTTACGTTCTTTTTTCTTTCTTTTTTCTTTTTCACTTTCCTTGATCATCTTACGTTCTTTTTTCTTTCTTTTTTCTTTTTCACTTTCCTTGATCATCTTACGTTCTTTTTTCTTTCTTTTTTCTTTTTCACTTTCCTTGATCATCTTACGTTCTTTTTTCTTTCTTTTTTCTTTTTCACTTTCCTTGATCATCTTACGTTCTTTTTTCTTTCTTTTTTCTTTTTCACTTTCCTTGATCATCTTACGTTCTTTTTTCTTTCTTTTTTCTTTTTCACTTTCCGTGATCATCTTACGTTCTTTTTTCTTTCTTTTTTCTTTTTCACTTTCCGTGATCATCTTACGTTCTTTTTTCTTTCTTTTTTCTTTTTCACTTTCCGTGATCATCTTACGTTCTTTTTTCTTTCTTTTTTCTTTTTCACTTTCCTTGATCATCTTACGTTCTTTTTTCTTTCTTTTTTCTTTTTCACTTTCCTTGATCATCTTACGTTCTTTTTTCTTTCTTTTTTCTTTTTCACTTTCCTTGATCATCTTACGTTATTTTTTCTTTCTTTTTTCTTTTTCACTTTCCTTGATCATCTTACGTTCTTTTTTCTTTCTTTTTTCTTTTTCACTTTCCTTGATCATCTTACGTTCTTTTTTCTTTCTTTTTTCTTTTTCACTTTCCTTGATCATCTTACGTTCTTTTTTCTTTCTTTTTTCTTTTTCACTTTCCTTGATCATCTTACGTTCTTTTTTCTTTCTTTTTTCTTTTTCACTTTCCGTGATCATCTTACGTTCTTTTTTCTTTCTTTTTTCTTTTTCACTTTCCGTGATCATCTTACGTTCTTTTTTCTTTCTTTTTTCTTTTTCACTTTCCTTGATCATCTTACGTTCTTTTTTCTTTCTTTTTTCTTTTTCACTTTCCTTGATCATCTTACGTTCTTTTTTCTTTCTTTTTTCTTTTTCACTTTCCTTGATCATCTTACGTTCTTTTTTCTTTCTTTTTTCTTTTTCACTTTCCTTGATCATCTTACGTTCTTTTTTCTTTCTTTTTTCTTTTTCACTTTCCTTGATCATCTTACGTTCTTTTTTCTTTCTTTTTTCTTTTTCACTTTCCTTGATCATCTTACGTTCTTTTTTCTTTCTTTTTTCTTTTTCACTTTCCTTGATCATCTTACGTTCTTTTTTCTTTCTTTTTTCTTTTTCACTTTCCTTGATCATCTTACGTTCTTTTTTCTTTCTTTTTTCTTTTTCACTTTCCTTGATCATCTTACGTTCTTTTTTCTTTCTTTTTTCTTTTTCACTTTCCTTGATCATCTTACGTTCTTTTTTCTTTCTTTTTTCTTTTTCACTTTCCTTGATCATCTTACGTTCTTTTTTCTTTCTTTTTTCTTTTTCACTTTCCTTGATCATCTTACGTTCTTTTTTCTTTCTTTTTTCTTTTTCACTTTCCGTGATCATCTTACGTTCTTTTTTCTTTCTTTTTTCTTTTTCACTTTCCTTGATCATCTTACGTTCTTTTTTCTTTCTTTTTTATTTTTCACTTTCCTTGATCATCTTACTTTCTTTTTTATTTCTTTTTTCTTTTTCAATTTCCTTCATCATCTTACGTTCTTTTTTTTTTTTTTGCTTTTTTACATTTTCTTTATTTTTCCTTTTTTCTTTCTTTTTCTTTTTCATTTTCCTTGATCATCTTATGTTCCTTTTTCTTTCTTTTTTCTTTTTCACTTTCCTTGATCATCTTACGTACTTTTTTCTTTCTTTTTTCTTTTTCACTTTCCTTGATCATCTTATGTTCTTTTTTCTTTCTTTTTTTTCACTTTTCTTCATCGTCTTACGTTCTTTTTACTTTCTTTTTCTTTTTCACATTTTTCTTTCTCTTTCCTTTTTTTCTTTCTTTTTCTTATTATTTTCTTTTTCTTTTTTACTTTTTTTACATTTTTATTTTAACTTTTTTTTTCTACTTGTTTTCTGCTTTACTTTTTTTTTTACTTTCTTTTCTTTTTTACATTTTTTTATTCTTTTTCCTTTTTTCTTTCTTTTTTCTTTTCACTTTACTTGATCATCTTACGTTCGTTTTACTTTCTTTTGCTTTTTTACATTTTTCTTTCTTTTTCCTTTTTTTTCTTTCTTTTTTTTTTTTCACTTTCCTTGATCATGTAACGTTCTTTTTTCTTTCTTTTTTCTTTTTCACTTTCCTTGATCATCTTACGTTCTTTTTTCTTTCTTTTTTCTTTTTCACTTTCCTTGATCATCTTACGTTCTTTTTTCTTTCTTTTTTCTTTTTCACATTCTTTGATCATCTTACGTTATTTTTACTTTCTTTTGCTTTTATAAATTTTTATTTCTTTTTCCTTTTTTTCTTTTTCACATTTCTTGATCATCTTACGTTCTTTTTCTTTCTTTTTTCTTTTTCACTTTCCTTCATCATCTTGCGTTCTTTTTTCTTTTTCACTTTCCTTGATCATCCTGTTTTCTTTCTTTTTTGTTCACGTTCCTTGATCATCTTACGTTCTTTTTTCTTTCTTTTTTCTTTTTCACTTTCCTTGATCATCTTACGTTCTTTTTTCTTTCTTTTTTCTTTTTCACTTTCCTTGATCATCTTACTTTCTTTTTTATTTCTTTTTTCTTTTTCAATTTCCTTCATCATCTTACGTTTTTTTTTTTTTTTTGCTTTTTTACATTTTCTTTATTTTTCCTTTTTTCTTTCTTTTTCTTTTTCATTTTCCTTGATCATCTCATGTTCCTTTTTCTTTCTTTTTTCTTTTTCACTTTCCTTGATCATCTTACGTACTTTTTTCTTTCTTTTTTCTTTTTCACTTTCCTTGATCATCTTATGTTCTTTTTTTCTTTCTTTTTTTTCACTTTTCTTCATCGTCTTACGTTCTTTTTACTTTCTTTTTCTTTTTCACATTTTTCTTTCTCTTTCCTTTTTTTCTTTCTTTTTCTTATTATTTTCTTTTTCTTTTTTACTTTTTTTACATTTTTATTTTAACTTTTTTTTTCTACTTGTTTTCTGCTTTACTTTTTTTTTTACTTTCTTTTCTTTTTTACATTTTTTTATTCTTTTTCCTTTTTTCTTTCTTTTTTCTTTTCACTTTACTTGATCATCTTACGTTCGTTTTACTTTCTTTTGCTTTTTTACATTTTTCTTTCTTTTTCCTTTTTTTTCTTTCTTTTTTTTTTTTCACTTTCCTTGATCATGTAACGTTCTTTTTTCTTTCTTTTTTCTTTTTCACTTTCCTTGATCATCTTACGTTCTTCTTTCTTTCTTTTTTCTTTTTCACTTACATTGATCATCTTAGGTTCTTTTTTCTTTCTTTTTCCTTTTTTCTTTTCACTTTCCTTGATCATCTTACGTTATTTCTTTCTTTTTTCTTTTTCACTTTCTTTCATCATCGTACATTCTTTTTTCTTTTTCACTTACCTTGATCATCTTAAGTTCTTTTTTCTTTTTCACGTTCCTTGATCATCTTACGTTCTTTTTCTTTCTTTTTTCTTTTTCACTTTCCTTCATCATCTTACGTTCTTTTTTTTCTTTTTTCTTTTTCACTTTCCTTGATTATCTTACGTTCTTTTTTCTTTCTTTTTTCTTTTTCACTTTCCTTGATCATCTTATGTTCTTTTTCCTTTCTTTTTTCTTTTTCGCGTTCCTTTTTCATCTTACGTTCTTTTTTTCTTTCTTTTTTCTTTTTCACTTTCCTTGATCATCTTACGTTCTTTTTTTCTTTTTTCTTTTTTACTTTCCTTGATCATATTACGTTCTTTTTTCTTTCTTTTTTCTTTTTCACTTTCTTTGATCATCTTACGTTCATTTTATTTTCCCTTGCTTTTTTACATTTTTTTTATTTTTCCTTTTTTCTTTCTTTTTCTTTTTCATTTTCCTTGATCATCTTACGTTCTTTTTTCTTTCTTTTTTTTCACTTTTCTTCATCGTCTTACGTTCTTTTTACTTTCTTTTTTTTTCACATTTTTCTTTCTTTTTCTTATTTTTTTCTTTTTCTTTTTTACTTTCTTTTTACATTTTTATTTTAACTTTTTTTTTTAACTTTTTCCTTTTTTTTCTTTCTTTTTTTTTTTTCACTTTCCTTGATCATGTTACGTTCTTTTTTCTTTCTTTTTTCTTTTTCACTTTACTTGATCATCTTACGTTCTTCTTTCTTTCTTTTTTCTTTTTCATTTACATTGATCATCTTAGGTTCTTTTTTCTTTCTTTTTCCTTTTTTCTTTTTCACTTTCCTTGATCATCTTACGTTATTTCTTTCTTTTTTCTTTTTCACTTTCTTTCATCATCGTACATTCTTTTTTCTTTTTCACATTTTTCTTTCTTTTTCTTATTTTTTTCTTTTTCTTTTTTACTTTCTTTTTACATTTTTATTTTAACTTTTTTTTTTAACTTTTTCCTTTTTTTTCTTTCTTTTTTTTTTTCACTTTCCTTGATCATGTTACGTTCTTTTTTCTTTCTTTTTTCTTTTTCACTTTACTTGATCATCTTACGTTCTTCTTTCTTTCTTTTTTCTTTTTCACTTACATTGATCATCTTAGGTTCTTTTTTCTTTCTTTTTCCTTTTTTCTTTTTCACTTTCCTTGATCATCTTACGTTATTTCTTTCTTTTTTCTTTTTCACTTTCTTTCATCATCGTACATTCTTTTTTCTTTTTCACATTTTTCTTTCTTTTTCTTATTTTTTTCTTTTTCTTTTTTACTTTCTTTTTACATTTTTATTTTAACTTTTTTTTTTTAACTTTTTCCTTTTTTTTCTTTCTTTTTTTTTTCACTTTCCTTGATCATGTTACGTTCTTTTTTCTTTCTTTTTTCTTTTTCACTTTCCTTGATCATCTTACGTTCTTCTTTCCTTCTTTTTTCTTTTTCACTTACATTGATCATCTTAGGTTCTTTTTTCTTTCTTTTTCCTTTTTTCTTTTTCACTTTCCTTGATCATCTTACGTTATTTCTTTCTTTTTTCTTTTTCACTTTCTTTCATCATCGTACATTCTTTTTTCTTTTTCACTTACCTTGATCATCTTAAGTTCTTTTTTCTTTTTCACGTTCCTTGATCATCTTACGTTCTTTTTCTTTCTTTTTTCTTTTTCACTTTCCTTCATCATCTTACGTTCTTTTTTTTCTTTTTTCTTTTTCACTTTCCTTGATTATCTTACGTTCTTTTTTCTTTCTTTTTTCTTTTTCACTTTCCTTGATCATCTTACGTTCTTTTTTTTCTTTTTTCTTTTTTACTTTCCTTGATCATATTACGTTCTTTTTTCTTTCTTTTTTCTTTTTCACTTTCTTTGATCATCTTACGTTCATTTTATTTTCCCTTGCTTTTTTATTCTTTTTACATTTTTATTTTAACTTTTTTCTTTTCTACTTGTTTTCTGCTTTACTTTTTTCTTTTTACTTTGTTTTTCTTTTTTACATTTTTCATTCTTTTTCCTTTTTTCTTTCTTTTTTCACTTTCCTTCATCATCTTACGTTCTTTTTTCTTTCTTTTTTCTTTTCCACTTTCCTTGATCATCTTACGTTCTTATTACTCTCTTTTGCTTTTTTAAATTTTTCTTTCTTTTTCCTTTCTTCTTTTTCATTTTCCTTGATCATCTTACGTTCTTTTTCTTTCTTTTTCTTTTTCCCTTTCCTTCATCATTTTACGTTCTTTTTTCTATTTCACTTTCCTTGATCATCTTATGTTCTTTTTTCTTTCTTTTTTTCACTTTCCTTGATCATCTTACGATCTTTTTTCTTTCTTTTTTCTTTTTCACTTTCCTTGATCATCTTACGTTCTCTTTTCTTTTTCACTTTCCTTGATCATCTTATGTTCTTTTTTCTTTCTCTTTTCTTTTTCACGTTCCTTGATCATCTTACGTTCTTTTTTCTTTCTTTTTTCTTTTTCACTTTCCTTCATCATGTTACGTTCTTTTTTCTTTCTTTTTCCTTTTTTCTTTCTTTTTCTTTTTCATTTTTCTTCATCATCTTACGTTCTTTTTTCTTTCTTTTTTCTTTTTCACTTTCCTAGATCATCTTACGTTCTTTTTTCTTTCTTTTTTCTTTTTTACTTTATGTTTTTACTTTCTTTTCTTCTTACTTTTTCTTTTTTAGTTTCTTTTTTTCTTTTTTTACTTTCTGTTATCGTTTTGATTTCTTTTTTTCTTTTTTTAATTTCTTTTTTCTTTTTACTGTCTTTTCATTTTTACTTTTTTATTTTTTATTTTTACTTTTTTCCCTTACTTTTTCTTTTTAATTTCTTTTTCTTTCTTTCCTTTCTTTTTCTTTTTTACTTTCTTATTTTACTTTCTTTTTCACTTCTTTTTTCTTTTTTTACTTTTTCTTTTTAATTTCTTTTGTTTCTTTTTTATTTTTAATTTCTTTTTTACTTTCTTTTTTCTTTATTCCTTTTGATTTTTGCTTTTTTGGTTATATATTTTTATTTCCTTTATGCTTTTCGTTGTTATTTTTTGCATTGTTTTGCTTTTTGTGTGTGTGTTTGTTTGTTTTGGTGGCTTTTCCTAAGTTATTATTGTTGCTTTTTCTTTGATTCATTCACACTGACTTTTGTGTCTTAGTCTTGTGTTTTGGTCATTTGCTTTTCGCTTTTAATACTTTGTTTTGGGGTTATTTTTTGTCTTTTTTGACTTGCATTTCTTTCTTAGTAATTTGACTGCTTTCGTAATAATAATAATAATAATAATAATAATAATAATAATAATAATAATAATAATAATAATAACATGTTGAATTGTTGTTGTTGTTGCTGTTATTATTATTATTATTATTATTATTATTATTATTATTATTATTATTATTTTCTTTGATTTCTGGCGTTTACACATTTCTTTCCGGGTCCCGCCCAAGGACCTAAGGTTAGAAATGGCATCATGACACTTTCCACTGACAAAAAAAAAATATTCAAAAAGCTGTCAAAATAGTATATTATTATTATTATTATTATTATTATTATTATTATTATTACTATTATTATTATTATTAAAGGAAGCTTTTCCGTCCATTGTTAGGATTTTACGAGTCCATGTATTTTTTTAAATTTCATTTTTAGTATTAATAAAGCATTACTATTATGAATTTCATTATTATTAGATATTGTCAGACATTATTAATTTGTGACGAGTGAAATAGTATTAAATCATTTTATCAATAGAAATATTATCTTGAATTTTATTATTAAGATGATGAAGCATTAATTTTTGACTAGTATTTCTTTCATCTTAATTTTCAGCACAACTACTCAGTCGGTCAATCTATGGCCGTCAGTAAAGAGGGAAGGCCGGATATAAAGTATAAGCTTTATGGAGGACTCGAACTCGAATCTGTTTTGCCGCAGGTAGATTATATTAACGCTAGAAATACGTGAGGGATTGGTACAAAAAGATTGAATATAATCTACCCCCACCAACCCCGGAATGTTTGGTACGGCCTTATTTAATATTAGGTTGGTGCAAAAATAATGACGTAATAATGTCGTTTTTTGACGTTAAAAAATACGTCAAAAACTACAATATTACGTCATTATTTTTGCACCAAACTAGTAGTTTGTTTTTATTCGTCGTATTAGTAATAATATTGTCTTGAACATTATGAATTAAGCTCTGGTTAGTTGAGATGAATCAGCTGAATTTAAAACGAAACAAATACTAACCAAAAATTGAAAATGGTAGCTAAGTTCGATTTTAAATGTAGAGAGATTTTAGAAAGAAAGAAAGAAAGAAAGAAAGAAAGAAAGAAAGAAAGAAAGAAAGAAAGAAAGAAAGTCTATAAATGAAAATGATACCAGAAAAGGGATTCTAGAAAAAAAATAAAAAGAGAATTTAAGCAAATAAAGAAAGAATGAACGAATGGTGGAATGAATATATCCAATAGGTTGAGAATAGAGTCAATCATAAGAAGGAAAGCATAATGGGTGGGGGGGGCAAACAAAATTGTAAAGAGAAAAGAAACAAACAAAGAAAAAATTGGAAAAAGGATTGAATGGAATGACTAAAAAACAAAAGAAAATATAATTTATAAAAATATTACGAAGAAAATATTGTAGGCAATAATTATTTGGTGAGAAAGAAAGAAAGAAAGAAAGAAAGAAAGAAAGAAAGAAAGAAAGAAAGTAAAAAAGAAAAAAAAACAGAAAGAATGAATGAACGAAAGAAAGAAACAAACAACAAAGAAAACAGAAAGAAAGGAAGAAAGAAACTAACAAACAAGACAGAAAGAAAGAATGAAAGAAACAAACAAACAATCAAACAACACAGAAAGAAAGAATAAATGAATAAAAGAAGGAAAGAAACAAACAAACAAGAAAGAAAGAAAGAAAGAAAGAAAGAAAGAAAGAAAGAAAGAAAGAAAGAAAGTTAAAAAAAACAAAAAACAGAAAGAATGAATGAACGAAAGAAACAAACAAACAACAAAGAAAACAGAAAGAAAGAAACAAACAAACAAACAAGCAAACAAACAAACAAAACAGAAAGAAAGAAAGAAAGAAAGAAAGAAAGAAAGAAAGAAAGAAAGAAAGAAAGAAAGAAAGAAAGAATCGATCTATCGAAGACGAAAAAGATCAAGAATAGGGTAAGAATAAGTTTGTTAATCACCTCGTAGCGCGGAAATGGGGACAGAGATTTCTACAGAAAGATGCTGAGAATTCCATGGACAAAACGCTTGAGCAACAAAGAAAAGTTTAAGATAAATGGAAGCAAAAAGTCATTTTCTACTCAGAATCTGAAGGAAATATGCGAAATTTCTTGAACCTATAAGTAAGGAGGACTCGGAGAATCTGACGGTCACAGGAGAAAGTTGGGGTTTTGTGTAAATGGATGACGGCAAGTTCATTTGGAAGGATGACAAAGAGAAATACCTTGCTAAGAGTTACAAAGAATAGGAAGTTGTGGAGAACCGTGATCGCCCGCGCCCTGAAGGGACACGACGCACAAAAGTTGTTAAGAACTTTGTAGAGAAATCGCAAGTGACCAAAAAAAAATCCTCTTTTCACTTTGCCCGTATCCCCTTAAAAAATGTCGATTTGCAAGCTGGAGATGCAAATTATAACGGGACAAATCAACGGCAACTTCAACACCTTTTCTCGTTTCTCTTTTCTTTTCTTTTTTTTTTTTTTCTTTTTTTTTTTTTTTTTTTTTTTCTCACCCCGCATGAACGGTCAGCCTTCTCGAACGGTTTAGCGAAAATCACCGGACAGTATCTAAGATGTTGGGTCGGGTTGGGGGAGCGGCTTGCACGAGGCTAGTAGAAGCGGTGGGGGAGGGAGTTTCCGGGCTGGCCATCCTTGTCGTCTGGGAATTGAATAGATTAGAATTTCATTTTCCACTCGAATTCAGCACAACCCTTTGATCGGGACCGAAAGTCGAAAAGGGGATTTCTTGTGCAGTAAGCAGACGATCTCTCTAGTGATCAGAGACCCGGAACAATGTCGAACGAAAAGAGCAGTGGCCTGTGAAAACAGGCAACGAAGAAAGTTTCGAAAGCGTGACGGCTGAAGGCGAGCCCGGGGTGTTAGGGCAGGGAATGGGGAGGTCGCTGACCGTGAGGTAAAGAAAATGAGGTGTTGTGCTTTTTTTGTTGGCTGACGGGTAGTTTAGTAGATACAGAGCCTCTTAGGAATAGGGTGGAATGGCGTGGCTGTTGTAATCGATTTTGATTGTGGAGAAGATGGGGTCGAAAGCGACGGGACTGACAGCGAAGTGAAACAAAAAGTTTTGCCAAATGTCAATTGAAAATGGACATTGCTAGATCTTTCTTTTGGTCAGCGAAAATTTGTATATTTTATTTACTTATATGCGTGATTTATTGGTTGCCTTTTATTACTGGGACGAGTTTCATCTTAGATAGATAGATAGATAGATAGATAGATAGATAGATAGATAGATAGATAGATAGATAGATAAAGAATAGACCGGGATAGATAGATAGATAGATAGATAGATAGATAGATAGATAGATAGATAGATAGATAGAAACAAACAGGCAAAAATAAATAGATAAAAAAAGAAGGGGAGAGATGGCATATGAATACGTATATACATATATATACAGAATTGTGAAATAGAACTTATTATCTATACATGGGGAGAATGAGTGTGTCTAAATGGATGGATAGGGGTGCGTGCGTGCGCGTGTGTGTGTGTGTGCGTGTGTGTGTGTGTATGTGTGTGTGTGTGTGTGTGTGTGTGTGTGTGTGTGTGTGTGTGTGTGTGTGTGTGTGTGCGCGCACGCGCGTGCTAATAGTTTTATTCTTTTATATTTTCTTATTGTCGTATTTTTGATATGGTATTGTTGTTTTCAGCATTCAGCTTCACGTGTTCGATAAGGAAGCGAAAAAAGAAAGAAAGAAAGAAAGAAAGAAAGAAAGAAAGAAAGAAAGAAAGAAAGAAAGATTGGCAAAGAAGGAAAGAAAGAAAGAAAAACAACTTAGAGAGAAAGAAAGATTAAGAAAAAAGAAAGAATGACTGAAAAACTAATAAGAAGTAAGAAAGACAAATAAACAAATATTATTAAATTTTAAAAATTACAAAAATAGTAAAATGAAAAAGAGACAAAAAAGGATAAAAAGAAAGAAAAAAGAAATACCTGTAAAAGAAAAAAAGACTTAAAAAAAGAATAAAAGAAAGATTATTAAATAATGGAAAAAAATATTGACTACAAAGAAAGAAAGAAAGAAAGAAAGAAAGAAAGAAAGAAAGAAAGAAAGAAGGAAAGAAACAACGATTGCGTGAGGCAGGAAGGTGTAAAAAAAGGTTATAAATACAAAAAAGGAAACTTGAAAAGAAAGAAAGAAAGAAAGAAAGAAAGAAAGAAAGAAAGAAAGAAAAAGAAAAAAGAAAAAGAAAGAACAACGATTGCGTGAGACAGGAAGGTGTAAAAAAGGATTATAAATACAAAAAAGGAAACTTGAAAAGAAAGAAAGAAAGAAAGAAAGAAAGATTGCTAGTTGGGAAAGGAATAATTTGTCTCGTTGGGAACAAAAAGATCCATAAAAAACTAACAAGCCTGCAAATGGGGAAATAAAAAAAAAGGTTCATGATATACCTATCAGGGTAACCAATGGATACGAATTTTATTATTCAGTTTATTTCTAACTTTTGTCTTTTTATTATTTTTTTTCCTTCTCTGGCAAAGATCGTCGATCGTCAGCCGATTAGCTGCTTCAATCAAGAAAAATAAAAAAGAAAAAAAAAAGAAAAAGAAAAGGTGCCATTGCGCAGGCGTGTGGAGTGACACCGGTGTTTATGCAAATGGTGTCCCCGACTAAAGAAAAGGCGAAATCAAATCTTTATTGCTTATTCGCCAAAATCTTATCAACAGTTTTAATGGCCCGTAACGCAAAGTCGTTGCCTTTGCTTCTTCCCGTATCCATTCGACAACGTTCGTTTGTTCCGCTTGACTAAAATAATGGGGTTTCGTTGTACACCTATTTTAGTTCTTTATCTTCTTAAGTGAAAAATTTAACTTTCATTTTATTTTATTTATTTGTATAAATTTTTTTTTTTTTTTTTTTTTTTGCTTATCTCAAAATCTTAATCTTTACACTTAAAAAGAACAAGGCCCTGCAGTGAAAATCTGTCGCTAAAATAAAGAATAATAAATCAGGGCTGCTATAAAAATTAAACAATTTTTTCCCCCAAACGATGAATTAATGGAGTCGTCGGCTACATCTCCTCCGGTAGGTGTGCATTTCCCGCTAAATCTAGTATTCAAGGCATGGTATTACGTGTGCGCAAAATCATTTCAGAAAAAGAAAGGTTTGGCAACTGTATATTCAGTCATTTATTTGTTTTGCCTCTTATTTTTAATAATGTTCACTAAGTACAAAGCTCAAGAGCCACTCAATGTAGAAGGTTACTGAATGAGGTTAGTGAAAGGAGCATGAGAATAAGAAATAGGAAATGACGATATGGAGGATAGGTAACAAATAGCCCTTAAATTAAAGATGACAAAATTACTGCGTTCGTGGAAACATCCAAGTGGGAGTCTGTTCCAGAAAACAGCGGTTCTTGGAAAAAGCTACCTGAATTTTACTTCCTCCTTACAATTGGAATACGAAGAGAATGAGGGTGGCTCGACTCGTGGGCGTAACACGGCCGATATTGGCTGTAAATGAAAGCGCCAGGAACTCTAGCACACACCTAATTAAAAGAAAATAAAAGAAATTACAATCTTGGTTTTCAAGAAATCAAAACAGCCCCTACCCAATTGAAAAATTGATTCAACTCACTCTTCCTATATCCAATATACATAACGTTGGATCATGAAAATAACCAGAATTATGCTTGAAAGCTCTCGACCACAAATATTTGGACAATATATACACTCATTAAACCCACTTACACACTCTTGTATGAAAACAAGTAAATTTAACTAAAAAGCGAAAAAAATTACAATGTTTGCCAATCTGTTTTAATGAAACATCACGTATATAATACTTTAAAAGATTCCCTTTCTCTACCTTTAGGAGTAGAGTCTCTGACCGATGCCAAATCGTGTTTCGATCCTGGCTTGAAGCAATCGGATATCTAGCCACACTGATGAGCTGTGATACAGTGAAACAGGCTGTCTGTATATATATATATATATATATATATATATATATATATATATATATATATATAGGTGTGCCATATTTATGGGATAAAGTGCTCAGTATCAGAGATAGAGCGTATGTAAATATAAATATAAAAGTGAACATTGAAGCCAACACTCAGAGGCGACAGGCTGTTTCATACTGGACGCAATTGTCGCCTCTGAGTGTTGACTTCAATGTTCATTTATATATGTATATATATATATATATATATATATATATATATATATATATATATATATATATATATATCATAAAGAAGTAATTATGCAAAGAATTAGCAATGTTAATGTGATTAATGTTGAAATTACTTCGCTAACAAGACTTAATGAGACATTAACTTACTATCAATTCCTTGAATAACATGATTATTATATTTGAGTTGTTGTTAGATGGAAATGATGAGATTGAGCCGAGTACTTTCGACAATTTCAAATTGTCATCTTCGGAGCGTAATATTTCCATTTAAAGGTAAACACCAAGACGAAAAAAAATCTTGTGTAGACCAATAAATGTTTTTAAATTCCATTACTTCTTTATGATATAATATATATACTGCACACTCTAATATATACATGTATGTGTGTGTGTGTGTGTGTGTGTGTGTGTGTGTGTGTGAGTGATGAATAGCAGAAAGGGATATCGACGAGCCGAGTTCGAAATCTTGTTGAGTTCATTACATTCTGTTTTACGCAAACACTCTTTGGGGAAGTTATGAATTCATCACTTCCCCCACTAGCTATGGGTTAAAAAGTAGAACAGACAGGACTTTTCAGCTTTAGTTGGCAACCAGTCTCAGAGAAGGAAAGCTCTGAATTAAAAATTTAAAAAAAACTGCGACTGGTGCTATCGCCAGTCATCTTAGGCGTTCTTGTTATTGGATTATGTTAGTTGATATCCTAATAATGATATTTATATTATAAAAGTATCTATCGTGGTAATAAGGTGCTTCCTTTCATGCTTGAAATCGAGTAGACAGTCATCCTATATATAATATCAACCTTAATACGCATTAATACATAACCTACGAAAAAGCTTACACCATAAACTAACGTCTTTTAATTAAAAAACAAATTAAATTAGGGTCTTAAATCTCATATATGGAAATAAATCAAAAATAATTTTATCTCCTGATGAGTGGATTTTCAGAATCTATGAAACTCTGAGAAAACATTTTATTATTATTATTATTATTATTATTATTATTATAGACAGTTTCGACAGAGATAGCAAAGTTTCACGGTCCAATGCGATTTTCCGGCTCGTTTGAAGATTACATCGGAGTGTGAAATTGACAGTCACTATGCAATGTTGATCCCTATGTCCGTAATTTCTACATCTATAAAAACGCTATACCCATCAGTGATCACTGTTACCCGATAAACCTAAAGATTTAGGACCTCTCGCTATATATCTCGTTATATGATTTTTTTTTCATTGATATATCTATTTTTTCCGATTTATCAACCATTTGTGGGTTATTTAAAGCCGGTAAGTATTTTTAGATTGAAAAAGTAATTCTTTATTTCTGCGAGTGAATATTGCATTAACAATTTTAAAAAAAAATAAGAATGATTTCCCCAGATGCGCCTTACTATTTAACCCATAGTTGGGGAGGGTTGAGGGACTCATCCCTTTCCAAAGAGTATTTACGCGTAAGCGAATATAACAAATGAGGCTGTACGATTTCGCATTTTGTGCCGTTGACCATTCTGTCACCGGCTCATCCTCTCGGCATCGGAAGCCGTGGCTTCTGCCTGGACCAACCACAGACCTCTCGATATACACATTATATTATTTTAAGCGCGGTTCAACAATCCAAATTTCAAAAATTTAATCCGATAGTACCAGTAATTTTCCACTTATTGATTTAACGATAAGTAAAACGGATTAGTGTTAAGATCTACTTGACTGAGGAGGATTTACGTCAGGTGACAGCTGTTGGGGTTCGAACCCAAATAAAAGAAAATTTAAGAAGGCAGGTAGACGAGTTAATCCCACAGAAGGTTGAAAGATTAACGCAAGACGATTTCATATTTCTATTCAATATTTCCCCGACAACAGTATATATATATATATATATACATATATATATATATATATATATATATATATATATATATATATATATATATATATATATATATATATATATATATAAGTGAACATTGAAGTCAACACCCAGAGGTGACAGACTTTTTCATGCTAGGCGCAATCGTCGCAATTGAGTACTTTATCCCATAAATATAGCACGCCTTAAAACTATATTTCTTCATACATATATATATATATATATATATATATATATATATATATATATATATATATATATATAAAGTAGAGTAGATAAGTTGGGTACCGATGAAATCAGTACGAAAAACATTTATTAATATTAACCAGGTGACAAAAATGAAGCACGAAAGTTGAGGTTCCAAGTTTGGAGTTTTCGAACACGCCTGTGTTCTTCATCAGCAGATGCGAGAAATAAACAAAGGGACGATGGAAACTATCCAACATTAGTTTTTGAGGATGGGTAGTGTCCGCCTGTAGGTTGAATTGTTAGAAAAAATCAGTTCCCTGTTTGATTTCTCGGTGTGTGAAACTTTATATATATATATATATATATATATATATATATATATATATATATATATATATAAGGCTCAAACACTAATATTCCATGTTTATAATTTATTGCATTAGAATCGTAATCACGACCCAATCCATCAGACCTTCAAATTAAAAACTACACACACACACGCACACACACACACACACACATACATATATATATATATATATATATATATATATATATATATATATATATATATACACACACACACACACGTTCGACACGTTCAATGCTGGAAGACGAGTAAATACTAAATGTACTATCTGTTGTAGCCTCATATGAGATACGAGAAGCCCATTCCATTCAAAAATTGGAATGCAATGTCAATCGTTATCTTCTGTTTTTTAATTCCTGTTCTTTTGTTGTTCTCTCGCCTTAAAGACGTTTTCTTTTTCTCTTATTCTCTCATATTCGGTTGCTCCTTGACTTCTGATGGCTTTGTTGCCTCACTTGGGGGTAAAACAAGTCTTTCTCAACCTTTTTAAGCAACGGCACGCCAAGAAACAAATAAAAATATCATGGCACACTTAACATTTCCAAAGGGTATACATTTAAATGTTATGAAATAAAACCATAGATTTTAAAAACGAATACACACCCAAATATGAACTTATTTTATTTCCATATTTCTATTCAATTATTTGTGCAGTTTATTTAGTGGGGAACTTGTGCCTGGCGTTTTTTCACGATTTCTTCAATATTTGGTCAAATGTGCGATAAGCAGACGTCATTTCTTCTTCAGTTAAGCGTAGTCTTTCTCGCTTCTTATTTTGTTACGTTATTTAGAGTTGAGAAGCCTAATTCCCATAAATAACAAGTCGAAAATTGCAATAAAACTGATAAAGTCTGTTTAGATAATGTGGGATAAAAAGTTTAGTACTTATTCATTGTTACAGTGCATTTCTTGCATCATTTGATTGTAATAGTCTCAGTCATTATTAAGAACCATGTGATGTCTGTCTGGCAAGCAGTTTCCATTGGCTTCGTCCTAGTATTCTTTAGAAAGATAAAGCCTTTAAATAATGGATTAATACAAGTTTAATATGTTAGTATTATGCAAGCGAATTAATATAATTTTGTGCTTTCGCAGATTATCATATTTTTGCGTAAATGACCGCATTAAATGAAAACGCACCAAATACTTATATTTCTTGAAAGAAAGTAATGGTGTTTTGAGGATTATCCGCAAGGAGGATTATATCAGGAATGCTCGTATGTCAATGGATTATATCAATAATGCTTGTATGTCAGTGGATAAGATAAATCTCTAGGTCAATGTTTCTCAACCTTTTTAAGCAATGGCACACCTCTCAGCAAATGACGTCAGCAGATTTAATCAAATTTTTAAAAGGTATGCATTTAAATGTTATGGAATGAACCCATAGATTTAAAAACGAATGCACACACATATTATTTCAATATTTCTATTAAGCTATTTGTGCAGCTTATTTAGTGTGAAACCTGTGCCTGGCGTTTTTTCACGATTTCGTCAATGTTTGGTCGAATGTACGATAAGCAGACCTTTATTTCTTCTTCAGTCAAGCATAGTCTTTCTCGCTTCTTATTTGGGGTATTATTTAGGATTGAGAAGCCTAATTCACATAAATAAATAGAAAATTGCAATAAAACTGATAAATTCTTTTTAGCTAATGTGGTATGTTCCTTTTGTATTGAAATCCAAAATGTATTAACGGGTACCGTCGAATGTTTTATTTTGAGTCATTGGTCTGTAGAAATGGTAGCTAATTCTTATTCATGTAACTGAAGTCCAATATAAGAAGGAACATTTATGAAGGGAATTCGAATCCAATCGAACTTTTCTGTGAGAATATTTATTGATATTTTACTTTGATAAAGTTCTTCGCAATGTGTCAGTTATACTTGTGTGTACTATTTTTTTGTATTTCTTTAACGCAAAAATATGAACTGTATTTGAATTTTTCTATTCAATTATTTGTGCAATTTATTTAGAGTGTGTTTTTCCGTGATTTCTTCAATGTTTGGTCGAATGTGCAATAAGCAGACCCCCATTTCTTCTTCAGTTGATCGTAGTCATTCTCGCTTATTTTTGATGTTGTTTAGGCTTCAGAAGCCGAATTCCCATAAATAAGTAGCAGGAAATTGCAATAAAACTGATTAATTCTTTTTAGCTAATGTAGGATATTCCTTTTGTATTGAAATCCAAAATGTATCAATGGGTAATGTCGAATGTTTTATTTTGATCTTCGATCAGTAGAAATGGTGACTAATTCTTCTTCTTCACAGAACTGAAGTCCAATATTAAAAGAAACATTTATGAAGGGAATTCGAATCCAATCGAACTTTTCTATGACAATATTTACTGACATTTTACTTTGATAAAGTTCTTCGCAATGTGTCAGTTATACTAGTGTGTACAATTTTTTGTATTTCTTTAACGTACAAATATGAACTGACTTTATTTCAATGTTTCTATTCAGCGATTTGTGCAGCTTATTTAGTGGGGAACCTGTGCCTGGTGTTTTTTCGCGATTTCTTTAATCGTTGGTCGAATGTACGATAAGCAGACCTTCATTTCTCCTAGTCTTTCTCCCTTCTTATTTTTGATGTTACTTAAGGTTGGCAAGCCTAATTCCCATAAATAAGAAGCAGGAAATACAATAAAACTGATGAAGTCTTTTTAGCTAATGTAGGATATTCATTTTGTATTGAAATCCAAAATGTATCAACGGGTAACGTCGAATGTTTTATTTTGATCCTTCGATCAGTAGAAATGGTGACTAATTCTTCTTCTTCACAGAACTAAAGTCCAATATTAAAAGGAACATTTATGAAGGGAATTCGAATCCAATCGATCTTTTCTGTGAGAATATTTCACGACGTAATTAAGAGGATCGCGAGGCAAAACCAGTGTGCCGGGGCACAGTGGTTGGGAATCACTTAGACAGAATTTGTCAGATGATTTTAACATGAAGGGGTGTAAGACAAGGATGTGTCTTCTCACCGGACTTATTCAACCTATACAGTGTGGCGATTTTGAAAGAATTAGAAGTCCTACCAGACTTCATTATTGACGGTGAAAATTTGAAAAAAAAAACAAAAAAAAAAAAAAAAATATGCAGATGACACAGTACTGGTAACAAACACAGAAAAGAAACTACAATATTTCCTACAGAAGCTAGCGAAGAAAAGCGAGAAGAAAGGACTAATCATCAATTAGAAGCTAACAGAATATATGGATGTTAGCAAACGGAACAGCCCAACATTCAAATTACAAATTGGTGATACCACAATCAGGTACAGCAGTTTAAATATCTGGAAAGTGTTTGAACGGGAATCGGAAAGAGCTACACTGAAATCCGAAGACTCATTGGAACAGCAAAAGATGGCTTCAAAAAGTTCAGCAAAATATTAAGAAAAATGAAAATTTCATTAAAAACAAAGAAAATAATATCATTCCTTTTATATGGCAGTGAATGCTGGGCAAGAAATTATAAATAGACAACTGCATACTGAAGAATTGAGCTCTATCATTGGAAAGTTCAGTTATTGCATCGTAAAATTACTTGGTTTCAATGAGAAAATGAAAGAAAGAAAGAATGAAAAAAGGAAGGAAGAAAGACAAAGAAAAGGTTACAAGCAGCAGAAATATCGTCCTACAGAAAATTACTGAGAATACAATGTAAGCAAAAACGATGAAGCTTTAGAGAAAATGGAAACAAAAAGGACACTTATACTTAACATCGGGAAGAGAGAATACGATGTCTCGAACATGAAGAAGAGACTTGAAGCAACAGAAATGTGGTTCTACAGAAGCATGATGAGAACACCATGGACCGAACATGTGAGCAACGACGAAGTTTTAGAGAAAATGGAAACAAAAAGGACACTTATACTTAACATCGGGAAGAGAGAATACGATGTCTCGAACATGAAGAAGAGACTTGAAGCAACAGAAATGTGGTTCTACAGAAGCATGATGAGAATACCATGGACCGAACATGTGAGCAACGACAAAGTTTTAGAGAAAATGGAAACAAAAAGGACACTTATACTTAACATCGGGAAGAGAGAATACGATGTCTCGAACATGAAGAAGAGACTTGAAGCAACAGAAATGTGGTTCTACAGAAGCATGATGAGAATACCATGGACCGAACATGTGAGCAACGACAAAGTTTTAGAGAAAATGGAAACAAAAAGGACACTTATACTTAACATCGGGAAGAGAGAATACGATGTCTCGAACATGAAGAAGAGACTTGAAGCAACAGAAATGTGGTTCTACAGAAGCATGATGAGAACACCATGGACCGAACATGTGAGCAACGACAAAGTTTTAGAGAAAATGAAAACAAAAAGGACACTTATACTTAACATCGGGAAGAGAGAATACGATGTCTCGAACATGAAGAAGAGACTTGAAGCAACAGAAATGTGGTTCTACAGAAGCATGATGAGAATACCATGGACCGAACATGTGAGCAACGACGAAGTTTTAGAGAAAATGGAAACAAAAAGGACACTTATACTTAACATCGGGAAGAGAGAATACGATGTCTCGAACATGAAGAAGAGACTTGAAGCAACAGAAATGTGGTTCTACAGAAGCATGATGAGAATACCATGGACCGAACATGTGAGCAACGACGAAGTTTTAGAGAAAATGGAAACAAAAAGGACACTTATACTTAACATCGGGAAGAGAGAATACGATGTCTCGAACATGAAGAAGAGACTTGAAGCAACAGAAATGTGGTTCTACAAAAGCATGAATAGAATACAATGGAACATATATGTGAGCAACGACGAAGTTTTAGAGAAGATGAAAACAAAAAAAGAACACCAGGAAGAGACAGCTGAAATTTAGGATTACATGATATGGTCTCTGCTACGTCCGCACAGTTTTAATTTTTGCCCTTGAAGTTGGAAGTTAACGCTTTTAGGCTTTGATTGGTGGGTCCGTATCAGGGCTTCTGATTGGCGCCAAAATTATGTTTTTATTTTGGGAGGTGCCGACAAGTGAAAGAAAATGCTTGATCAAAGAAATTCGATCTTAAGACAAATATCACGACTACAATTATTATAAAGTATGTTATAAGACCGGAAGTAAAAAATTTAAGAATTTCCGACAATTAAATATTTTATTTTTTCGATTTTTTTCAAAAATGACAATCTAAAATTTTGGGTGAACTTTGACCTCAAAAACTAGTTAGTTCCTTAAAAGATTTATATCAAATTCCTTTTGTCAAGCGGAAAAAATTACGCTCTCCGACATGTATTTATTCCCACAGATTTTTATTTTAAGATTCAATTATTGAGCTCCCCAGTGATAGAGGTCAATTCTTTGGTGATCGATTGTCTATTCATAATACCAGCATAGAACGCGGCATCATCGTTTGCTTTGTTTTTATTATTTTTACCTGGACTCATATGAATTTTTTCAATATCTTTTGCGCCACAAATGTTCCACGAACCCATAAATATTTACTATAAATCGTCCGTACACCTTGCAAAAAAAGTGGTAAATCCCGCAACAGTCTTAAATATCCTACGTTGTGACAAAACGGTGAAGATTTTTTAAGAAGCTAGACGAAAATTTACTGTGTTCGGTTTAGAAATCAGTGCACTTTCTAGACATGATCGCTTTAGTAAGTAATATACTAGCCGAAAGCTCGTCTTACAAACATTTTTATTAATAAATTTGTTTATGAATTTGTACAATGAAACAGACGTTACACATTTCTTCTTTTCTTTCATTCAATTTCTCACTAAAACCAAGTAGTGTTTCCCCTTCTTTACACGCAGTCAAAACGGAATTATGAGGAGTTGGCAGCAGAGGTTACACACTATTTTCTTTCTCTTTCTTTCTTTCTTTCTTTACTACTTCTCTTTTCCTATTTTCTTTCTTTCTTTCTTTCTTTCTTTCTTTCTTTCTTTACTACTTCTCTTTTCCTATTTTCTTTCTTTCTTTACTACTTCTCTTTCCTATTTTTATTCTTTCTTTCTTTCTTTACTACTTCTCTTTTCCTATTTTCTTTCTTTCATTCTTTCTTTCTTTCTTTACTACTTCTCTTTTCCTATTTTCTTTCTTTCTTTCTTTACTACTTCTCTTTTCCTATTTTCTTTCATTCTTTCTTTCTTTCTTTCTTTACTACTTCTCTTTTCCTATTTTCTTTCTTTCTTTCTTTCTTTACTACTTCTCTTTTCCTATTTTTATTCTTTCTTTCTTTCTTTCTTTACTACTTCTCTTTTCCTATTTTCTTTCTTTCTTTCTTTCTTTCTTTACTACTTCTCTTTTCCTATTTTCTTTCTTTCTTTCTTTCTTTACTACTTCTCTTTTCTTATTTTCTTTCTTTCTTTCTTTCTTTACTACTTCTCTTTTCCTATTTTCTTTCTTTCTTTCTTTCTTTCTTTACTACTTCTCTTTTCCTATTTTCTTTCTTTCTTTCTTTCTTTCTTTACTACTTCTCTTTTCCTATTTTCTTTCTTTCTTTCTTTACTACTTCTCTTTTCCTATTTTCTTTCTTTCTTTCTTTACTACTTCTCTTTTCCTATTTTCTTTCTTTCTTTACTACTTCTCTTTTCCTATTTTCTTTCTTTCTTTCTTTACTACTTCTCTTTTCCTATTTTCTTTCTTTCTTTCTTTCTGTACTACTTCTCTTTTCCTATTTTCTTTCTTTCTTTCTTTCTTTCTTTACTACTTCTCTTTTCCTATTTTCTTTCTTTCTTTCTTTACTACTTCTCTTTTCCTATTTTCTTTCTTTCTTTACTACTTCTCTTTTCCTATTTTCTTTCTTTCTTTCTTTACTACTTCTCTTTTCCTATTTTCTTTCTTTCTTTCTTTACTACTTCTCTTTTCCTATTTTCTTTCTTTCTTTCTTTTTTTCTTTCTTTCTTTACTACTTCACTTTTCCTATTTTCTTTCTTTCTTTCTTTACTACTTCTCTTTTCCTATTTTCTTTCTTTCTTTCTTTCTTTCTGTACTACTTCTCTTTTCCTATTTTCTTTCTTTCTTTCTTTCTTTCTTTACTACTTCTCTTTTCCTATTTTCTTTCTTTCTTTCTTTACTACTTCTCTTTTCCTATTTTCTTTCTTTCTTTCTTTACTACTTCTCTTTTCCTATTTTCTTTCTTTCTTTCTTTACTACTTCTCTTTTCCTATTTTCTTTCTTTCTTTCTTTCTGTACTACTTCTCTTTTCCTATTTTCTTTCTTTCTTTCTTTCTTTCTTTACTACTTCTCTTTTCCTATTTTCTTTCTTTCTTTCTTTACTACTTCTCTTTTCCTATTTTCTTTCTTTCTTTCTTTACTACTTCTCTTTCCCTATTTTCTTTCTTTCTTTCTTTACTACTTCTCTTTTCCTATTTTCTTTCTTTCTTTCTTTTTTTCTTTCTTTCTTTACTACTTCTCTTTTCCTATTTTCTTTCTTTCTTTCTTTTTTTCTTTCTTTCTTTACTACTTCTCTTTTCCTATTTTCTTTCTTTCTTTCTTTACTACTTCTCTTTTCCTATTTTCTTTCTTTCTTTCTTTACTACTTCTCTTTTCCTATTTTCTTTCTTTCTTTCTTTACTACTTCTCTTTTCCTATTTTCTTTCTTTCTTTCTTTTTTTCTTTCTTTCTTTACTACTTCACTTTTCCTATTTTCTTTCTTTCTTTCTTTACTACTTCTCTTTTCCTATTTTCTTTCTTTCTTTCTTTCTTTCTGTACTACTTCTCTTTTCCTATTTTCTTTCTTTCTTTCTTTCTTTCTTTCTTTACTACTTCTCTTTTCCTATTTTCTTTCTTTCTTTCTTTACTACTTCTCTTTTCCTATTTTCTTTCTTTCTTTCTTTCTTTCTTTCTTTCATTGATTTTCTCACTGAAACTAAGTAGTGCTTTTCCCTTTCTTTCCACGCGATCGAAACGGAAAGGAGTTGGTAGCAGAGGTTACACACTATTATCTATCTATCTATCTATCTATCTATCTATCTATCTTTCTTTCTTTCTTACTTTCTTTCTTTTTTTTTCTTTAATTTTCTTATTGAAACCAAGTAATTTTACCATGTAATAATTAAGCCCTCTAGCGATATAGATCAATTCTTTAGTATTCGATTGTCTATTCATAATACGAGCATTGAGTGCAGTGTCATAGTTTGTCTTGTTCTTAATTGAATATTATACAACAATAAAAATGATACTTGTCCATAGTATTTAATTAAAGAAGTTTGAAGCAACAGTTAACTCATTTGTGAAAATACCTAGCAGAAAAATATTTTAAATGTATATGTTTAATGGATTGCATAATAAGAAATATATTTAATGTTTTTTTTTTTTTTTTGTTTTTTTGTTTTGTTTTGTTTTTTCAGAATCTTGTCTCTTTTACATCTTCAAATGATCAATAATTGGATAAGTCATCCTGAAAAGATTAACACCGATGAAGGCAACCCATGGTGTTCTATACTCCAGGCCAAGTCATGGTGCAACTGAGAGCCAGAACTGGAGGCCTATTGAAATATGTAGGATTTTCAGAAATTTTAGAAGAAAATGAAATCAACCACTTTATGAAATACTTAGAATAACATTTTTATTCACACCTGAGGATAATAGAATGTGTTGAAAGATAAATAAATGAAAATATATATTTTTGCTATGAACACTGATAATTATTAAACAACACAAAGGGATAATTATGATTTCTGGTAAAAGATATATTGAATCAGACATTTATATTATTTGCAGGTGTCACTGAATCCTTTATTCAATCTATTCCCTGTGAGTGAATAAAGACTTTGGTTTAAATTTACATTACAGTTACTGGGTTTGACAAACAGAACCCAAGAAGGCTGGAAGACATCAGCCGAAGTGTGTATATAACAATCAATCATCACAGAAATATAGACAAATAAAACAAAATCATTCTCGGAAAGTTTCAAAACTTTTAGAGCTGGTTCTTTTTCTGATCTAGGTGTGCTATGTTTGCAAAAATTTTCAAAACTATATTTGCAAAAATAGAAGCATGCTTTTTCTCCATGTTGAAAAAATGAAACTCAGAAATAAGCATAAAAATGTTACTTAATGATTTATAGCAAACCTTTTCCTTTATTGTATGGAAAAGGATGAAACAAAAAAATAACCATTGACAAGTGTGGTCAGAAGGAACTTTTAGTTTTCCACCGTCAATTAAATTGGTATATTTTCCATAATTTTTATAATAAAAATGGGTTTCACATTCACTGGGTTGATTATCTTTCTTGTAATATATCCAGCTATGTACACAAGAGCCATTTTTATTTCATTGGAAAGAGATGGTTCTAAATTTTCCAGATTGTCAAATATTTCTGAACCTTCCTCACAAAGTTTATAATCACAAGACGTACATCGGTGACCTGGATTAACATCAAATTCATCAATATTTACATTTTGATTTAAAATTAAAGATGTCTGCTTAATATGCAGCTTTTCAATACATTGTTGAAAATTTATAAAATAGGTGCCACCTGATCCTTGGCGAAGTTTACCAAATTCTTTTTCTAATGGATCAGTTGAAAATTGCCCAGGTAGTACATATTTATGACTTGTAGCTAAAAGGTGTCGACATAGACTAACAATTCCATTGCAAATATGATGTATGGCAGTAGCAGTGATTTGAGATAATTGTTTTTTACGATTACCTTGACTGCCAGCCATATTAAGAGCCATTTTAACAACTTCAATGATAAAATCAAGTCGGGTGTCATTTGGAGATTTGATTTCAGCTTGTAGAGGATCATTATGTAATTTATCAATTTGAAGGCATTTAACATTTAAAATTTTCCACCATGTAAAAACCTTGTTTATGAAGAAGGCAGTATCATTCTTACCTGCAGTTATTTCAGACTGAGTGAGAAGTGCATTATATGTTTTTTCAGAAAACACTCTGAGGCAAGTAGAAACCCGTTGTCTTTCTATTGGCTTTGGAGCAATGGAAATTTCATTTAAATCTGAAAGTTTGACTAGTCTTTCAGATTCAAAACGATATAACTGTTTAAGTCCATTTTGCAACTCTACTTACTCCATCATCATCAAAGATTAGTTCTCCTGTTTTTTCTGTCAGCCACAAATAGCGAATATTTTTCAACAGATGAACATCATCAAAAAGCAAATGTTTATTATCTTCAGTTAACCAAGGTTTTTCAGGAAGTGTAGGATATAATTTTAAAAAAAAGCTTGATTTACGCGGTTGCCATCACATATAATAGCCTTTACATCAGCTGGTACAGACAGATGTGATGGCTTAGACTGTTAACTCAATTTGTTCAAATAAAAAGGCGGATGTTAATTTTGAAATTGGAATCAATTTTGTAAGAAAATTTGGACCCCCATTGAGACATATCAACATTATACCAAATACTGTTTGAGAAAGTACAGATGGATTGTCAACTGATTTACCAAATAGTTGTTTGCCATGATATAGCAACATCTTTTTGATATATACTTCATCATGGAGAATTATGCACCCTTTTTGACTGGTATTAAGAGTATTAAATATAGATAACAAAAAAGATTTTTCATTAAGTTTTGAAACTTTTGACGTCATCCTTCATAATGTTGCTAATGAGGGTAATTGAAAATCACATCATTATACAATATCCGTGATCTTGCATAGTACCCAAAAGCAAGCACAACTATATCTGAGCTGTATTTTATTCTTGTGATCAAAAGCCATTTTAGGAGCCATTGCTAAAAATTGTTGACTTAGGATATTTTTCTTGTGATCAAAAGCCATAAAATTTAAAAATCGGATGATTTCTTCCAGTTTTGACCAAGTATCAACTGTATTTATATGATTTTTGGAGAGGCTGCTAATATAACACTTAACTCCATAATGAAATGTTTCAAAGCGCAAATTGTTATAAATTTTCAACATAAAGAGAGGAATACCATCAATAGATTTTGATAATTGAACAGTTGAAATATCTTCATCCAAAAATGCTACAACTGGACATATAAAGTCTTTTTTGTTGAAAAGCAGGCTTTCTTTGAAATTTGTATAATTTTATCTAATTCTAAAAAGACATTAAGTTCATCAGCAATTTGATTTCTAACAGTACTGGAAGTTTTTTTTTTTATATTCCTTTGAACAGCTGAGGGTGTTGGTATTTGACTACTTGGCACACCTGGCCATACAGATGGTGGATTTTTTGGACGTATTTTTTCCATTAACTTTTATGGTATCAAAATTTGAAGGCCAATGTTGTTTACTTTAAAACTTTATATTAAATTTAAAAACATTCATAAGTAGTCTTTCCTTTAGTTTGGTTATTTTAATACGCTTTAAACTATATAAATAGGAATATATATATATATATATATATATATATATATATATATATATATAACTTTTTTTTTACCTTAAAGCAAAACAATTAAAAGTAAAGTAAAAATAATGCATTTTGTCCTTTAACAACAATATCAGAAAAATATTAAAATAAATCTGATAAATAAAATGGTATTATTATACTTGTCTTGTAAAATAAATTTTGTAGTCAAAAGGCGTAAAAAAGGAGACTTTTCTAAAAAAAAAAAAAATAAAATAATTAAAATATTGACATTAACTGCATGTAATAAATTTATTATTGCTATTTTTTCCTTTAATTCTAATAAGTAAAAAAATATTTACAGTTCACCAATTGGTAACTAATGTAGTAAAAATAATCATTTATTCTTTAACTTCGGAAACAAAAGCGCGAAGAAATTCGTTTGTTTTGTTTTGTTTTTTACTTTTAATGGAAATGTTGGATAAAGTTTTAATAGAGAAATGTTAATGAAACTCTATTAAAATTTTATTCAAATTTATTATTCCAACTTAAACTTTTAATAGAAAAATGTTGACTTATGCTAATTTTTTATCATGGTTAAAAAAAACTTGAGAAAATTAAACTTTAATTTCGTTGACGACATGTTTTCACTCATAACAATGTTTTTTTTTAGCGATATCAAAAATAAATATCAAATTAAGTAATGACATTGAATTTATGGAAAAAAAACAAACATTTTTAATTCATTTTATAATAAAAATAGTTTTCTTTACGTCTTTGAAGAAACTAAATTAAATTCTGTTCAAATTTGTTAAACGTTGTTTTGTTTTGCTTCTTAAAATAACACAAATTACCCAAAAAGAATTGCATTTTATCAATAAATAATTCTTTAAACTTTAATCAAAAAATGTTGAACAAACTTTAAGAGGGAAAATGCCAAAAATGAATTAAACTTTAATTTAAAAATGTTAAGGCTTTTTAAACTTAAGTAAATCTTTTTGTGCGAGTAAATTTAAGCACCAAAGTTTACTTTTCACAATTTAAATATAAATAATGTATGGACTCAAACTAAAATAATCAAATATACTTACTTCAAATAAGTAAAGTTAAATGATATTCCAACCAAAGGTAAAATTAAAAGATTCCTTTGAATTTCTCGAGCCAACAACATAAGAGTTCACAGTAATCAGCAGTTCGCTCAAACTGAAACTAAAACGATCTAATTGTCAGCCGGCCTCCAGTCTATCGAGGTAGTGGCGTTACTCAGAGGCCTGTTAATATAGAACGCCATGAGGCAACCGCCTGAAAAATACATGGGACAATGAGATGCCACTAAAACATGCATGGGCCAACCTTTTCTGACTAGTCGGCCGCATTTGATATTGCTCATCATACGGTGGGCTCCATAACGAAAAAGTTCAAGGTAATTTTTTGTTGATGTTGTCTCTGCCATTTTCGTTACAGTAGGCCATATGCGTAAGCATCCGCCATAAAAATATTGAAAGGTTGATTGATTTTAGAGAAAAGATTTCTCAATAATCAAAAAAAAAAAATGGAGTCCCGATATAATTTTATCACCAATTACAGTGGTTAAAACATACAATGTTCCATGCGATTTGTTTCTTATTTATTGATTTGAAAATATAAAAAATAAAAACATATTTCTTCTCTCGAGAAAAACTATGTTTCTTCTCAAGAAAAATATATTTCTTCTTCAGACAAAAAAAAAATTATTATGAACGTCCTGTTTCTAAAATAAATGATATTTACACGCACGGTCTTCCTTAGTGAAAATCACCAATCGCTTAAAATGATGAAAACTTTGCCTTCAACAAAAAAAAGTGACAAAATTCAAGAAACTTTGTGCTAAAAACCATTGTCGTTATGCGTGAGAAAATGTGAATGAACATTTAGGTATGATAGGAAATAAACAAGATTTTAATAAACTTTATTTTCAAAATGGAATTCGGCGTGCTATTCAGAAAGCGAAATGGGCCACATGTGAACCCTGGGTATGATAGGAAATAAACAAGATTTTAATAAACTTTATTTTCAAAATGGAAATGGGCCACATGTGAACCCTGGGCCGCACTTTGCCTATGAACGCACGAAAACATTCGTTGAAACCAGTGCCAAGGAATATTTAGTTGTAAGGGAAGTAACTCTGTAAATTTTTTTCCTGAGTTGCCTCCCTTAGTTTCGATTGTCGCTGGAATGAGACTTATTTTTCTTAAATACACTATTATTGATTATCATTTTTGACGTGCATTTTCGCTTTATCCTCTATGACAAATATTCGTCAGTGGATATAGTAATCATTTGAATTATTTTGCACACTAGTCAAGTGGAGACTCTATTATAATTCTGCTTATCCTTCCTTCGATAGTTCCTTCCTTAGTTCGCATGACCGTTACGCCCTGCCAGTACTTACTAAATAGTGAACTATTCCGTTTTGACCGCATGAAAATATGGGACTGTCATATCAGAGACGCTACTTGGTTTCAGTGAGAAAAAGAAAGAAAGAAAGAAAGAAAGAGTTTATAGACCTCTAGAGCGCACCCTACCGAGCGTTTGGGGAAAGAGCCAAATGCCACAAAACTAAGAAAACCAAAAACAAAAGCGTCAAGAAACCGAATGATATTGGTTGAGCTGTGCGCCTAGACTAGCTATGGGCAAACTGGAGCCCACGGGGTCACATGCGGTCCGTTTTGCCTTCTGAATGGCACGCCTAATTTAATGATGAAAATAACGTTTATTAAAATTTGGCGTTTTAATTCATTCTCACTTATTCACTCACATTCTCTCTCACGCAAAGGAGTTGATAGGAGCTGATGTCAAAGGGAAATAACTATTAAATGCCCGAGTAACGGTCCTTACTAATGCCTGTTGCGTTGTAGACAGAGTTCGACTAAACCACGCAAATAATAATGATTAAGTCCGATTTTTCGAGAATTTTTAATCTTTCAGCGAAAGTAACGTTTTCAGTATTTTAAACCCTTGTCGATTTTCAATAAGGAAGATCATACGTGTAAAAATATTTAGCTTTAGAAATGAGAAATGTTCAAAATACTTTTTTCTCTCAAAAATAAATATATTTTATATTCCAAAAAGTATTTTCAAATAAATAAATTAATAAATTTCTCTGAAAAATAAATATATTTTATATTTCAAAAAGTATTTTCAAATAAATCTTACTTATTATAAAACGCAGATTGTGTGTGTGTGTGTGTGTGTGTGTGTGTGTGTGTGTGTGTGTGTGTGTGTGTGTGTGTGTGTGTACGTTTATATATTGGATCGGATTTCCTACATTTTTCAACCGATTTCAACAAAACTTCTCAATACAGTGGTTCTGACAGCGCCAATAAATGTAAAAACACAATTGTTTTTGCACGAAATCAATTTGTAAACACGATTAAAAGGCATTAATGAAAGGGGGACAACTCATATCGAGTTATACTTATTAATATCGAGTTATACTTATTATAAAACTCAGGTTGGTTGTTTGTGTGTGTGTGTGTTTGTGTGTGTGTGTGTGTGTGTGTGTGTGTGTGTGTGTGTGTGTGTGTGTGTGTGTGTGTGTGTGTGTTCGTTTATATATGGGATCGGATTTCCTACATTTTTCAACCGATTTCAACAAATCTCCACTTTTTTTTTTTGGCAGGTAGTGTTTCTTATTGTCTTGCACACTTTTTTCTTTATTTTTACATTCAGAATGCTTTAAAAATTTAATTTACAAGACAATTGTTTATAATAAAATTCTATTCAATTGATAGACTCATAACGATTGAAAACAATGATTTTGTTTGAGATTGGGTTTGACCAATTCGTAAAAAAAAAAACCTAATTAAGACATGCGTGTCTGTCAACCTTAAGCAATAATCTTTGTCAATTTTATTTTTCAGTTTTTATGATTGTCGATACTTGATCTATCTCTTACTGTTACATCTCCGGGCAACGCCGGACTCTACTGCTAGTAAATTAATAAATTTCTCTGAAAAATAAATATATTTTATATTTCAAAAAGTATTTTCAAATAAATAAATTAATTAATTTCTCTGAAAAATAAATATATTTTATATTTCAAAAAGTCTTTTCAAATAAATAAATTAGAAACAAATCACACACAACAGCATGTGTTAATCTCAGTGTAATCAGTGATAATATAATGCTACTATAGTATGATATCTATCGTCCATTTTCTACTGTCGTACGATATCTACTGAGCTATTTGCGACCTACCGTAAAATGCTGGAAAATGTTCAGGAAAAACGATGACCTGTTTACTGATTATTTTAAATGACATCAAATTAATTTACAAACATTAAAATCACTTTTTACTGACTTTCTTATTTTTTGTATAAAAAAGTATAAATGATTTTTAAAGATCACGACGTCTATCAAAGAGAAAGCATTTAAATTTTTATTATTGCATTATTCCAAAATTTTAACACATCAGCAGATAGCTATTAATGACAACAACTGCGCACAAATAACAAATAGTTATTAATTTTAAAAATACTATAATACTGAATAAACTTCTTTTAAATATTAAAATATATTTAATCACATCTCCCTATAAGTTGTCGCGATCTGTTAAGACATAATTAGTTCACTGTTCATTACCTTTAATCCTAACCTCTAAACCTAACCATAACCCCTGTTGGGCTGTTGGAAAGCTACTGGGGGAGATGATAATCTGAAGGAGGTAAATCAAGAGACTAGAATGAATGCGGCTGAACTTTGCAGCGAAGCTCTTGAATGGCATTTTTGGTCATATTAGCGACAACGAGGCGAGCGTTATACAGTTGAAGAAGCAGGTGTCCAAGATTCTCGTTTTTTCTGCTTGTCACTCTATCGTCTAATGTCTGAAAAGAATTCAAAATTCAATCAAATTTCAAAAGGCAATAAAACACTGGGGGAAAAACACTTTACTTTTAATGCAAATAACATTGAAAAAAAAACGAACGAATTTATCATGTCATCAAAGCAGCAGAAATTAGCCTAGTTTTCAGGGAGATAAAAATGTTAACCTTGTTCACCATAGTCTATGAATATAGAATCCAGCGCAGTACGTAATCTGTTCAATGAAACAGCGTTAAAGATTAACACTCACGAGTCAGACACTCTACTGAATCTGACTATATCGCCAATGTCACTAGCAGCTGTTCCGTCATTCTTCAGTCTTCGATATCAGAGGTTGGCAGTGAATATTCGGAAAAAAAAAATATGGCTGCCTTTATACACGTCGCATTAAATATTTTGAGCCTTCTGATTGGTTAACCTTTCTATTGGTGAACTATAAAATGAGTCAGCTCATTTTGGCTGGCTCACTAGTACACCAGGGTACCCAAACATTCCAACAAAAAAACATACTTGACAGTAAATAAAACGTACAGAAATAAGAGGAAAGCATGATAAACTGTATATTAATTTCATACAATTTTTTTATTATTTTATGTGTACTGGTGTGTGTATTTTTTGTTGTAAATGTTTCATGGTTCATGTAATGAGAGAAAGACGTTACTTCGTAACGCCGTGTCACGGAATGAGGTTTGAAAGTGTTGACTATAAGAGAGCGTGGCGAATAGGTTGAATTTAACATCTTTTGGTGGGATGTCCATATTTCCGGTAGAAACAGTTTTTGTTGCATGCTGGGAGAATTTTTATTATTTTTAATTTTTATTCAGTTTATTTTATACAACGTTTTTATGTTATCGTTTTATTTTATATATAATTTTCATTATTATTATTATTTTATTTTTATTTATTTATAATAACCATGTCCCTAAAACCTAACAACCCAATATATGTTAAAAGGGAATATTTAATGAGGGGATGCCTATTCGTGTGAAATAAACAGAATTGTATTGTGGTCAGATGGGTAGATTTCTCGAAAAGGAGAATGGAAATTAAGCGCCCTGATCAGGCAGCTATAAAGTAAGTATTATAATATATATTACAAATATTATTATAGATGTTCTAGGATTCATTTACTAGTAGAATCCATTTAATTCATTAAAATCATTTTTAATATTTTTATTTTCCTTATAATATATTTATTACAATTTCGATTTTTTAATAAAAGCTAAAGTTAAAAGCAGACAATAAATTACATCTTTGAATTTAATATGACCCCTTGTTTCTGAAGATAAAATCACACAATAATTTACGTCTTTCAGTATAATACGACCCCGTTCTTCTGAAGATAAAAGCAGGCAATAAATTATGCCTACGACAATTATACGACAATGTGTTTCTGAAGTTAAAATCATGCAATATATTACGTCTTTGAGTATAATATTGATATTTAGTGAGGGGATGCATATTCATGTGAAATGCATAGAATAAGGGTAGTATTGTGGCCTAATCCAGGAGATAGGAATTTAAGTGCACTAATGACGTAGGTATACAGTAAGTATTACACCAGCATTGCCATTAATTATTATAAAAGTTCTACGATTTATTTAATACTAGAATTCATTTATTTCATTAAAATAATTTTATATTTTTATTTTCCTATAATTCCTAAAATTATAATAAATATATTATAATAATATATTATAATTTTATTTTTTAGTAATAAAAGTTTTCTAGGTAAAGCTGGAATGTGTGAATGACGAGGGGTAAAAAACAGTTTAAACAATTGAAGCATTGATATGTTTATTACGAATATATTTAATTTTGATATACATTCATTGGTAATATTTTTGTTTAATCAATACAATATGTTTTGTGTGCACGTTTTTATTACTTATGGACCCGCCTGTATTTAACTTTAACGACGAGTTGCTGGTTCATTCAAATGTTTACCGTAAACATCAAAAATGTTCTAAGGGAAATAACTCATGAAAAACTTTAGCAGTGTTAGTTCCCTTGTTTTATCTGTTATGACTAGAATGTAAATACGACCTCGTATTTTTGCAAATTAATCCTGGCGATGAATTGCATCCTTGAGTATAATACGATCCCGTCTTTCTGAAGTTAAAAGCAAGCCCTAAATTACGTCTTTGAGTATACGACTCCATGTTTCTGAAGTTAAAAGCAGACGCTAAATTACGTCTTTGAGTATAATACGACGACGTTCTTTTGAAGTTAAAAAGCAAACAATAAATTACGTCTTTGAGTATAAACCGACGACGTTCTTTTGAAGTTAAAAAGCAAACAATAAATTACGTCTTTGAGTATAATACGACGCCGTTCTTTTGAAGTTAAAAGCAAACAATAAATTACCTCTTTGAGTATAATACGACGACGTTCTTTTGAAGTTAAAAAGCAAACAATAAATTACGTCTTTGAGTATACGACGCCGTTCTTTTGAAGTTAAAAGCAAACAATAAATTACGTCTTTGAGTATAATACGACGCCGTACTTTTGAAGTTAAAAGCAAACAATAAATTACGTCTTTGAGTATAATACGACGCCGTTCTTTTGAAGTTAAAAGCAAACAATAAATTACGTCTTTGAGTATAATACGATGGCGTTCTTTTGAAGTTAAAAGCAAACAATAAATTACGTCTTTGAGTATAATACGACGCCGTACTTTTGAAGTTAAAAAGCAAACAATAAATTACGTCTTTGAGTATAATACGATGCCGTTCTTTTGAAGTTAAAAGCAAACAATAAATTACGTCTTTGAGTATAATACGACGACGTTCTTTTGAAGTTAAAAAGCAAACAATAAATTACGTCTTTGAGTATACGACGCCGTTCTTTTGAAGTTAAAAGCAAACAATAAATTACGTCTTTGAGTATAATACGACGCCGTACTTTTGAAGTTAAAAGCAAACAATAAATTACGTCTTTGAGTATAATACGACGCCGTTCTTTTGAAGTTAAAAGCAAACAATAAATTACGTCTTTGAGTATAATACGATGGCGTTCTTTTGAAGTTAAAAGCAAACAATAAATTACGTCTTTGAGTATAATACGACGCCGTACTTTTGAAGTTAAAAAGCAAACAATAAATTACGTCTTTGAGTATAATACGATGCCGTTCTTTTGAAGTTAAAAGCAAACAATAAATTACGTCTTTGAGTATAATACGACGACGTTCTTTTGAAGTTAAAAAGCAAACAATAAATTACGTCTTTGAGTATAATACGACGCCGTTCTTTTGAAGTTAAAAGCAAACAATAAATTACGTCTTTGAGTATAATACGACGCCGTTCTTTTGAAGTTAAAAGCAAACAATAAATTACGTCTTTGAGTATAATACGACGCCGTTCTTTTGAAGTTAAAAGCAGGCAATTCGTTACGTCGTTGAGTGTATTACTACCACTTGTTTCTGAAGTTAAAACCAGGCAATAAGTTACGTCTTTGAGTATAATACGAACCTTTGTTTCTGAAGTAAAAATCAGGCAACATTAGGTCTTTGAGTATAAATACTACATTACAACGTGTTTCTGAAGTTAAAAGCTGGCAATAAATTATGTCTTTGAGTATAATACGACCCCTTGTTTCTGTGGTTAAAATCAGGCAATATATTGGCGTCTTTGAGTATAATATAGATATTTAATACGGGGTGCATATTCATGCGAAATGAATAGAATAAGGGTAGTATTGTGGCCTAATGCGTGGTTTTCCCGAGCAGGAGATATGAATTTAAATGCACTCATCGGCAGGTACTCAATAACTTAAGTATTATAACAGCTTTGCCAGCATTATTATAGAGGTTCTACGATTCCTTTAATACTAGAATTCATTTAATTCATTAAAATAATTTTTAATATTTTTTATTTTCATAATTTTGATATTATAATATATTCATTATAATTTCGATTTTTTATTAAATCATAATCATAAATGTTTTCTATGTAAAGCGGAGTTCGTGAATGACAAGGGGTAAAAAGTTTGCACAATTGAGGGAGTGATATGTTTATGATTGATATATATTTATAGATATTTTTGTATCTAGGTACCTCCACTTTTTCGACATAAATTTTTGATACCTAAGTTTAAAATGAATTTTTTTTAAATTAAAAAACATTCTTGAAGATTTCATGTTAGCTTTAATTGAAGGTTTAATCATTAAATTTATTATTTCCATTAAGTAAACAATTCTGGGGCATTTCAGATGTCAAATTTAAAATCGGACAATTACTTGATTTTTACAAGAATTTCCAAATCAATGTTTTCAAAGGAAAAAAAGCGCAAAAAAAAAAACAATGTTATTTTAACGTCACCGCGATGGCGTAAACAAAAGAAGACTTTAACCAAAATTTCGAACGTGTTAGAAAATATTTAAAAATTTCAGAAAATCATTAAAAAATACTTTGGTCTTTTATCGTCAAAATGTTTATGCTATTAAACTTTATTTTCGTTAAGTTTGTGGAATTTTTCATTATGCTATGCTGTTTTCCCGCGAAAAAAAACAGACCTACCTAATCAATGCAATACGTTTTGTGCACACGTTTTCATTACTTCTGGGCCTAAATGTATTCAAATTTAACGACGATGAGTTTCTGGTTAGTCTCAACAGTAAAAAAAAATGTTCTAAGGGAAGTAACTCATGAAAAAGTTAGCAGTGTTAGTTCCCTTGTTTCATTTGTTATTTGTTGTATTTGCTAGTTGTTATTTCCTATTGGCCTGCAGAACAAATTGTTTGTATATATAATTTGACTAGAAGGTAAATACGACCCCTAATTCTGAACTTAAAAGCAGGCACTAAATTACGTCTTTGAGTATAATACGACCCCGTATTTCTGAATTTAAAAGTAAGAAATAAATTACGTTTTTGTGTAGTGTACAATACGGCCCCGTCTTCCTGAAGATAAAACCAGGCAATATATCTGAAGATAAAACCAGACAATATATTACGTAATACGACCTCTTAGTAAAGCTTACATTCTGTAAATTTACTTTGTAAAGTTGTACCTTATTATCCATTAAAATCTCAATAAAGTTCGTATATTTCACTAAAATTTTTAATTTTTCACGATATTAAAAAATAAAATGAACCGGATATTTAAAAATGTATTCAATTTAGTGCTTCTACTAATTTCCGTTTCAAATCTTATTTTCGAGGAAAGCTGCTAACTAGACATACCCATGAATATATTCTAAGATGTTAATTAATCTATCCTATTTTTCTGTTTGATATTAATTTATTATATTTTAATAAACTATGAAAATAAAAAAACAAAAACAATATTGTCTTTCATTGAGAATGAAGAGTGAAAATTTAGTAACAAAATAATAAAATTAAAATATAAACAAACTCTATCTTATAAGAAATTTGAAACAAAAGACGATCAATTATCCTTTCTTTTTTTTTTCCAAAGGGCCAACATTGCCGATCTATTAAATACCTTTTGTAAAAAAATGTTTTCAATACCTGCCTACTTTCTGTTTTATTATCCATCATGTTTACTGGGTGTATTTACAATCTTGCTCTTTCAAATAAGATGTTTTCTGAATCTAAAAACAGGGAATAAATTACAAGTTATCAAAACATTGTAACTCTTGTCTGCTCGCTTTATTAATTTTTAAAAATCAATTTCATGTCTTTGCGAGAGAAAACGTTCAATTATGCTGTTTCCCAAAGGGCAAACATTGCCGACATATCAAATACCTTTTGTAAATAATTCTCATCATCAATACCTGCATACTTTGGGTTTTATTATCTATTGTGCTGGGTGTATTTTCCATTTTGAAGTTTCAAATAAAAGGTCTTTTAACTGTTTCAAGTCCATATTCGCATAATTGATGTATACAGCAAAAAATATTATTGTTCGTTTCAGTAGAAATATCTAAATGATTTTGACTTAGAAAAATAATATTAATGAATGTTTTATTATAAATATAGCAATGGGACATTATGTCCGTTTTATCCCATATCGATGCGTTTTGGGGGACAATTATGTCCCGTAGGATGCTGAAAATATCTGTGGGACACATATGTCCCAGGGGTCAAGAAAAGGTTAAACTGAGTAAAAAATTTTTTAAAAAAGTGTACTTGTGTATAATATGACCCCCCCACACACACTTTTGCCTTTTGTCTTTGATCAGAATTTCTCGTATTATATACGGTATAAATAGGGTAATTGTTCTTCTCAGTTTCAGAAGAATTTATTTTAGGATCTACGCAATATCAGTCATAGAACCATTTATTCTCTCTACCCATCTGGCCATACATAATTTCCCTACCTGTCGGTTAGATTGCGTAAAACGTTATTTAACCCGGCCCTACAAGAAAATGACTGACTAAAAACGTGTTTTTAAAAGGTGTACTTGCGTATGATACGACCCCCCTTTTTTTTTTGTCTTCGATCAGAATTTCTCGTATTATATACGATACAGTGTAACCCGTATATAAGAGACCCGGATATAAGAGAAAACGGATATAAGAGAGATTTTATCTGGTCCCAAATTAGAGCCATACTTACCTAAACAAAATAGATTAAACCCGGATATAAGAGAAACCCGGATATAAGATACTTCTTATCCGGTCCCGACAACTCTCTTATATCCGGGTTACACTGTATAAATAGGCTAATTGTTCTTTTCAGTTTCAGAAGAATTTATTTTAGGATCTACGCAATATCAGTCATAGAACCATTTATTCTCTCTACCCATCTGACAATACATAATTTCCTTACCTGTCGGTTAGATTGCGTAAAACGTTGCTTAACCCGGCCCTACAAGAAAATGGAATAAATTACAAGTTATGAAAACATGGAAAATCTGGTCTAGTCCCTTTATTAATTTTCATAAAATCAATTTCAAGCAATTTCATGCCTTTGTGAGAAAAGATGTTCAGTTGCGCTGTTTCAAAAAAGGGCAAACATTGCCGACATATCAAATACCTTTTGTAAACAATTCTTATCATCAATACTTGCATGCTTTGTGTTTTATTATCTATTGTGTTAATCAAACATCAACTGAAACATAAAATATCCGAACAGATCAGAACAAAATAATGCTCGAATGAGACAAATACAGAATCCGACAAGACCTGAATAAGTCCCACAGACAAGAATTTCAAATGGTCAAGGTTCGAAACCAACCTCTCTCTTACAGTCGGGATGTGGCGAGTCTCTCACCGCTCTATCGCTACTAACATGGAAAGTGCTCGGACGAACTGCATTCCTTGGTTTCATCAGGTCAGATCTTCATGTCTAGGAACCGCCGTGCCACTTAATTAGTAGCAAACTACATTCCCTCTGTGTTCCATCGGCTAGAAGTAAGTTGCACTCAAACAACAACTTCCCGTGAACCACTGCCCTGTGGAACAGACTCCCAAGAGGATGTTTCCCCGATTATTACAATCTTAATTTGTTCACGTCTAGAGTCAACCATGATCTTCCCCTCCTATCCATATAAACTAGCCCTTAACGTAACCCTCTACTTCGAGCGCCCCCCGAGCCTTGTACTACTGTTCGCTAAGAGCAGTGGTCGCTATTAGCAATCTGCAGTTGAGTTCCTCTGATGAATCAGTGTTAAGCAAGGGTCTTAACTTCGCCAATACTACCAGGCCGGTTTCATGCTGTTGTAACTGAGTTATCAAAAACAGCAGTAGAAAACCGGAATTGGTTTAACAACTTTATTACCTTTTGGTACAGGGAAACATAATATAGAATAGAAACTCAGGGAGACAATGTTTAGCCGTGAATGACTGTTTTCTGCAAAGGCTACTGCTCCTGATACTACTACTCTTGATGTAGGCATATTTTTATGTCTTTCGTCCGACGGCCGAGTCCAAACTTGTACGGAAATATTCTCCCTCACAATACAGACTTAATGATACCTCCAGTGGAGGAGGTTACCTTGAAGAGCCCGATGCCCCAAGGAGATGAGTCAAGATGGGAAGGGAGACAAATGCGAGAAAAGGCCAGGGCGCACAAAGTCACAGGTTGACAATCAAAATCATACAGAATGACACTAGTGTTATCATACTGCCAGCAACGCATCGTTGGTGAAGTCCAATGTGGAATACTCCAATAAATTGGCATATCTAGTTGGCAACAATAACAATTTGAAAAAGGATCCGACCCTAAAAGCTGAGAGGAAACTTTCACTTCACACCAAACTGCCGCACATATATGGTCTACCCAAGATTCTCAAAGCTGATATTCCATTAAGACCTATAGTCATCTTCAGGGGCTTAACATGCCATCCGCTGAGCAGATTCATAGTGCATATACTCAACCCACTAACAAGAGGCCCCTCATCAATAACAATAGGATAGTAAGCTTGGATGTTGTAAGCCTGTTCATCACAGTTCCTACAGATGAGGCCCTGACAGCGGTTCGAAACAGATTGGAATCAGAGCCCTCCCTTGGTGAACGCATGTACACTCCAATATATAATCTGATGGAAATGTCGACGTTTGTGTACAACGTTTCGAACTAGAGTCTGGCATATACCAACAGGAGGAAGCTACTAATTCGATCACGTGACCAAAATACTACCAACTATAAGCAGAAGGTAGTGTACCAAACCTAAAGATATGTTATGGTGAAAGTGAAAAGACTTTATATAACACTGTTTATATTCGGACTATTGTCATCAAGAGTCGTTTGGGGATGGCAGCTATAGAAATTAAAACAGGATTCGACCCTAAAAACTGCGAGGAAGGTCCTAAATAAGAACAAGGACCACTTCGAACTAAATAAGTATAGACAGTTGACACAACGTTACAGCAAGCTGTCACACATGTACGGTCTACCCAAGATTCACAAAGTTGATATTCCATTAAAAACATATAGTCAGCCACAGGATCTCAACCTGCCACCCGCTGAGCAGATCCCTAGTGCGTATACTCAACCCACTAACAGATAAGTACTCTTCCTATGTTAGAAAATCAGAACACTTACTGAAACTGATTCAAGGGGCCCTTCATCCATGACAATAGGATGGTAAGGTTGGATTGAGGAATCGGAGAGCCGAGTTCGAATTCCAGTTGAATCCATTACATTCACTTGGGAAAGGTATTAATCCTCTTCTTCTCCCTCCAGCTATGGGTAAATAGCAGAACAGACTGGGTTCTATAGCCTTGGATGGCAACTGGTCTAGGAGAAGGACAACTATGAATTCAACACGACCCTAAAAACTAGGAGGAAGCTGTCACAGATCCTAAATAAGAACGAAGACTACTTCGCAATAAATAAGTATAGACAGTTGACACAACGTCACAGCAAGCTGTCACACATGTACAGTCTATCCAAGATTCACAAAATTGATATTCCATTAAGACATATAGTCAGCTTCAGGGGCTTAACATGCCACCCATACAACATCAGGACAATATTCAGAAGCAGTTCCACGTCACAGAGAAAAACACAGACATCGTAATAATAATTTGTAAAAAGGATTAGAAAGAAGTAAATCTATATTTTTTAAGGTTTTATTGAAATTTTATTTAAGTTTCCTCATGTCCTCCATCATTAGCAATACAAAGGGTAATACGATTTTGCAATTCACGGAAAACATTTGCCAAATGATTTACAGAAATGCCTGAAATCACATTAGTTATTTTAGCTATACTTAAAACTAGGTACATTAAACTTTATAACATTTTTGACAGATTATTTCTATCGCAAATACAAATAAAGTTATAATTTTTTTATGTGCACACGAACTTTATGGACACCCTGTATATAGTTACTATATTTGTCACAAGATCATAATATAAACAGAAATGCATGATATAAAATGGTTGTATAAAGCTATAGGACAGTATAAGACTGATAAAAAAATAGGACATTTTAATTTACAAAAAAGGACATTTTTTGGCACACCATCAACCTGTCAACTTATTCATTTTGAATTCTCCACCCATTAAGTGGTCTTAAACACCTAATTATGTAGTTTATTACTGAAGCATTTAAAATTTGCGGTTTACGCACATATGTTCGTACATGTATACATGGGTCGCACCTCCAAAAACTTAAAAGATATTTTCCCAGGATTAAAGCCTTGGTTAACTTAGACATTTGAACGCCGTGAACTAAACAACGCGTAGACGTAGCTTCACTAAAATAACAAAATCAGCGAATCAGAATTAAGGATTCGACGTCTGACCAATCAAACTGAAGATAGAGAATCTAAAACTGAGTGCAGGTTGAGCCTATCTCTATCGATATAAGCAGAGGAGAATCAGTACTTAAACAGCGGTATGGCGACAGAATAGAAACAACCGTATCGACGGACTAGGAACGACACATCGGCGCCGTAAAATTTCACTCACTACTCCTGGACGAGGAATTTGCTACGAGAACTAAAGGTCTGCCAATTTGACAATTGGGTTTATCTGTAAATACGAGCTTCGCATACTAAAACCAAATACGCTAGCAAAAAACTTACACGTTTGATTTATGAACGAGGCTCACCGTTCCGACAACGATCTAATTGCTCTGATAAAAGTTCATCCTTTTTTTCTCTTTCCACAGTGTCAGTGTTTCGCATAATAAATAGTTGCTATCGTTTGTTTTATAAATACATATCTGTGTTTGTTCATATTTCTCTAGTTCGAGGCGTTGCTACTTTATGGCTGACGAAACAAATCGTAGCTATCACACCCTCTACACATGCATATATCTAAAAGAAATTCAGAGGACATGAATGAAAATGGATATTGTATCTAAAAGCAATACCCTCAAATTAGATGAGAACATCTATTTTTATATATGCCTCAATTTTTAAAACACTGTTATATACACGGTAAGTATTACGTAATGAAAACAGCATGCCTAAATCCGAAATAAAATTTAGTTTTAAAACAAATGAGAAGTCATTCCTCGAATCTACACCCTTGTGTAAATTATTATATTTACAAAAGCATTATATACACCCTTGTGCAAATTAATTGAAACAACCGCTTTAGTTTCCTTTCTTTCACCATACGGACAGTTTTAGACCCCCTGGAATGACAGGGTGCAATCAATTTCTTTTTTTTCCTCGGGGTAGACCATGCGCAGTAGTGTGCAGTAATATGAATATATTTTCGGTGTGTATGATAAAATTTGTTTGGCCTTGAAAAATATTGCGTCATCCGTGATTACATCAGATTTTTATCCCGCCCAGACACTACTGTTTCGACTCTCTATTAGTTGTCCTGCCGCCATTGTCTACGATGGACTTTACTCCAAGGAAGCGTACTAAAATTGAAACGCTGCACGAACTCACTGGCAAGCCATACCGGTGAGTAAAACAAAGTACTATAGACTGGCCCGGAAACTTGCCTGATTTAAATCCAATCGAGAATCTGTGGTCAATCTGCAAGGAACGACGAAATTACGAAGTAGTAACATGTGTTTCATTGGAAAAATATGAAAAAAAGTAAATAATGACGGAATTATTCGTTTTGTTTCAATTAATTTGCACAAAGGTGTAAAAGCCATCCTTGAAAATCAAATCCTCCACTAGATCAGTCGGCGAATATTTTGTAAATGCGACTTGCATCCCAGACGAGAGTTTCTCATTCGTGTCCGTCAAATAACTACTTAACTTCATACCGAGTATGAAACTGGTTCGATGCCTACGACGCTATCGAGCCAGTGAGAATATTATTTCCTTTTTATAGGCTTAAGGAGCCTCTCCTAGAGGCGGCTTATGTTAGGAAAGTCAAGTAGGATCACCCACAAGCTTCACATCAATTATAAAACTAACCTGCTGCCTAATGAGCAACTGAGACGCCGACGCGAATCTTCAAAAGCAAATTAAATTCGAAAAGAAAAGTTGGACCTGAAGAAAAAAAAATAACACGCTGCATCTTTTCGACTCGTTATTCGCATTCAACATCAATCATTAAAAATCAGTTATTCCAATAGAGACGTCTACAGTAAAGCCGACACAAATTTTCCATACAATCATATGAGCTTCGTATTAGAACCGAACACCGTACAATTAAAATAATCAACAGCCTCAACCTTTAAACGCTTCTGTACACCGTGCAATGAAGCAAGCAATGTGCTACAAAGTTTTTTTAAAAGTGTATCATTTGACATGCATTTATAATCGATAACATCGATACAATGTTTACAAGCCTTGCGACTATATCACATTGAAAAACCGGTTCATGTACGATCACCGAAGTAAAGCAACCTCGAGCCTGGTCACTAACTAGATGGGTGACCGCTTGGGAATACCAGGTGCTGAAAGCTGTAATGGATAAAGGCTCGGAATTGTTAATCGTAGACACAAGGTCCGATACGATCACCGAAGTTAAGCAACATCCAACCAGGTCACTAACTAGATGGGTGACTGCTTGTGAATAATAAGTGCTGTAAGCTTGGATGTGCTGTTGGTGTAATGGATAAAGGCTCGGAATTTTTAATCGGAGAGCCCAGTTCCGATACGATCACCGAAGTTAAGCAACATCCACCCAAGTCAGTACCTAGATGGGTGACCGCTTGGGAATATCCGGTGTTATAGGATTGGCTTGGAATTGGAAATCGAAGAGCCGAGTTCCAATTCCAGTCTGGTTCGTTATATTCACCTTAGGAATGGTATGGGTTAATTAGTAGAACTTGTGTGAGTAAATCGTTGTTATCTTCCCAAAATTCTTATAATCTAAAACTATATTTCTGACTTTAAATAACCTGAAAATGGTTGATAAACCGTAAAAAAAAAACAAATTGATCAATCAACACAGCCGGTCTTTCTCTTTTAAAACTGTATGAGAATTTTTCACAGACGATGTTATTTTCTTTTGACACTTGAATTTTAAAGCAGTTTTCTCTCTCTCCCCCCCCTCTCTCTCTCTCTCTCTCTCTCTCTCTCTCTCTCTCTCAGGGTTGGAAACGCGTGATAAAGGAGATAATATTACGAGACAACAGAAGAAGAAGAATAAACTTCCACAATGGAGAATCCAACTTGTTTGACTGCTTTCAAAAAGGCATTATATAGAAGATATCTTTTGACCCTGAACACTTGCAAAATCAGAGGGATGGGAAGAGCGTGTGAGAAAAAAAGCGTAGTACAGATCCTTGTCGCTACCGATTGTGAGCAGCGACCTGTCTGAGACGCTGCATAGACTTCGAACAGTATGAATTTTTCATACCGTCTCGTACAAACATATGCGCACGGGCTTACATATTCTCTATCTCACCATCTCTCTCTCTCTCTCCATATATATATATATATATATATATATATATATATATATATATATATATATATTAATTAGTACATATACGCGTGCCTACTTTTCGGGTGCGACTATAGTTTCGCTGTGTGGTGTTCCCAGTTCGTCGGGTACGTGCCTGACGAACTGGGAACATCACCCAACGAAACTATAGTCGCACACCAAAAACGTAGGTACGCGTATATGTACTAACTAATACATAACTTTTTTAGTATATGAGCATTGAGCACTGTTACGTTTACGCCTCATACATAAATTTAATGATTATTTATTTGCTTGGCTGCGTATGTACACCAGCACACGCGTACACGCGTACACGCATGCTTATATTTGGCCGTTTCATTTATCCAGTCTACAACTATATATATATATATATATATATATAGTTGTAGTTGTATTTGTATATATATACATACAACTACAACTACAACTATATATATATAGTTGTAGTTGTATATATATATATATATATATATATATATATGTGTGTGTGTTTATATAGTTGTATATATGTATATATATAGTTGTAGTTGTATGTGTATATATATACATACAACTATATATATATATATATATATATATATATATATATGTTTATATAGTTGTATATATATATATATATATATATATATATATATATATATATATATATATATAATTGTAGTTGTATGTGTATATATATACATACAACTATATATATATATATATATATATATATATATATATATATATATATATATATAATCCTGAGGAGTCAATGTAAATCCAGAGCTAATATTTTAAAGAAAAACAGACCACTTTAAGGTTCCATTATAATAATTTATTTCACCAGAGCCCTTTTTGAAAGGGCTATCTGATGATCCGGAGTCCTTTAAAAAGTTTCTGGTGAAATAAATTATTATAATGGAACCATAAATTGGTCTGTTTTGCTTTAATATATATATATACATACATGCATATATATATATATATATATATATATATATATATATATATATATTTATATATATATATATATATATATTCCTGTATGTATGAGGGACATGGACGCTAACATCTAAACTACAATAAAAGATACAGGCATTGGAAATGAGATTCTATTGCACTATCTGGACATCTCATACTTTGACCACATCATCAACGACCAGGTAAGCAGTAAAGTCCAGCAGCACATTGACCCCCCCTATGCAGACCTTTTCACTAGAGTAAAGAAAAGGAAGCTGTGATGGTTTGGCTACGTAAGACGATCGAGTGACCTTGCAAAGTCAGGTCTTCAAGGAACTGTGGGAGGACGTAGAAGGAGAGGACAAGGTAATTCGGTTAATTTTTTTATTTATTTTATTGTGTGTGTGTGTGTGTTCTTATATAATTTTCTTCTTTTCTGGACGTAAATTATGCAAAAAAGGCTAACAATAATGGAAACTTTATTAATAAAAACAAAGAAAAAGCCAACACTCAATAATATCAAACATGAACACGGCCACGATGTGCTGACCGTGTTTGGAAAATAAAACATTCCTATCATCCCAGATACATACATAAAACAATCCAGACATTCAGTTAAAACTAACAATAAAATCATCCTTGCCAGTCGTTTTGAATGAAACTTGTATAAATGAGGGATTACTCCCCAAATGCACAATTATATATATATATATATATATATATATATATATATATATATATATATATATATATGCACAATTACACACACACATATATATATATATATATATATATATATATATATATATATATATATCAGTGGTGATTCTGGGAGTCGGGCTGAGCCCGAGTGAGTCAACATTCAAGTATATCTGTTTCAAAGTAACAAAAATCTTTCGCAGTGTGTCGTTTTCATTCTTAACTTCATCTGGATCCAAAATTAATTGTTTTAACTCCGTGCCTCGAAATATTGACCGAAATTTATTCATAAGAAAGAAAGAAAGAAAGAAAGAAAGAAAGAAAGAACAAAGAAAGAAAGTAAATTAAAAAAAGATTGAAATAAAATTAATATGGCTTGCGACGCTGCGTACATCTGAGACTTATCGAAGCTGGAGACATGCTTAATAGGCAATGTATTTCTTGCTTTCATTTTTCTAAATCGTCTTTTAAAAATTTCTAATGACATGTATGCCTTGTTTTTCAAATTACACATTTTTATTTCAACTTATTGTTTTCAAATGTCCATTTTAAATAATTTATTCCGTCTAGTATAAGTTTTTAGTTGAACGTATCAATTGAAAAAAAGCAAATTACATTTAGATCGACTTAAAGTCAAAGAATGTAGCAGCCTTAACATATCGACTGGGGTGTTGCAGTGAGGATTGTGACTGGGGTGTTGCAATGAGGATTGTGACTTGGGTTGAGGAAATATATCTGTCAGCAGTACTGATCATAAACATACAATAAATTAAACTAAAAATTCACAGAGAGATACATAAACACACTAACACATAGACATTATTAAAACACACAGTCGCGATATATACACAAGTTATTTTAAAAAAAAAAAAACATATCTGGCTAATGCCTTCCAATAAACTTAAACCTAAATACTAAAATGCGTTTATTTTTAATTTGATGCACAGAGATTTTTTAAATTATATATTTTAGAGTAAAGAAATTATTTTAGCATCTAAGTTATAACAATGGTATATCTCATTAAAGATTGTAATGAGCCCGACAAACGTTGATGACCTAGAGTCACCACTAATATATATATCTGTGTGTGCTAGAAGTTATCAGGGGGATTTGAGATAACCAGAAAGTACTGAAGGCCGTTCCGTCCTATATTTGGGATTCATCAGCAGTTTGCATCCATTACCGAGAATTGAAACCCGGACAGTTTTGGTATCAGGCAAACGCCATACCAACTGTACCAACGCCTTTATCCGCAGTGCCATGTGTCCTTGAGGAGGCGCTGGTTAGATCCAGTGATAGGACCCAATGAGTGTGAGTTCAATACCCGGTTAAGGCAGTGGAGAACTTGAAGAGGGAAATTAACAAGAGATAACTGATAAATGACATCCATTAAACATGGCACGCGGAACTAAAACAGTTTACCCCAGTGAGCGAAATAAAGGGTTCAGTTCGACATTCCAATCACCTGAAGAAGGCCGGAGCGTACAAGGACCGAAACGTTGTAAATAAATATGGCGACAAAGACGAAAGACAATAGTCCGAATAATGTAAATAGTGTACTTATTACCTCATCTCAGAAATATAGACAGATACTGAAAGGCCGAAACGTTGTAATAAATATGGCAACAAAGATGAGGACAATAGCCCGAATAATGTAAATAGTGTACATAATACCTCATCTCAGAAATATAGACAGATATCTAAAGGCCGAAACGTTGTAATAAATATGGCAACAAAGATGAGGACAATAGTCCGAATAATGTAAATAGTGTACATAATACCTCATCTCAGAAATATAGACAGATATCTAAAGGCCGAAACGTTGTAATAAATATGGCAACAAAGATGAGGACAATAGTCCGAATAATGTAAATAGTGTACATAATACCTCATCTCAGAAATATAGACAGATATCTAAAGGCCGAAACGTTGTAATAAATATGGCAACAAAGATGAGGACAATAGTCCGAATAATGTAAATAGTGTACATAATACCTCATCTCAGAAATATAGACAGATATCTAAAGGCCGAAACGTTGTAATAAATATGACAACAAAGATGAGGACAATAGTCCGAAAAATGTAAATAGTGTACATAATACCTCATCTCAGAAATATAGACAGATATCTAAAGGCCGAAACGTTGTAATAAATATGGCAACAAAGATGAGGACAATAGTCCGAATAATGTAAATAGTGTACATAATACCTCATCTCAGAAATATAGACAGATATCTAAAGGCCGAAACGTTGTAATAAATATGGCAACAAAGATGAGGACAATAGTCCGAAAAATGTAAATAGTGTACATAATACCTCATCTCAGAAATATAGACAGATATCTAAAGGCCGAAACGTTGTAATAAATATGGCAACAAAGATGAGGACAATAGTCCGAATAATGTAAATAGTGTACATAATACCTCATCTCAGAAATATAGACAGATATCTAAAGGCCGAAACGTTGTAATAAATATGGCAACAAAGATGAGGACAATAGTCCGAAAAATGTAAATAGTGTACATAATACCTCATCTCAGAAATATAGACAGATATCTAAAGGCCGAAACGTTGTAATAAATATGGCAACAAAGATGAGGACAATAGTCCGAATAATGTAAATAGTGTACATAATATCTCATCTCAGAAATATAGACAGATATCTAAAGGCCGAAACGTTGTAATAAATATGGCAACAAAGATGAGGACAATAGTCCGAATAATGTAAATAGTGTACATAATACCTCATCTCAGAAATATAGACAGATATCTAAAGGCCGAAACGTTGTAATAAATATGGCAACAAAGATGAGGACAATAGTCCGAAAAATGTAAATAGTGTACATAATATCTCATCTCAGAAATATAGACAGATATCTAAAGGCCGAAACGTTGTAATAAATATGGCAACAAAGATGAGGACAATAGTCCGAATAATGTAAATAGTGTACATAATACCTCATCTCAGAAATATAGACAGATATCTAAAGGCCGAAACGTTGTAATAAATATGGCAACAAAGATGAGGACAATAGTCCGAAAAATGTAAATAGTGTACATAATATCTCATCTCAGAAATATAGACAGATATCTAAAGGCCGAAACGTTGTAATAAATATGGCAACAAAGATGAGGACAATAGTCCGAATAATGTAAATAGTGTACATAATACCTTATCTCAGAAATATAGACAGATATCTAAAGGCCGAAACGTTGTAATAAATATGGCAACAAAGATGAAGACAATAGTCCGAATAATGTAAATAGTGTACATAATACCTCATCTCAGAAATATAGACAGATATCTAAAGGCCGAAACGTTGTAATAAATATGGCAACAAAGATGAAGACAATAGTCCGAATAATGTAAATAGTGTACTTAATACCTCACCTCAGAAATATAGACAGATACTGAATGTGCATGTATATATGTATGTGTATGTATGTATGCGTGTGTGTGTAAATATTCAGATATGAATAAAACATATCTGTTAACACAGTATGAATAAAGATCAATGGAAAATGTTTCTTTGTGGGTGGTACTTTCCAGTGCGCCCACGTAACTACCGAATGTGACACACACAAGGTCAGCTTAAAGTGGGTTTCAACGGCAATACTGTGAAGAAATTGCCCAGTCACTTTCGACACTTCTTCTTTCAAACGCCGGACAATGAACTCACTCCGCTGTCGAAGGAGAGGTACTGTCTGGGTAGAAACCCAACTCCTTGCACACACACACACACACTCTCCAAGGATTGTGCCTGATAATTTTTAAAAATCTTCCTTGCATAGGTACTCGTGTCCAGCGGATCTGTATATGTATCTGTGTTGAATGGGGGTGATCTGTATTTTCATCGTTGTCGATCCCAAGATGTTAAACAATTCGTTCACCGTGTCTCTATGTGTTGACGCATGAAAACAAAAATTAATTACTACACACCTGTCTCTAGCGGACCAGGTGTCTCTTAATTGCGTAATCAACATTATTTATATTTACTATACATAGCTCGACTTAGTCTGACACAAGGCGACTTCCACGAGTCCTAGCTAGGAAGATTACGTTATACTAACATCAATAGTTGCATTCTAATTATTCCCACCAACCACCAACTGGAAACGATCATTGATCACTTGCTCTGAAAGTGGGGCACTTTGACATGGTTACTTCGCTAGAACAATTGCAAATGAGTAGTGAGTTCGATCCTCACTGAGTGCCTCATACTTTCGGCCTTGTGCCACATCCGAGCTACGCTTAGAAAATCATTGGACACTTCAAGGTGGTTCAATGGATAGCAAGCTTGTATCGCTAGAACAATTGCGAATGAGTAGCGAGTTCGATCCTCACTGGGTGACCCATAATCTCGGCCTTATGCCACCTCTAAGCTGCGCTTAGAAAATCACCATGTTTAGTCACTTCGACGTTATTGAAGTTCGACCCTCACTTGAGTGCTCCGCACTTTCAGCCATGTGCCACATCTAAGAGAAAATCATTTTGAGGCACTTCGACGTGGAGTAATGGTTAGCAAGAATGTCTTCCTAGATTAGATGTTATTTTAGTGTGTGTCCTACCGATCCGTTTCTGCTTTAGTATGTATCTTACCACCATGTTTGTATTTTAAATTATTAAAAGTAAAACATTGACCCGACATCTCCATATATTAAAAGACATTCAGAATGTTTTTATTTAAAGGATTCAAATATCTTGTTTTAGTCAAATTTCTTATTATATTTTTTTTTAATTTAAAATTTTATAATAAAACAATACATAGCAAATCTCCTTCCGTTTTTACTTTCTCCCGTTACGTTAGATAATATAAAAAACAAATGTGGTGATCGGTTGCACTGATCGATAGAACACCAGCTAAAGCGGCACACTAGATTAATTACGACTGAAAAGTGAGTTCGATATTCACTGGGTACCCCGTACTTTCGACTTGTCCTACATCTAAGCTCTGCTTAGAAATCACCACTTGCATTGTAAGTTGGCGGTTACTAAATGTTAGGTGTTATACCCGACACGAAACACTTAAAATTAATTATTTTACCTTTAAAGCAAAGAAACAAGTTTGTTTTGTTTTTTTCCTAACGAAAAGCAAGCGATCTTCACTAAATATCATTACTTATTGCTTTAATCAACAAAAGCTCTTTTCATTTGCAACTCGTATAAGTCGTAAAACGTCACTATGACTCGCTTTCTTCTGGCCGTCGAACGAGTCTATTGGTTCGTATGATTTACGCATGCGTTCGCTGGCAAGTCTTTTGAAGCGTGACATCGACAGTCTTCACTTCACTGTCAGTATTAAAGTTTCATGAGAAGTAAACAAACATGGCTGCCATACGATCGTTGCTATTTTCATCGAGGTCAGTTTCTTGGCTAAGAATGAAACTGGGCCTTAAAACTCCAACCTTTTCCAGGCAGTTTTCAAACAAAGGTTTATATACAATGAATTCGACTTGCCCTGTCCCGGAATTTGATGGCCGAAAAATTTTTGAAGATCATAACGAGCTTTATAAGTTCAGTATTGACCATCCCGATAAGTTCTGGTCCAAACTGGCCGTCAGTCGGCTGGACTGGTTTAAAGAGTTCGATCAAGTAAGCAAGTGCGATTTGAAACAGGGGAAAATACATTGGTTTCTCGGAGGAAAACTTAACGTAACAGGTAAGAGTGGCTTTGCTATAGTTGTTGTTGTTACGGTCGATTTAGTTTCATTCAGCATTGAATAATCACAACAGTAGTAACAGATTGATTGTCACTAGAGAACAAGTGACAACATGTCCCATGAAAAATCCAACACTTACCTTAAACCCATTAATTCTGTCGTTTGATTAATTCCATAGTTTCGAGTTCTCGTAACAATTTTTTGACTTCAATTCGTCCTATTTCCTTTTTATAGGGTTTTTCAAGACTGTTCCGAGTGCTACAATGATGATAGGCACAACTTTTTAATTTCCTTCAATAACTTTTTACTTATTTCTTAATACTGTAAAGTAATAATTAACAAGATCTCCTCGCCAACTCCTTACGATCAAGACACATAACAAACAGCCGTTCTCTTTCGATCATCGAAGTTAAGCAGCATCGGGCCAAGTCAGTACTTAGATGGGGAACCACATGAGAACAGCGGGTACTAAAAGCAACCTACAATCCGAAATATATCTAGGCTTTAAACAATCCACAAAGGGTTGACAATCCGTAAAAAACAAATCAACGCCAAGTCATTAGTTAGTGTAGCGAGGGGTTTCCCAAAGTGGACGGTATCTGAAGCGGGTGGAAAACCCATACAGCGCTGAGGAAAAGCGAGCGGCTGGGTGGTATTAAAACTAAGTTATATATTTTATGGGTTTTTTTTTTATTTTATAGTTTTATACTTTTTTTTATTACTTAAAGGAACGATTATTATCTTTATACCCTGCCTGGTGGCAAACACTGCTGGTGGCGCCAAGGGTGGCGCCAGGGGTGGCGCCAGGGGTGGCGGTCCCGCCATAGCCACCGAAACCGTGATATCACCCCTGGTCGGCGGCTGATGAAGACAGGGTATCGCACGTGCTAACACACGTTGTATGTTAAATATATATATATATATATATATATATATATATATATATATATATATATATATATATATAAAGAGGGAAAATTGGAGATCGAAAACATTTTGTCGGTGTCATCTACCTCCATACTGTACCAAATCTTCTCTTATTCTATGCGCCGTGTCCCATCATGGAGTTGGCGATCATGACTCTCCACAATTTCCTGTTTTTTGTAGCATCTTAACAAATTTTGTCTTTCTGCTATTTTTTCCTAAACCTTGTTCCGCCATCCATTTACTCAAGCTCACTAAATAGGTTATGCGTTACTTTCCTCTGTCCTTCTTGGCTTGAATCTGTCCTGTGAATGTCAGATTTTCCGAACCCTCTTTCCTCATTATGTACGACGAAGTGTCTATGATTGTCTAGAATCGCTAAAGATGGCGCCTAGGTGACAAATGGGGCGACAGTTAGACAGTTTTGGAACCACTGATATAACATTCTCAATTTTTTACCCAGTTGATCCAAAACTTAGCTCAAAAACATATTTCAGGTTCCTGTTGGAGACTTTGCGTTCATAAAGTAGATCCTCCCCATGATCTTGTGCCAGACTAATATATTTTTATCTCCTTTCACTCGAGGCTTAAATGAACAACTGTATTTCTTAAAATGCCCGTATAGTCAAGACGTAGGCGTTCGTGGCTCTTCGCAGCTTCCTTTCCTTTTTAATATCTTGGGAGAAATAGCTGTGTTTTTCCTCCGTTGATTAATCTACAGTTTTGAAATTCATAATAGTCGTTCATCTAGACTGACTATTATGATTTTCTAAGCGCAGCTTAGGTGTGGCACAAGGCCGAGATTTGGGGGGGGGGTACGATGATAAACTACATCCGCGTCCAGGGTAAGACGATAAACTACATCCAACAGCAAGGCCTCTCATCAGGAGGTTTTGAGGAGCGTGGAACCACCTCTTAATTGCTGGTGTTCCCAGGTCCACCCTGACCCAGGGTGGTAGCACCTCTTAGGGTCCCAACTACGAACAAACTGGAGACAATACATTATGTATGTGTAAAAATAGGTTTTAATACCAGCAATAAAACTTTTAAAGGAAAAATTATTACCAGCAATACATTTTTGAAGAAAATACTTATTACCAGCAATATATTTAAAAAAAAAAAATATTACCAACAATACACATTTGAAGAAAAAAATATTACCAACAATACATTTTTGAAAAAAAAATAGCAGCAATACATTTAAAAAAAAAAATATTACCAGCAATATATTTTTGAAAAAATATTACCAACAATTTATTTTTGAAAAATAAAATATTACCAGCAATAAAAAAAAATCTCAGCATTAAATAACCCAATGAGATTGATAAGCCGTAAAACAAAACAAACCAAACCAAACCAGTCTACCTTGTTATTTAACCCATAGTTAGTCGTTATTTGTATATTTTATTAAAATTTAATTTACTATCTAATTACTATACGTAAAATATTATTTTTATTTTACTTAGAATTTTAAAAAATGCTAGATCTTTTCCGGACGAAGCCGATCATGGCTATCCGAACATTCCTTATTTTTTTTTAATATCTGTGAATTTCCAAGTGATGCGTTTTCAGTTCAATGTCGTCCTTCCTCTAGACTGGCCGCCAACCGAAACTAAAAAGTTCAATCTATCCTGCTATTTATCACATAGCTGTTTGGGTGTAAAACAGATAGATTCATGTCTTTTCCAAAGATTTTTGTGTGAAAGTGATTACGGTTTCCTTCCTAACCTTTTCTTTGAAGTAGTAAGGAATGTCAACCACTTGAATACGCCATTAATTTCTCTTCGAATTACATGTGCTACCCATTTTAGCTGTTGCCGCTATTGGTAGTCCTCAAGTGATGTCGTTTCTGTCATTTGGTGCAGCTGTTTGTTTATGGTCCAGTATCACCAATCTAAAAGGTTCGAAGAAGATTGGTCCTCGCTTAGACCTACAGGCTTCATTATGACTTAAAAATCTCTTAAAATAATTGTCGGACTTTGTCCATTTCATAATGTGTGACGTCGTTTGTTTACATTTGGATACGCCATGAGCAGATATGAATGTACGTGGGACAATCATGGGTGATTTAGTTTAAAGACAGTAAAATCGACCTTGCTAACCGAACGATCCTTGTAAAGAGTCATAATCGTCTACCTACCACCTGGATCGATTAAGGGGCGTCAGGCTATATGACGGTTCTGTGTAGGATACAGGTTCGATTCTTGTCGGAGGACGAATATTTTCTATGAAAATTTCTCGGACATTCAGGCCGGTAAATGTTGTTTAATACTGTTTATTAAAAACAGAGCATTTACTTGAATATTTGTATATATAAAAAGAATGTATAAACATAAAAATGTCTTAAAATAATTGTCGGACTTTGTCCATTTCCTAATGTGTGACGTCATTTGTTTACATTTGGATACGCCATGAGCAGATATGAATGTACGTGAGAGAATCATAGAAGATTGTATTTTAAAGACAGCAAAATCGACCTTGCTAACCGAATGATCCTCTGTGGCCGAAACGGTTAAGACACGTCAGGCTATACCACAGTTCCGTATAGGATACAGTTTCGATTCTTGTCGGGGGACGAATATTTTTTATGAAAATTTCTCGGACATTCAGGCCGGTAAATGTTGTTTAATACTGTTTATTATAAACAAAACATTTACTTAAATATTTGTATCTATAAAAAGAATGTATAAACATAAAAAATGTCTTAAAATAATTGTCGGACTTTGTCCATTTCATAATATATATATATATATATATATATATATATAATGTTTGTATCTTTTCTGTTAGAATTTCTACGATGAGGACTTTTTTATGATTTACACTCTTTGCCTTCGGACTATTATCTTCATCTTCGTTGTTTTTATCCCAACCTTTCGGTTGTTGTGCCTTCCAGCCTTCATCAGGTGTATATCGTTCCGGGTAACCCATCGGGAGTTCCAAACTGAAACCTTTGTTTAATCTACGGGGGGGGGGTAGAATGTTCTCGTTCCACTGTCTCGGTATATCTATGTCTAGTTCATATTTTTTAATACTGTTCAGTTATCGTTCTCCCTGTTCCCACCGATGCTGATCCCAACTGCCAATGCGGGCAATGACAAACAATGGAGCATCTTCTAGCTTGCCTCTGGCTTTGTAGATTAATGTCCACAACGACCTACGCTACGGTGAAGGTTCACTAGTTGGTTGTAGTGTAGCGGATCGATTAGAAGAAAACGCAGATATTTCAAGTGTTCAGTATTTATTAATTCTACATGCTGAAACGAGGCAATATTTTCCCAAGAAATCATAGACCCTTGTAAAGAGTCATAATCGTCTACCTACCACCTGGATGGACACTGCTTTTAAAGAAAAATATACGAGGAGTTGTTGAAAAGTTCTCAACCCGACCAAATTCATAAAATTTTGACGAAATGACCAAACAGAAACCCATTGTGGCATTTGCTCTCGAAAATCTTCTAACAATCTCCTACATTTTCCTTTCTCAAATATCCTCTGACAGCTAAGTCAAAGAAAGAAACGAAGGCTGATCTCTGGCGCCTCTTAACCAGCTGCTTCGGGTAAAGGGGGTTCGTCAGCCAGGAAAGGCAGTTCATCTAAGGGAAGGCAAATCCTGATTTTAAACCTCCACTGTGTTGCGGCCAAAGCCAAACACGGAAAAAGCTAAGGAAGTAAATTCAGGTAGAAAAATCCGGAGTGGAGTCCCCAAGGCGGTTAAGCGTTGACACTGACAAACTTCCAGCAGCTCCTGCAGGCAAGCTGGCCCCAAAAGTATTCCTTTTGAACTTGACGGTACGACCGAGAGTGTGGTCTGGGTAGCGCTCGGACTCCATACAACGCCCAAGCCTAAGTCCTTGTGCGGTCACTCTCAATACATACGCATGCGTGTGTGTGTGTGCGCGCGCGCTTGCGTAGTCCTAGTTTAAAGAAATAAAAAAATGCTTTCATGATCCTTATCAATCTTTCTCCCCATTCTCTCTCTCCCTCTCCCTCTCTCTGTCTCTCTCTCTCTCTCTCTCTCTCTCTCTCTCTCTCTCTCTATATATATATATATATATATATATATATATATATATATATATATATATAGGGTACGTTCTAAAGAATTATGGATTTATTTTTAATCCGACCTTTTTCATGACTTCAAATGTTATTATAATTGATACCTTACGAAGTATCCATTGTACTATATATATATATATATATGATAAACTATAGTTTTAAGTTATTCTATGTTTATAGGAAAGATTGCTTAATATCTGAGATATCGCGTATGTAAATATAAGCAGTGTGAACAGAAGGTTCAACGTTGAATGGCTTGAACAGTTTTTCTACGTTTGAACGCAATCTTCAGGCTTGAAGACTGCATTCAAGAAAGAAACCGTGCTTCCACTGAGTCCACATATATAATCCACGTATATATATATATATATATATATATATATATATATATATATATATATATATACATGCACACACACACATATATATATATATATATATATATATATATATATATATATACATACACACACACACACACACATATATATATATATATATATATATATATATGTATAGCTGTTTATTTTGGGCCACAGTCCCTCTTTAACACGTGTTTTAGAACTAGCAGATTTTATATCATGTACATGCCATTTATTATAGCAAAAAATGAGAAAAAATAATCTTTAAAAATTACTAATAATTTAACCGAAAGCGCTCGGTATCAACAAACGTTTGACCGATTTTTTATACTCGCAAAGTGAACTGACGGGAACATTAGCCACCCATAGTTGTACAGAAGTTATCCACCTCTGGAATTTCTACTTTCTGACTAATAAAGACATCCTGTGAAATAGACCAGACATAATTGTGTGAAATTATGTTGAAAATATGTCAAATAAAATAGGTTGTTTATTCTAACCATCAAAATCAAAGATTCCTTCGCCCGTTCTTTTTTAAGTGACTCCAGTCCCCAAAAGCCTTACAAATTGGCCATATTAGCACCGAATACGTCATTATATGTAAGCCCTGTGTTTTCTTAAATTTTGAAATCAGTAACTTAAAATGTTTGTTCTCTAACTGTATTTATTTTTTTTCTTTCCTCCCTTCTCGAATTTTCGAATTATTATTATTTATTATTATTATTTTCTTTGATTTCTGGCGTTTACACATTTCTTTCCGGGTCCCGCCCAGGGACATAAGGTTAGAAATGACATCATGACACTTTCCACTGACAAAAAAAAAAAAAAAAAATTACATAGATAAAGCCCTTCGTAAAGTGTGGGCTGTACTTGTCAGAACAATTTTTGTATCTCCTTGAGGCATGGACTTCGAGGAATCCCTTCAATTTGTCTACTGCAATCTTTTCCAACCAATCCCAGGGCTCCAATTACAACAGGGATTGTTGATGTTCCCATATGCCACATTTTCGAGATTTCTATTTCAAGGTCCTTGTATTTTGACAGCTTTTTGAATATCTTCAAAGATACATTGTAGTCAGCAGGGACTGCCATATCAATAAGGAGGCACCGTTTTTGTTTGTGGTCTTTAACAACAATATCTGGGCGGTTGGCCTTGATTGTTCTGTCAGTGTGAATTGTGTAGTCCCATAGAATTGTAACAGGTCCTATCTCCGTAACCGGCTCTGGGTGGTGATCATAGCAGTTTCTTTCAGTTTCCTTCCCGTAGAAGTTGCAGATTTCTCAGTGCAGATATTGGCCCACTCTGTCATGTCGGGTTTTATATTCAGTGGGTGCCAACATCGTGCAACTTGATACAAGATGATCAATCGTTTCTGGATATTTATCACAGAATCTGCCTTTTGGGCTGACACAATATTTTAGTATATGTGCTTGATAATTCCTAGTTAGCAGGCATTGGTCCTGCGCAGCAAGGATAAAACCTTCAGTTTCCGCTTTCAACCCTGCACTGCGTAGCCACTGATGGGTACGGGTTTTGTCTAAGTCAACTTATTATTATTATTATTATTATTATTATTATTATTATTATTATTATTGATAAACGGTAAAATTCAGCCAATCGTAAGTTTCGAAGCTGTTAGCATTTCTCAAAATCACTTACAATAACTTTTGACAATGCATGTCGTCTGTCCAAGACCTTGAGAAATGAATAAACACAAAATACGGGGTTTTTTTATGGTTAAAATAAAACAGTGACACATATTATTGAGAGAGAAATAAACTTAACCAATATAAAGGAAAAATGTTTAATGATTCGGTTTTGACGTCATGGCCTGTGGGAATTTCTGATCTAAATCTATTAAAAGGGCTCATAATTGTTGTGCACTTCCTGATTTTTTTTCTCTTGTTTCCCACCCCTTTTTTCTGATTGAAACGTCAAGTTGGTTTTACATTCTTTAAATTCGCTTTGTCCTTCTCCTTCTTTAGCTGACAATATTTCCCAAACTATTTAACTCGACACACTGATACGCCATGATAGGTACGCTAAAATAAATGAATGCTAAGTATAATCGAGAATTATCGACAATTATTATTCATTTTTTAACAAGTATTTACTATCATCTCCATGTTTATTACGTGAAGCAAATGTCAATCATTGTTATGAACCTTATGTTGGTATTTATTTTCATCATATCTTTTTATTAGATGAAGTATTGTCAACCATTATTGATTGGTCGATTTCGTTACGTTTTTGACAGGCGAGATCATTGCATTCACTTTCACACAAATAGCCTTGGAAAAGGTATGAATACGTTTCTCTTCCCAGCTATGGGTTAAATAGCAGCAGAGACTGGGCCCAATAGCCAAAAATATTATCAACAGTACTTTTCTTACACTATTTGCATTACTCGGACTACTGTCCTCATCTTTGTCGCCATATTTATTACAACGTTGCGGTCGTTGTACGCTCTGGTCTTCTTCAGTATCTACCCATATTTCTGAGATGAAGTATTATGTACACTATTTACATTATTCGGACTATTGTCCTCATCTTTGTCGCCATATTTATTAAAACGTTTCGGTCCGGTCATTGTACGCTCCGGCCTTCTTCAGGTGGTTGGAATGTCGAACTGAACCCTTTATTTCGCTCACTGGAGTAGACTGTTCTAGTTCCACGTGCCATGTTTAATGGTGGTCGGTTGTCAGTTATCTCCTGGCAATTCACCTCTATATGGCGACAAAGATGAGGACAATAGTCCGAATAATGTAAATAGTGTACATAATACCTTATCTCAGAAATATAGACAGATACTGAAAGGCCGAAACGTTGTAATAAATATGGCGACAAAGATGAGGACAGTAGTTCGAATAATGTAAATAGTGTATATAGTACCTCATCTCAGAAATATAGACAGATACTGAAAGGCCGAAACGTTGTAATAAATATGGCGACAAAGATGAGGACAGTAGTTCGAATAATGAAAATAGTGTATATAGTACCTCATCTCAGAAATATAGACAGATACTAAAAGGCCGAAGCGTTGTGATAAATATGGCGACAAAGATGAGGACAACAGTCCGAATAATATAAATAGTGTACATAATACCTCATCTCAGAAATATAGACAGTACATTTTTTTAAATAAACAAAAATATTACCAGCAATGCATTTTTGTCAAAGAAATTACCAGTGCACCCCAAAAAATTAAATTTCAGCATTAAATGACCCATAAGGAGTTGATATGCCGCTAAACAAACAAACAAACCAATCAGGTCATCTCCTCATCTCCTATTTTAGATGTAACGTTGTAAATGTGATAAGCTAGCTCTCCTAAGATTCGAACCTGTATCAGTAGATTAGATATAAATAATTTTTATTATTCACGTCAGAATCGACTGATCGTGAAGGTTCACTGTCCTGCTTTTGTTTTGTTATAAAAAGTAAAAGAAAAAAAGAAAGGCCTCTGATCAGGAGGTTTTGAGGAGCGTGGAACCACCACTTAATTGTTGGTGTTCCCAAGTCCGCCCTTACTCGGGGTGTAGCACCTGTCAGGGTCCCAACTATGTGTAAATAGGTAAGCCTATCCAAAAAAATAAATAAATAAATAAAGAATGAACAAAACACCATGAAAGTATAAAAATAGGTTTTAATAGCAGTAATACTTTTTGGAAAAAATTTTTACCAGCAATACATTTTTGAGAAAAAAAAATATTACCAACTAAAAAGAATATTACGAGCAATAAAAAAACTTGGCAAAGAAACACTTTATAAGACATGCCTACTAAATACGCTTCCTGGGTAAGCCGATAAACTACATGCGACAGCGAGGCCTCTGATCAGGTTTTGAGGAGCGTGGAACCACCTCTTAATTGTTGGTGTTCCCAGGTCCGCCCTGACACAGGGTGGTAGCACCTGTTAGGCGGCCTGAAAATTGCGTCCAGGATGAAACAGCCGGTCGCTTCTGAGTGTTAACTTCAATGTTCACTTTTATATTTATATTTACATACGCTCTACCTCTGATATTGATCACTTTATCCCATAAATATAGCACACCCTAAAACTATATTTATATATATATATATATATATATATATATATATATATATATATATATATATATATGTATATGTATTTGTATCTATATGTATATGTATATATATATATATATGTATATGTATATGTATATATATATGTATATGTATATATATATATGTATATATATATATGTCTATATATATATATATACATATATATAAAGAAATATAATGTAAAAATAAATAGACAGCACTTGTCTATATTATTTAATGAAACGTATATATATATATATATATATATATATATATATATATATATATATATATATAAAGAAATATAGTTTTAAGATGTGCTATATTTATGGGATAAAGTGCTCAATATATATATATATATATATATATTCATATACGTTTCATTAAATAATTTAGACAAGTGTTGTCTATTTTATGTAAATTTTTTTCGTATCGTCTGATAAGTTTAATAACATTATCGTTGAACGAAGAAAGAAATTGTCTATATTATTTAAAGAAACGTGTATGAATGAAAAGATGCTGCCTCAATACACACACAATATATATATATATATATATATATATATATTTTTTTTTTTTTTTTTTTTGAACAATAAAAAAAATTAAAAAATTAAAATCTTCAGACACACTGGGTTGTAGATTAATATTCTTTCGTTTTTTTTTATTATTATTTCATTTAGATTCCTCAACTAGTTTCGGCCGAAATGGCCATCATCGGGAGGAGAAATATTTCTGCTTGCTGCTAGCACTAAACTACAGAAATGAATGTCTTGATGGAGAAAATGAACTTTTGTCTGTAGTTTTCATTTGTTTTTTTATTTTTTTATCTTTTTAACATGAATCTTTTAACATTCCTTGTGTTGGTCAAACAGTCTCTTTTAAGTTGTTATTTGAGATAAGAGCTGGATAGATACATGTTGCTCTGAATTCTCTGGTCAGTTTGACAGTTTTATTGGACTTGGTGAGGGGATGTGTCTCTGTTTAGTGTTTGTGTGTGTGTTATTTGGTTCTTAGGGAGTGAGTGAGTATGATATGTGTAAGCGTGTGTATTGCTGTGGGTGTGTGTTATCATTTGGCTCATTAGGGAGTGAGTGCGTATGATGTGTGTAAGTGTGTATATTCGTGTGGGTGAGTGTATAAGTGTGAGGCCTCCACACCTCCGTAAGCCTGTCTGTCTTGTGTGGGTGAGAAATGTGGGTAGGTTTTTTTATTTGTTGAGTTATATCTATATATTGTTAAATTTGTGATTTAGCCCGGCTGGATATTCTGTAGTGAAAGGGCCATTCAGATTTTCCTACATATTGTTTCTGGCATAGTGTGCATTCTGGGAGGTAAATTATGTTATGACTTCTACAGTTAGAATCGTGGTAGATTTTGAAAGTAGATTTAGTGATTGAGCTAGTGAATGAATTCGTGTTTTCAATATGGTTGCAACATAAAATTCTTTTGTTGTTGCATGGTTGGGAAAATCCTGTTGTTTTTGTTCTTAGTTTATTACGGATTACCTTGTCCCCTGAAATGTGGTTACTACCTATGATTTCTTTTAGGTTCTTAGGTCTACGATATGCAAGGCCAGGTTTCTTAAACAGTTTTTTTTAGGTCTGATTTGAGATGTAGTATTTCCCAGCGACGTTTGATTATTTGGGATAGTGGAGGCAGAGTGGGGTTATAAGTGGTTACTAGAGGAATGCGGCTAGATTTATTTTTAATCTTGTACATTAGGGTGTCTTCTCTAGGTGTGGAAATTGCTTTATTTATTTGTTCCCTGATTAGGAGTTGTTTATAGCCACGTGTTGTGAATTGATGCTCCAGATTTTCAATGTGTTTATTTAATTCTTTATTTTTGGAACATATCCTTCTGAGTCTAAGTGCTTGTGAATAGGGAAGGTTCTCTTTGAGGTGTTTAGGGTGGGAAGACCTAAAGTGTAGATAGTTGTGGGTGTCGGTGATTTTAGTGTGTAGTGTCGTTTGTAGTTTCCTGTTTTCATCTATGTAAATGCAGGTGTCTAAAAATGTTACTGATGTTGTGGATTTTTCATAGTCAAACTTAATTGAGTCGTGCACTGTGTTTAGGGTCATAAGGAATTGGGTAAGTTTGTCATCACTACCCGTGTATACAAAGAATATATCATCGATATATCTTGCATAGAATACGCAGTCGCTACCAATGATTGGATAGATATGGGTCTCCTCAAATTTTCCCATGAATATTGTAGCATATGATGTAGCATATATATATATATATATATATATATATATATATATATATATATATGTAATGAATACTAAAATATTTATCTTGTAAAAAGCAATACCCTGATGATGACAATGTGCTATGTCGAAAGTACTCGGAAGTAAATAATATAATATGTATCAACACGGTGATTTCCTCTCGTCTTTCATCAATGACATAAAAAGAAACAATGGCATAAATCGAAAATATGGAGAAAAAACATGTCTAAATTATTCAACCTAATGTTGCAATGAAAACAAGCTACCAAAATATACGCATATATATATATATATATATATATATATATATATATATATATATATATATATTATAATTATTTTTTAAAAACATATGATTCCATCGCTACATAAGATGTATCATGTTTCAAAAACACAAGCTTAAAAACCAGCTCCGTTTCATCCTCGAGCGAATTTTGGAATAAATAATCTAGAAATTTACGGAGCATTATAAGCATATACATTCGTATACATATATATTGATTACTGTTTTCTTTTCTATCTCTGTCTTGTACAGAAGAGACTTAGTAAAACATAAATCCTGCATTGATCTTTTTACAAACAACACCTAATCGACATAACCCAGAAATATAATTTTCAAACAAAAAGTCACCTGAGGCCTTTCTGTTGCAAACAGGACAAGGCCATTTTATGCTCTATTTCCGTTCATATATTTATTCCATGTAATGTTAAACTGGTATAAAAATCTATCTGACAGCTATAAATAAAGAAACTCTTATATATTTCGAATGATAAACGTACGAAATATAACGTAACATATTGCACAACGATCGTCAGTAATTTTGGAATACAGTTTGCTTTCTTTAATAAATTGTAGGACATTACATGGATTAATGTCATGAAAGAGTATATATATATATATATGTATATATATATATATATATATATATATATATATATATGTGTGTGTGTGTGTGTGTGTGTGTGTGTGTGTGTGAAAAATATATAGAAAATAGGAAATAACTCGTTAGGTAAATAATCCAAAGTTCTTTAGTATATTTGTTATTATTTTTTAAAAATAGTGCTCGATACAAAAGTAGAGCATAAATATAATTATTTATTTAAAAATACGATTCCAACACGCTAAATATATTGAAGTTTTCGGCTCTTGTTTTGAAACATGAGAACTCTTATGTGGCGTGTTGGAATCATATTTTTAAATAAATAATTATATATATATATATATATATATATATATATATATATATATATATATATATTCAAACAGGTTTGGAAATGTCAACTATGAGTATAGCAACAAAGACCAAAAATGCTTATATATTTATATATAGAGAGAGAGATATAGATAGATAGATAGATAGATAGATAGATAGATAGATAGATAGATAGATAGATATGAGCAAAAACGGATAAACGGACGACAAATAAAGTAACATTGCACAACGATCGTCAGTAATTTTGGAATGCAGTTTGCTTTCTTTAAGAAATTGTAGGACATTATATGCATTAATGTCATGAAAGAATATATATATATATATATATATATATATATATATATATATATATATATATATATATATATATATATATATTCAAACAAATTTGGTAAATTCAACTATAGCAACAAAGACCTAAAATGCTTATATATATATATGTGTGTGTGTGTGTGTATATATATATATATATATAGAGAGAGAGAGAGAGAGAGTGATAGATAGATAGATAGATATGAACAAAAATGGAAAAGTTACTTCTCTTATACTAGAAAACAAACACGTGAACTTAGAACTTTGAAATCTGGAACGCTGCATAAGTAGTAAAAACGAACAGTTGAAATGTTTTGAATTTACAGAAATATACACACTCACAGACAACTTAACCCCGCTGAAGATGATGTCAGATGAGATTGAAAGTGCTTGGGAAAATAAAAACTATTCGAAAGAAAATTTTGGCATTTTTCTTAATCAATTTTCTAACGTTACCAAAAAATTAATCTCTGAACTTGAAAGGATGTCAACACAAACTAATCAACATATGTCAAAATTACGTAAACAAACCTGTTTGAATGGATATATGTTGCATAAAACTATATATATATATATATATATATATATATATATATATATATATATATATATATATATATATATAAACAAAGTATAGGATTGGTGTATACGGAATAAATTCCAATAGACAAAAAATACTAATCTTAAAAATGTGTTCAGTACAGAGTAGCGCAAATACAAGTTATATATATATATATATATATATATATATATATATATATATATATATATATATATATATATATATATATATATATATATATATATATATATATATATATATATATATGCTACTGCCGAGTAAATATTTATTGAATAGAGATATGAAGATCGTCTGGCGTTAATCTTTCAACCTTCTGTGGGATTACCTCGTCTACCTGCCTTCTTAAATTTTCTTTTATTTGGGTTCGAACCCCAACAGCTGTCACCTGACGTAAATCCTCCTCAGTTAAGTAGATCTTAACACTAATCCGTTTTACTTATCGTTAAATCAATAAGTGGAAAATTACTGGTACTACCGGATTAAATTTTTGAAATTTGGATTGTTGAACCGCGCTTAAAATAATATAATGTGTATATCGAGAGGTCTGTGACTGGTCCTGACAGAAGCCACGGCTTCCGATGCCGAGAGGATGAGCCGGTGACAGAATGGACAACGGCACAAAATGCGAAATCGTACAGCCTCATTTGTTATATTCGCTTACGCGTAAATACTCTTTGGAAAGGGATGAGTCCCTCAACCCTCCCCAACTATGGGTTAAATAGTAGAACAATTCTGGAGAAATAATTCTTATTTTTTAAAAATTTTTAATGCAATATTCACTCACAGAAATAAAGAATTATTTTTACAATCTAAAAATACGTACCGGTTTTTAAATAACCCACAAATGGTTGATATATCAATGGAAAAAAATAATATAACAAAATAAAATATTTATGCAACCATATCGGTCTAATATATTCATATGTTTCAAATTATATATAATGTTTGCGATTGCATCACCTCGTTAGCCAGGAAACTTCCCTTAACCTCCGCTAGGTGGCGAAGTAATAAGTTGTATAAAATGGGAGAGATTCATACACTCTTCTGATCTTTTACTCACTTATCCACAGAATGAGGTAGTGACAATGCAAGGCTCGTTTTCGGTGGGGAATTTTTTTTTCTCCCCTGGCAAACTGATTCCTTACATTCAACCAAATCACGTAGCGCACTCAAGCACAAAAAAGCACGCACACGATACAGTTATTACGTGAGGGTTTTTCCTTGCCTTTTTATCTTAACTATGTTGTTTTGCGTATAAATATACATTTAAAAGCCGCGCATGTGTTGAATTCATTTATTTTGAAATTTTTCAAAAATAAACGTCAGTCGTAACTGACAACCACATCCATAAAAAAAAATGGTAATCTGCCCTTTACAAATGACTCAGGCTGATTTAAAATTTCAACTATTGTTGAAATATAAAGGGTTACAATTTTTGTTTGTATTAGGTTGAGTAATTGTTGTTTCGGAGAAGAAATTATAATGACTAATGTGTCATTTCTGCTAATAATCACACGTAGAAAATGATGAAGCAATTATAATGACCAATGTGTCATTTCTTCTAATGATCACACGTGGAAAATGATGAAGCAATTATAATGACTAACGCGTCATTTCCGCTTCTAATCACACGTGAAAAGTGATCAAGCAATTATAATGACCAATGCGTCATCTCCGCTACTAATCCCCCGTGGAAAATGATGAAGCAATTATAATGATCAATGTGTCATTTCTGCTAATGATCACACGTGGAAAATGATGATGCAATTATAATGACCAATGTGTCATTTTCACTCATGATCACACTTGGAAAAATGATCAAGCAATCACAATGACCAATGCGTCATTTCCGCTACTAATCACCCGTGGAAAATGATGAAACCATTTGAGCAAAATCTCTTTACCCGGGCAGCCGGCTACTAAACTCCGAACCCAGCCACGTAGCACATCACGAACACGACCAGACATACACACGCGCGCGCACACATGTACATTCACGCAGTTACGTACAGACATAAACACGCATGCGCATAAAGTCAAGAGAGAGAGAGAGAAAGAAAGGAATAATTTCCAAAATACGAGTAGACATGCAATCGCGAGCCAATAAATACTATTAAGCGGAAAACACAAATTACAACTAGTTATAGATAACAAATTGAAGCCAAATTTACACAATTATTAGAAAACATATATCTCTATCTACACGCCTATTTTCGTCTAGCTAAGTTACGTCGCACTCAACACAAAACAAATTTTAAAAGAAACACAAATATATCAGACTGATGGACATTATTTAGGCGAATCTCGTTTGCAACAGATGCTTTCAATTACGTCCGTGTGTTTCCCTTATATAGGCTATAAGAACCCGGACAGTAGCACGCGCGCCAACAGAAAAGCGGAGAGAGACTGCATGGCTGAGTGCCCGTCTGACCATTAGGCTTTGTAAACGACCGCCTGCAAACACAGTAAATGAACGGACTCTATCAACGCGACAAGCCCAAATCGATAATTACCAAGCTGTTACGCGTACTCCTTTTTCACGCTCTCACGTTACACTTTGTACACTGTACATTGAGCTCTCCTCAGTATACCACTTACAAGAGAGACTTTTTATAACTTCTATATAAAAATAAATCTTAGGTCATTTATCTAAACAAGCGTCCATGTTTGTTTCTTCTACTCCAACCAACGTCCAACTTCATGTACCACACTGTAACATTTGGACATAAATCTCTTTCACTTTATCATTCAGTTTTCCTTTTCTCCTTCTTTGTATCTGTAACGTGATTGGTATTAAATGACATGAAATTAAAATGCATAAAATGTACAACTATAACAACAATAAAAACTTGAAACACCTGTTGAAATAAATAAAAAGAATTTATATTTTCTTTTTCGGATATAAAATACGGAATATTGGTAAAGTGTGTGTGAAACTGTTCTGTGTCGCTTTTGTTTAAATGTCAGTGGTTTGGTTCCGAGAATTTCATTTGTGAGGATGGCGTTTGGAAATCGCATGTTTTCGATCTTTACGGAGCGCTGGCAAGACGTGTGTTTCTGAACTGCTACTGCTAATTGTCTACTAGTCTGCTGACTATTAGTCTGCTGACTACTTGTCAGCTCTACTGTTTTTTACTTTACTGACTCCCTTGTACTGGAAGGGCCGTTTTTATAATGATGAGGTTTAGGATGATAAAATATCCTTCTTTTCTATCATCACTGATGAAAAGGTTATTTTTAGAAAGATTAAATATCATTATTCTGGACTATAACATATTTTTTACTCTGTATGCATGGTGACTTTCTAAGAGTAACTTTCTAACAACAAAGCCAATAACGTTTTCCTCTTTTCCAGCTATCATTTGAACAGGAGTATAGGCATATCCTTTCTTTCCCGTTTACCTTCGGGCTTCCGGTTCCTTAGAAAGCCTTTACATTCTCTTTCACACCTTTTGTCTTTGTGACATTATCGCCTTTTCTTGGGGTGAGTTTCTTTAAAAAATCTCTCTTTCTTTCTTATTCTTTATGTAAAAAATATATATGTGAAATTCATCTGCATGTTGAAACTGATTGCTTCTGAAAACAAACTGTTTTAAACCCCAAACCCGTCTCGATACAAACCTTTAGACACGCACCCCACCCCCATATTTGATAAACAAAAACGGAAATTATTTAAGACTCGATGTAATGGGACCTCAACTGAGAAACTGAAAATTTTGATCGAAGAATTTCGTCACCGATCAGTAAAACAAACCACCAACGTGTTTTGACTGTTTCAGTCTTATCAATTCATTCTAATGAAATCACTGACCGAAATGCTCACCGGAGTGTGCTATACTGAGTCAATTTCAATAATACCTTTTACAGGACGCCAGTGAACTAAATTCTTAAGTTTTGTTTTTACGAACAATGAGAAAAGTTCAGAGGCGACCTCAAAAACTCAAGAAAATGCAGGTAGAGTGAAACATTATGAAAGTATTTAGTTATATTCTAAAATAACGTTGTCTCTTATTTCGCATACAATCAACCCACTGTCTTTCCACTGATATCATGTCTAGAGTCTATATTCAATCGATTGCTAGTTCTGCTGCATGAAAAGTTGATTCGCTGTGAGGAGTAGACCCATCTTGCGCAATTCATAAATCTAACATTCGTCCGTGCATTGAATATTGCTGTCACGTCTGCTTTCGTGCTGCTGCGATATATTTCGAGATTCTCGCCAGAATCCATCTTTCACATTTATAAATCTATCATTCGTCCGTGCATTGAATATTGCTGTCATGTCTGCTTGCGTGCTGCTGCGATATATTTCGAGATTCTCGCCAGAATCCATCTTTCACATTTATAAATCTATCATTCGTCCGTGCATTGAATATTGCTGTCATGTCTGCTTTCGTGCTGCTGCGATATATTTCGAGATTCTCTCCAGAATCGATCTTTCACATTTATAAATCTATCATTCGTCCGTGCATTGAATATTGCTGTCATGTCTGCTTTCGTGCTGCTGCGATATATTTCGAGATTCTCTCCAGAATCCATCTTTCACATTTATAAATCTATCATTCGTCCGTGCATTGAATATTGCTGTCATGTCTGCTTTCGTGCTGCTGCGATATATTTCGAGATTCTCGCCAGAATCCATCTTTCACATTTATAAATCTATCATTCGTCCGTGCATTGAATATTGCTGTCATGTCTGCTTTCGTGCTGCTGCGATATATTTCGAGATTCTCGCCAGAATCCATCTTTCACATTTATAAATCTATCATTCGTCCGTGCATTGAATATTGTGTCATGTCTGCTTTCGTGCTGCTGCGATATATTTCAAGATTCTCGCCAGAATCCATCTTTCACATTTATCAATCTACTATTCATCCGTGCATTGAATATTGCTGTCACGTCTGCATTCGTGCTGCTGCGATATATTTCGAGATTCTCGCCAGAATCCATCTTTCACATTTATAAATGTATCATTCGTCCGTGCATTGAATATTGCTGTCATATCTGCTTTCGTGCTGCTGCGATATATTTCGAGATTCTCGCCAGAATCCATCTTTCACATTTATAAATCTATCATTCGTCCGTGCATTGAATATTGCTGTCATGTCTGCTTTCGTGCTGCTGCGATATATTTCGAGATTCTCGTCAGAATCCATCTTTCACATTTATAAATCTATCATTCGTCCGTGCATTGAATATTGCTGTCATGTCTGCTTTCGTGGTGCTGCGATATATTTCGAGATTCTCGTCAGAATCCATCTTTCACATTTATAAATCTATCATTCGTCCGTGCATTGAATATTGCTGTCATGTCTGCTTTCGTGCTGCTGCGATATATTTCGAGATTCTCGCCAGAATCCATCTTTCACATTTATAAATCTATCATTCGTCCGTGCATTGAATATTGCTGTCATGTCTGCTTTCGTGCTGCTGCGATATATTTCGAGATTCTCTCCAGAATCGATCTTTCACATTTATAAATCTATCATTCGTCCGTGCATTGAATATTGCTGTCATGTCTGCTTTCGTGCTGCTGCGATATATTTCGAGATTCTCGCCAGAATCCATCTTTCACATTTATAAATCTATCATTCGTCCGTGCATTGAATATTGCTGTCATGTCTGCTTTCGTGCTGCTGCGATATATTTCGAGATTCTCGCCAGAATCCATCTTTCACATTTATAAATCTATCATTCGTCCGTGCATTGAATATTGTGTCATGTCTGCTTTCGTGCTGCTGCGATATATTTCAAGATTCTCGCCAGAATCCATCTTTCACATTTATCAATCTACTATTCATCCGTGCATTGAATATTGCTGTCACGTCTGCATTCGTGCTGCTGCGATATATTTCGAGATTCTCGCCAGAATCCATCTTTCACATTTATAAATGTATCATTCGTCCGTGCATTGAATATTGCTGTCATGTCTGCTTTCGTGCTGCTGCGATATATTTCGAGATTCTCGCCAGAATCCATCTTTCACATTTATAAATCTATCATTCGTCCGTGCATTGAATATTGCTGTCATGTCTGCTTTCGTGCTGCTGCGATATATTTCGAGATTCTCGTCAGAATCCATCTTTCACATTTATAAATCTATCATTCGTCCGTGCATTGAATATTGCTGTCATGTCTGCTTTCATGCTGCTGCGATATATTTCGAGATTCTCGTCAGAATCCATCTTTCACATTTATAAATCTATCATTCGTCCGTGTATTGAATATTGCTGTCATGTCTGCTTTCGTGCTGCTGCGATATATTTCGAGATTCTCGCCAGAATCCATCTTTCACATTTATAAATCTATCATTCGTCCGTGCATTGAATATTGCTGTCATGTCTGCTTTCGTGCTGCTGCGATATATTTCGAGATTCTCGCCAGAATCCATCTTTCACATTTATAAATCTATCATTCGTCCGTGCATTGAATATTGCTGTCATATCTGCTTTCGTGCTGCTGCGATATAATTCGAGATTCTCGCCAGAATCCATCTTTCACATTTATCAATCTACTATTCATCCGTGCATTGAATATTGCTGTCACGTCTGCTTTCGTGCTGCTGCGATATATTTCGAGATTCTCGCCAGAATCCATCTTTCACATTTATAAATGTATCATTCGTCCGTGCATTGAATAATGCTGTCATGTCTGCTTTCGTGCTGCTGCGATATATTTCGAGATTCTCTCAAGAATCCATCTTTCACATTTATAAATCTATCATTCGTCCGTGCATTGAATATTGCTGTCATGTCTGCTTTCGTGCTGCTGCGATATATTTCGAGATTCTCGCCAGAATTAATCTTTCACATTTATAAATCTATCATTCGTCCGTGCATTGATTAATGCTGTCACGTCTGCTTTCGTGCTGCTGCGATGTATTTCGAGATTCTCGCCAGAATCCATCTTTCACATTTATAAATCTATCATTCGTCCGTGCATTGAATATTGCTGTCATATCTGCTTTCGTGCTGCTGCGATATATTTCGAGATTCTCGCAAGAATCCATCTTTCACATTTATAAATCTATCATTCGTCCGTGCATTGAATATTGCTGTCATGTCTGCTTTCGTGCTGCTGCGATATATTTCGAGATTCTCGCCAGAATTAATCTTTCACATTTATAAATCTATCATTCGTCCGTGCATTGAATATTGCTGTCACATCTGCTTTCGTGCTGCTGCGATATATTTCGAGATTCTCGCCAGAATCCATCTTTCACATTTATAAATCTATCATTCGTCCGTACATTAAATATTGCTGTCATATCTGCTTTCGTGCTGCTGCGATATATTTCGAGATTCTCGCCAGAATCCGTCTTTCACATTTATAAATCTATCATTCGTCCGTGCATTGAATATTGCTGTCATGTCTGCTTTCGTGCTGCTGCGATATATTTCGAGATTCTCGCCAGAATTAATCTTTCACATTTATAAATCTATCATTCGTCCGTGCATTGAATATTGCTGTCATATCTGCTTTCGTGCTGCTGCGATATATTTCGAGATTCTCGCAAGAATCCATCTTTCACATTTATAAATCTATCATTCGTCTGTGCATTGAATATTGCTGTCATGTCTGCTTTCGTGCTGCTGCGATATATTTCGAGATTCTCGCCAGAATTAATCTTTCACATTTATAAATCTATCATTCGTCCGTGCATTGAATATTGCTGTCACATCTGCTTTCGTGCTGCTGCGATATATTTCGAGATTCTCGCCAGAATCCATCTTTCACATTTATAAATCTATCATTCGTCCGTACATTAAATATTGCTGTCATATCTGCTTTCGTGCTGCTGCGATATATTTCGAGATTCTCGCCAGAATCCGTCTTTCACATTTATAAATCTATCATTCGTCCGTGCATTCAATATTGCTGTCATGTCTGCTTTCGTGCTGCTGCGATATATTTCGAGATTCTCGCCAGAATCCATCTTTCACATTTATCAATCTACTATTCATCCGTGCATTGAATATTGCTGTCACGTCTGCTTTCGTGCTGCTGCGATATATTTCGAGATTCTCGCCAGAATCCATCTTTCACATTTATAAATGTATCATTCGTCCGTGCATTGAATAATGCTGTCATGTCTGCTTTCGTGCTGCTGCGATATATTTCGAGATTCTCTCAAGAATTCATCTTTCACATTTATAAATCTATCATTCGTCCGTGCATTGAATATTGCTGTCATGTCTGCTTTCGTGCTGCTGCGATATATTTCGAGATTCTCGCCAGAATTAATCTTTCACATTTATAAATCTATCATTCGTCCGTGCATTGATTAATGCTGTCACGTCTGCTTTCGTGCTGCTGCGATGTATTTCGAGATTCTCGCCAGAATCCATCTTTCACATTTATAAATCTATCATTCGTCCGTGCATTGAATATTGCTGTCATATCTGCTTTCGTGCTGCTGCGATATATTTCGAGATTCTCGCAAGAATCCATCTTTCACATTTATAAATCTATCATTCGTCCGTGCATTGAATATTGCTGTCATGTCTGCTTTCGTGCTGCTGCGATATATTTCGAGATTCTCGCCAGAATTAATCTTTCACATTTATAAATCTATCATTCGTCCGTGCATTGAATATTGCTGTCACATCTGCTTTCGTGCTGCTGCGATATATTTCGAGATTCTCGCCAGAATCCATCTTTCACATTTATAAATCTATCATTCGTCCGTACATTAAATATTGCTGTCATATCTGCTTTCGTGCTGCTGCGATATATTTCGAGATTCTCGCCAGAATCCGTCTTTCACATTTATAAATCTATCATTCGTCCGTGCATTGAATATTGCTGTCATGTCTGCTTTCGTGCTGCTGCGATATATTTCGAGATTCTCGCCAGAATTAATCTTTCACATTTATAAATCTATCATTCGTCCGTGCATTGAATATTGCTGTCATATCTGCTTTCGTGCTGCTGCGATATATTTCGAGATTCTCGCAAGAATCCATCTTTCACATTTATAAATCTATCATTCGTCCGTGCATTGAATATTGCTGTCATGTCTGCTTTCGTGCTGCTGCGATATATTTCGAGATTCTCGCCAGAATTAATCTTTCACATTTATAAATCTATCATTCGTCCGTGCATTGAATATTGCTGTCACATCTGCTTTCGTGCTGCTGCGATATATTTCGAGATTCTCGCCAGAATCCATCTTTCACATTTATAAATCTATCATTCGTCCGTACATTAAATATTGCTGTCATATCTGCTTTCGTGCTGCTGCGATATATTTCGAGATTCTCGCCAGAATCCGTCTTTCACATTTATAAATCTATCATTCGTCCGTGCATTCAATATTGCTGTCATGTCTGCTTTCGTGCTGCTGCGATATATTTCGAGATTCTCGCCAGAATCCATCTTTCACATTTATAAATCTATCATTCGTCCGTGCATTGAATATTGCTGTCATATCTGCTTTCGTGCTGCTGCGATATATTTCGAGATTCTCGCAAGAATCCATCTTTCACATTTATAAATCTATCATTCGTCCGTGCATTGAATATTGCTGTCATGTCTGCTTTCGTGCTGCTGCGATATATTTCGAGATTCTCGCCAGAATTAATCTTTCACATTTATAAATCTATCATTCGTCCGTGCATTGAATATTGCTGTCACATCTGCTTTCGTGCTGCTGCGATATATTTCGAGATTCTCGCCAGAATCCATCTTTCACATTTATAAATCTATCATTCGTCCGTGCATTGAATATTGCTGTCATATCTGCTTTCGTGCTGCTGCGATATATTTCGAGATTCTCGCCAGAATCCGTCTTTCACATTTATAAATCTATCATTCGTCCGTGCATTGAATATTGCTGTCATGTCTGCTTTCGTGCTGCTGCGATATATTTCGAGATTCTCGCAAGAATCCATCTTTCACATTTATAAATCTATCATTCGTCCGTGCATTGAATATTGCTGTCACATCTGCTTTCGTGCTGCTGCGATATATTTCGAGATTCTCGCCAGAATCCATCTTTCACATTTATCAATCTACTATTCGTCCGTGCATTGAATATTGCTGTCACGTCTGCTTTCGTGCTGCTGCGATATATTTCGAGATTCTCGCCAGAATCCATCTTTCACATTTATAAATCTATCATTCGTCCGTGCATTGAATATTGCTGTCATATCTGCTTTCGTGCTTCTGCGATATATTTCGAGATTCTCGCAAGAATCCATCTTTCACATTTATAAATCTATCATTCGTCCGTGCATTGAATATTGCTGTCATGTCTGCTTTCGTGCTGCTGCGATATATTTCGAGATTCTCGCCAGAATTAATCTTTCACATTTATAAATCTATCATTCGTCCGTGCATTGAATATTGCTGTCACATCTGCTTTCGTGCTGCTGCGATATATTTCGAGATTCTCGCCAGAATCCATCTTTCACATTTATAAATCTATCATTCGTCCGTGCATTGAATATTGCTGTCATATCTGCTTTCGTGCTGCTGCGATATATTTCGAGATTCTCGCCAGAATCCATCTTTCACATTTATAAATCTATCATTCGTCCGTTCATTGAATATTGCTGTCATGTCTGCTTTCGTGCTGCTGCGATATATTTCGAGATTCTCGCCAGAATCCATCTTTCACATTTATAAATCTATCATTCGTCCGTGCATTGAATATTGCAGTCATGTCTGCTTTCGTGCTGCTGCGATATATTTCGAGATTCTCTCCAGAATCCATCTTTCACATTTATAAATCTATCATTCGTCCGTGCATTGAATATTGCTGTCATGTCTGCTTTCGTGCTGCTGCGATATATTTCGAGATTCTCGCAAGAATCCATCTTTCACATTTATAAATCTATCATTCGTCCGTGCATTGAATATTGCTGTCATGTCTGCTTTCGTGCTGCTGCGATATATTTCGAGATTCTCGCCAGAATTAATCTTTCACATTTATAAATCTATCATTCGTCCGTGCATTGATTAATGCTGTCACGTCTGCTTTCGTGCTGCTGCGATGTATTTTGAGATTCTCGCCAGAATCCATCTTTCACATTTATAAATCTATCATTCGTCCGTGCATTGAATATTGCTGTCATATCTGCTTTCGTGCTGCTGCGATATATTTCGAGATTCTCGCAAGAATCCATCTTTCACATTTATAAATCTATCATTCGTCCGTGCATTGAATATTGCTGTCATGTCTGCTTTCGTGCTGCTGCGATATATTTCGAGATTCTCGCCAGAATCCATCTTTCACATTTATAAATCTATCATTCGTCCGTGCATTGAATATTGCTGTCATATCTGCTTTCGTGCTGCTGCGATATATTTCGAGATTCTCGCCAGAATCCATCTTTCACATTTATAAATCTATCATTCGTCCGTGCATTGAATATTGCTGTCACATCTGCTTTCGTGCTGCTGCGATATATTTCGAGATTCTCGCCAGAATCCATCTTTCACATTTATAAATCTATCATTCGTCCGTGCATTGAATATTGCTGTCATATCTGCTTTCGTGCTTCTGCGATATATTTCGAGATTCTCGCAAGAATCCATCTTTCACATTTATAAATCTATCATTCGTCCGTGCATTGAATATTGCTGTCATATCTGCTTTCGTGCTTCTGCGATATATTTCGAGATTCTCGCAAGAATCCATCTTTCACATTTATAAATCTATCATACGTCCGTGCATTGAATATTGCTGTCATGTCTGCTTTCGTGCTGCTGCGATATATTTCGAGATTCTCGCCAGAATTAATCTTTCACATTTATAAATCTATCATTCGTCCGTGCATTGAATATTGCTGTCACATCTGCTTTCGTGCTGCTGCGATATATTTCGAGATTCTCGCCAGAATCCATCTTTCACATTTATAAATCTATCATTCGTCCGTGCATTGAATATTGCTGTCATATCTGCTTTCGTGCTGCTGCGATATATTTCGAGATTCTCGCCAGAATCCGTCTTTCACATTTATAAATCTATCATTCGTCCGTGCATTGAATATTGCTGTCATGTCTGCTTTCGTGCTGCTGCGATATATTTCGAGATTCTCTCCAGAATCCATCTTTCACATTTATAAATCTATCATTCGTCCGTGCATTGAATATTGCTGTCACATCTGCTTTCGTGCTGCTGCGATATATTTCGAGATTCTCGCCAGAATCCATCTTTCACATTTATCAATCTACGATTCGTCCGTGCATTGAATATTGCTGTCACGTCTGCTTTCGTGCTGCTGCGATATATTTCGAGATTCTCGCCAGAATCCATCTTTCACATTTATAAATGTATCATTCGTCCGTGCATTGAATATTCCTATCATGTCTGCTTTCGTGCTGCTGCGATATATTTCGAGATTCTCGCCAGAATCCATCTTTCACATTTATAAATCTATCATTCGTCCGTGCATTGAATATTGCTGTCATGTCTGCTTTCGTGCTGCTGCGATATATTTCGAGATTCTCGCCAGAATCCATCTTTCACATTTATAAATCTATCATTCGTCCGTGCATTGAATATTGCTGTCATATCTGCTTACGTGCTGCTGCGATATATTTCGAGATTCTCGCCAGACTCCATCTTTCACATTTATAAATCTATCATTCGTCCGTGCATTCAATATTGCTGTCATGTCTGCTTTCGTGCTGCTGCGATATATTTCGAGATTCTCGCCAGAAACCATCTTTCACATTTATAAATCTATCATTCGTCCGTGCATTGAATATTGCAGTCATGTCTGCTTTCGTGCTGCTGCGATATATTTCGAGATTCTCTCCAGAATCCATCTTTCACATTTATAAATCTATCATTCTTCCGTGCATTGAATATTGCTGTCATGTCTGCTTTCGTACTGCTGCGATATATTTCGAGATTCTCGCCAGAATCCATCTTTCACATTTATAAATCTATCATTCGTCCGTGCATTGAATATTGCTGTCATGTCTGCTTTCGTGCTGCTGCGATATATTTCGAGATTCTCGCCAGAATCCATCTTTCACATTTATAAATGTATCATTCGTCCGTGCATTCAATATTGCTGTTATGTCTGTTTTCGTGCTGCTGCGATATATTTCGAGATTCTCGCCAGAATCCATCTTTCACATTTATAAATCTATCATTCGTCCGTGCATTGAATATTGCTGTCACATCTGCTTTCGTGCTGCTGCGATATATTTCGAGATTCTCGCCAGAATCCATCTTTCACATTTATCAATCTACTATTCGTCCGTGCATTGAATATTGCTGTCACGTCTGCTTTCGTGCTGCTGCTATATATTTCGAGATTCTCGCCAGAATCCATCTTTCACATTTATAAATCTATCATTCGTCCGTGCATTGAATATTGCTATCATGTCTGCTTTCGTGCTGCTGCGATATATTTCGAGATTCTCGCCAGAATCCATCTTTCACATTTATAAATCTATCATTCGTCCGTGCATTGAATATTGCTGTCATATCTGCTTTCGTGCTGCTGCGATATATTTCGAGATTCTCGCCAGACTCCATCTTTCACATTTATAAATCTATCATTCGTCCGTGCATTCAATATTGCTGTCATGTCTGCTTTCGTGCTGCTGCGATATATTTCGAGATTCTCGCCAGAATCCATCTTTCACATTTATAAATCTATCATTCGTCCGTGCATTGAATATTGCTGTCATGTCTGCTTTCGTGCTGCTGCGATATATTTCGAGATTCTCGCCAGAATCCATCTTTCACATTTATAAATCTATCATTCGTCCGTGCATTGAATATTGCTGTCATGTCTGCTTTCGTGCTGCTGCGATATATTTCGAGATTCTCGCCAGAATCCATCTTTCACATTTATAAATCTATCATTCGTCCGTGCATTGAATATTGCAGTCATGTCTGCTTTCGTGCTGCTGCGATATATTTCGAGATTCTCTCCAGAATCCATCTTTCACATTTATAAATCTATCATTCGTCCGTGCATTGAATATTGCTGTCATGTCTGCTTTCGTGCTGCTGCGATATATTTCGAGATTCTCGCCAGAATCCATCTTTCACATTTATAAATCTATCATTCGTCCGTGCTTTGAATATTGCTGTCATGTCTGCTTTCGTGCTGCTGCGATATATTTCGAGATTCTCGCCAGAATCCATCTTTCACATTTATAAATCTATCATTCGTCCGTGCATTGAATATTGCTGTCATGTCTGCTTTCGTGCTGCTGCGATATATTTCGAGATTCTCGCCAGAATCCATCTTTCACATTTATAAATCTATCATTCGTCCGTGCATTGCATATTGCTGTCATATCTGCTTTCGTGCTGCTGCGATATATTTCGAGATTCTCGCCAGACTCCATCTTTCACATTTATAAATCTATCATTCGTCCGTGCATTCAATATTGCTGTCATGTCTGCTTTCGTGCTGCTGCGATATATTTCGAGATTCTCGCCAGAATCCATCTTTCACATTTATAAATCTATCATTCGTCCGTGCATTGAATATTGCTGTCATGTCTGCTTTCGTGCTGCTGCGATATATTTCGAGATTCTCGCCAGAATCCATCTTTCACATTTATAAATCTATCATTCGTCCGTGCATTCAATATTGCTGTCATGTCTGATCTCGTGCTGCTGCGATATATTTCGAGATTCTCGCCAGAATCCATCTTTCACATTTATAAATCTATCATTCGTCCGTGCATTGAATATTGCAGTCATGTCTGCTTTCGTGCTGCTGCGATATATTTCGAGATTCTCTCCAGAATCCATCTTTCACATTTATAAATCTATCATTCGTCCGTGCATTGAATATTGCTGTCATGTCTGCTTTCGTACTGCTGCGATATATTTCGAGATTCTCGCCAGAATCCATCTTTCACATTTATAAATCTATCATTCGTCCGTGCATTGAATATTGCTGTCATGTCTGCTTTCGTGCTGCTGCGATATATTTCGAGATTCTCGCCAGAATCCATCTTTCACATTTATAAATCTATCATTCGTCCGTGCATTGAATATTGCAGTCATGTCTGCTTTCGTGCTGCTGCGATATATTTCGAGATTCTCTCCAGAATCCATCTTTCACATTTATAAATCTATCATTCGTCCGTGCATTGAATATTGCTGTCATGTCTGCTTTCGTACTGCTGCGATATATTTCGAGATTCTCGCCAGAATTAATCTTTCACATTTATAAATCTATCATTCGTCCGTGCATTGAATATTGCTGTCATGTCTGCTTTCGTGCTGCTGCGATATATTTCGACATTCTCGCCAGAATCCATCTTTCACATTTATAAATCTATCATTCGTCCGTGCATTGAATAAAAGACAAAGAAGGAAGAAGTAAAAAATATCAGAAATAACCCCACCCCGCCAAAAAACAAAATCCGGGGGGGTGAATATGACACCGAAATCCGAAGACGCATTAATATAGCAGAAATGTCTTCCAAATGCTAAGTAAAGCATTAAGAAACAGGAAAATTTCGTTAGGAACAAAGAATAGACTGTTAAACTCTTATGCAGTATCGGTCCTCCTATCTGGCAATGAATGCTCGACAATCGAATCACAGATGAAGAGACTTGAGGCAACAAAAATGTTGTTCTGCAGAAGGATACTGAGAATACCGTGAAGTAGACATGTGATTGATGACGAGGTTTTAAGGAAACGGAAAAGGACACTAATGATGCATAATGAAGAAAAGAGAGCTCGGAGAATTCCACACTCACAGGAGATATTGAATGCAAGTGAGACAGAGGAAAATAGCAAATAACCACATACACACACACACACACACACACACACACATACACACACATACAAACAAACAAACGAATATATATTATCATCCGAATCCCGCATAAACAAACTAGAATTATGATACACATTCACACATGCATGCATTATACACACGGCCATTGTTTGACAAGACGTGTGGTCGGCTTAACCAATGAAAAACAAACACAAAAATTAAAAATAGCAGAAATGTTTTTCCTCTTCCATATTTCATTCTCTGAAGCTTTGATAAAAGCGAAACATGTTAGATCCATAAACGTTTCCAATTTGTTTCTTATCCTATCGGATAGTCTGTCTGTGGCTGACTATATATATATATATATATTAAGACAATTTTATGTTTATACGAACTGAAATCGAACCTGCATCCTACACGGGACCGTAATATAGCCTGACGTGCCTTAACCGATTGGGCCACAGAGGAGCGTTCGGTTAGGAATATATATATATATATATATATATATATATATATATATATATATATATATATATATATATATATATATATATATATATATATATATATATATATATATATATATATATATATATATATATATATATACTATTTTGCAGCCCACCAGCGTGGCTAGACATGCGACTGCTTCAAGCCCTGATCGAAACCCGACTGATTCGGCAACAGTCGGAGAATTTTCACTTAAGACATCGGCGAACGGTTGAAAGAGAGGCGAATTTTTACATACTTATTTTGCGAATAAACACGGCAATGACTGAGAGAGTTCTTAGGCAGTAAATTCTCGTTTAGTCACTTCTGATTGAATAAAATACAGATTAAATGATGAGAGGAGTGTGCTATAACTGTTTAAATTTCTTTTATTTTCATTCCCCAAGTACTTTCGATCTTCTTCCAAGATCATCTTCAGGGGTGCAAGTAGTACAAAACTATATGTTGTTCAGGGGTACAAGTCCAAATCTATGCGTTGTTATCCATTACCGTAACTTTTCATTATGTTTTAAATGCAATCGGTTGACAATGGCTGAGCGTTCATTAGAACGTGAAAAAAATATCCATTATGGAATTTTTTTCTTTTTCGAAGGATAGAAAGCTGTGGAGAGCCATGATCAACCTAATTAACGAGCTTGTGTAAGTGGATAACAGAACAAGGGCTGGGAGGGATAATAAGTAGAAAAACATAGCTTAGAGACATAATGGATAGGAAGTTGCGGAGAGCCATGATCAACCTACTTAATGAGCTTATGTAAGTGGATAGCAGAACAAGGACTGGGAGGGATAATAAGTAGAAAAACATAGCTTAGAGACATAATGAATAGGAAGTTGCGGAGAGCCATGATCAACCTACTTAATGAGCTTATGTAAGTGGATAGCAGAACAAGGACTGGGAGGGATAATAAGTAGAAAAACATAGCTTAGAGACATAATGAATAGGAAGTTGCGGAGAGCCATGATCAACCTACTTAATGAGCTTGTGTAAGTGGATGACAGAGCATCGACTGGGAGGGATAGTAGGTAGACAAACATTGCTTAGAGTTACGAAAGATAGGAAGTTGTGGAGAGCCGTGATTAACGTACTTAATCAGTTTCTGTAAATGGATAGAAAAACAAGGACTGGAAGGGATAATATGTAGAAAAATTGCTTATAGCTACGAAGGATAGGAAGTTGTGGAGAGCCATGATCAACCTAATTAACGAGCTTGTATAAAGTAATAGAAATCAAGAACTGGGAGGGATAATAAATAGAAAAGCATTGCTTAGAGCCACAAAGGATAGGAAGTTGCGGAGGGCCATGATCATCCTACTTAACGAGCTTGTGTAAGTGGATAGAAAAACAAGGACTGGGAGGGATAAGTAGAAAAACATTGCTTACAGCTACGATGGATAGGAACTTGTGGAGAGTCATGACCAACCTAATTAATGATCTTGTATAAGTGGATAGAAATCAAGAACTGGAATAAATAAAAATACAGTGTCACCCGGATATAAGAGAAACACGGATATAAGAGAGATTTTATCTGGTCCCAAATTAGAGCCATACTTACCTAAACAAAATAGACCAAACCCGGATATAAGAGAAACTCGGATATAAGAGAGATTTTCTCTGGTCCCAAATTAGAGCCATACTTACCTAAACAAAATAGACCAAACCCCGATATAAGTGAAACCCGGATATAAGAGACGACTTCTCCGGTCCCGACAACTGTCTTATATCCGGGTTACACTGTATATAGAAAACATTGCTTAGAGCCACAAGGAAGTTGCCGAGAGCCATGATCAACCTACTTAACGAGCTTGTGTAATGGATAGGAGAACAGGAACTGGGAGGGTTAGTAAAGAGATAAACATTGCTTTGAGCCACAAAGGACAGGAAGGTCTGGATAGATTTTATTGTCGACATCATGACGTGGAACAGCAAGACTTTAAAATTATGGACATTAGCTTTTGGTGAGACGCTAAAGTAAAAACTGCTATAAATTATTAGGTTGGTGCAAAAATAATGACGCAATAATGTCGTTTTTTCACGTATTTTTTAACGTCAAAAAACGACATTATTACGTCATTATTTTTGCACCAACCTAATAGAATAAACACCTTGTTAATTAAAATTCAATCTGACCCCTTCCTATTGTTGTCACATAACATGGTTAGTGTGGAATATTGGAAATTTGGTGCCAAAATCTTTCTTCGTTTTCGCCAGATTATAACTTCTTCGTTAAGGGTTAAAAAACGCTGTCAAAAGTATTTTTTTTTTTAAATGACTGTTTTTACTGTATGAGCTTTGTCTGCAACATTAATTACTTACTCTGCCTTATATTTTCTCCTCACACTCATTTTCTTCTCCTCCACCCACCTTTCTACTTGCCTTCCCTTCTCACTCCCCCTCTATTCTTTCTACTTTCTCCTCCTCTTCCTTCTCTCTTCCCTTTCCGCTTCTCTTTCCTTTCTTTCTTTCCCTCCATCCATCAGATTCTCTCTTTTCCTTCCTTTCCGTCTTTCTCGTTTCCATTTCTCTTCCCATTCCTTCTCTCCTCTTCTTAATTTTCATCTTCCCCCCTATTCCTATCTCTTTCCTTTCTGCTTCTCTTTTCCTATCATCTCCCCTTTTCACATATCTTCTTTTCCTCCCTTTCCTCCACTCTCTTTTTCGTTTCTTTTTCCTTTCTGGCTCTCCTCCTCCTTCATTTTCAGCTTCTCTTCCCCATCTTTCTCTCTTTCCTCTCTACTTTTCTTGCTGTTTCTTCTCTCTTCCTTCGTCCACCTTCACTTTCAGCTTCTCCTCTCCTTTCCCTCTTTCCTTCGCGCTTCTATTTCCTTTTTTTTTTACTTCTCTCTTCCTCCTCCTCTGTTCATTTTCAGCTTCTCCTCCATTCTTTCTCTCGTTCCTTCCCGCTTCTCTTTCGCTGCCTTCTCTCAACTTCCTCTTTCATCATCAGCTTCTCCTCCTCTTTTTTCCCACTTTCATTTCCTTTTCTATTTCCTTGACTTCTCTTCATTTTCAGCTTCTCCTCCCACTTCCTTCTCTCTTTCTTTCTCTCTTCCCAGTAAGTGGTCCTTATCTTATCTCCTAATCCGCTTCTCCACCTATCGCTTCTCCTCCTCTCCTCGTTAGCCGTGCTAAAAAAAAAAAAAAAAAAAAAAAAACAATATTGGATTATTCCAGATGGAAATTCTACTTTTTTTAATCGAATTAAAAAAGC
>OZ010599.1:32016620-32131620 GCA_963932145.1 Acanthosepion lycidas
ACATTGTGCGAAACAAAAGACTCTCAAATGCAGAAATAGATAAGATAAAATTAGATATAAGACAAAATACTATAACCCATTAATTAAACTGTATAGAGATGAAAGTAGAAATAAGTAATATGGCAGAGGATGAGGTAAAAGCTAAAACAAATGAAATATGAAATAACCTCCTAGGAAATAAAATCGAAGAATCTACCTGTGACATAACCTGCTGTTATCCAGACGATGTCACTGAAGATGACTCCAACTACATTAAGTTGGATTTCCTTGAAAACCAAATCGCTGAAATCACCGAAGAGAAAAACCACGTCATTCAAGTTCTCGGCAGAGTAACTCTCGTGCAATTGTCAGAGAGAGACCAGCTACCAAAAATTCATATGACGAAGTCCAAAAAGCACATTGTACAAATATAAAACGCATCTCTGGAAATACTGTTAATGGATAAACCACCGGGAAATATCAGAGAAATGAGTACACATCAGAAATCAAAGGAAATAAAATAATAATAATAATAATAATAATAATAATAATAATAATAATAATAATAATAATAATAATAAATCTCAAAAATGTGGCGCATGGGAACATCAACAATCCCTGTTATAGTTGGAGCCCTAGGACTGGTTGGAAAAGATTGCAGTAGACTAATTGAAGGGATTCCTGGAAGTCCATGCCTCAAGGAGATACAAAAAATTGTTCTGACAAGTACAGCCCACATTTTACGAAGGGTTTTATCTATGTAATATTTTTTTTTTTTTTTTTTTTTTTGTCAGTCTAAAGTTTCATGATGCCATTTTTAATCTTAGGTCCCTGCGCGGGACCCGGAAAGAAATGTGAAAAAGCCAGAAATCAAAGAAAATAAAATAATAATAATAATAATAATAATAATAATAATAATAATAATAGATAGATAGATAGATAGATAGATAGATAGATAGATAGATAGATAGATAGATATGAAAATAGATAGATAGATATGAAAATCGATCTAAAAATAAATCGTTGTATAGATAGATATGAAAATAGATATGAAAATAGATAGATAGATATGAAAAAAAATATATATATAGTTATAAAAATAGATAGATATGAATATATATATATATATGAAAATAAATAGATATGGAAATACACATATAGATATGTAGACAGATAGATATGAAAATAGACAGAGAGATAGATAAAAGCCTACAAACAATATTTTACCAGAAGAATAATCCAGAAATGTCGCTTTCGTACGAACGGTGAGAAAACTATTGACCGTCAAATATCTGAATTTTCTTTTTCTATTATTATTATTTGTGTATGTTATGTTTCCTGCTTCGTATCCTGTAGAGCCGGGTCCAAACTATGATCCCTAGTCCCCATCGGAAAATTGTAATTTAATTGATAGTACTTTTCTTAGTACATGGGATGTTTCTGGTAGGGCGATCTTCTAGGCCACTTTGTATGTTGATGATACCTGGGACACTGTCAGTAAAATTGTCCATTCCTTTTCTCGCAAGGATCAGAGATCCGACTACTGTTAGTACAGTCTCTGTCTTCATCCCCCACATCTTGTTAATCTCGATCCCTAGGTCCTTGTATTTGGACAATTTCTCCATAATTATCCTGGAGGTGTTTCTCTCAGATTGTACTGCTATCTTAATAAGCATACACTTCCTGAGTTTCTTGTCTTATAATATCAAGTGTGTTGGCTTTTATTTTCCTGTCAGTTTGAATCGACATGTCCCAGAGGAGTTTTACCTCATTATTTTGGTTAACTGTGTCTGGCTAGTGCTCATACCACCTCTCAATGGCTCCGATTTTCTGCTTCTTGCATATCTTCCAGTGGACACATGTCGCTACCTTTTTTATGTCTGTGGGGATATTCATTTTTTTTTTTTTTTTTTTTTTTTGCTAATTCCGGACATCAGCCGAGTTTCATCGTATTTTCCCGCAGATCCTGCATTTCGGGTTAGTTCCATCCTTGATTATGTGACAGTGACAGGATCTGGTTGCGAGACTTTGGTCCTGAGCTATTTTTTACGGCCATGTCACGTTGAAGCACCTGTTCTCGTGCGATCACTGAAATTAAGCAACGTAGAGCTTGGTCAGTAACTAGATGGGTGACCACTTGGGCATACCAGGTACTGTAAGCTCAAATGTGCGGATATTGTAATAGATAATGGTTCAGAATTGTGTATTCAAGAGCAGGGTTCCAATTCAATTCATCTCTTCTCCCCCATCTATGGGTTAATTAACAAGACTTGTATCACTGAACCATTATTATCTCAAAAATGATATTTTTACAATCCAAAAATATTTTCTGGCCCCAAAGGGTTGATAAGTCGTAGAATACAAGCCAATCAATGAATCAAATACTAATTAGTTATACAGTCGTGTCTTTTAGATTAATTCACATTCTCTGAAATATGAATGCATAGAAACTACCGTGGCCACAAAGTGAGGGTTCTGTTTATATATTGATTGCAATAGAGAATTGATCCCCAACTTTATATCCATATTATAATATCTTAGTTGTTTATCAAAATCTGATTAGGTATGAATCTATCTCTTTCCCCCCAGCTATGGGTTAATTAGTAAGACTTGTATTATTAAATTATTATTATCTCTAAAAAATTAAAATTCTTACATTATAAAACTGTTTTCTGGCTTTAAATAACCTGAAAAAGGTTGATAAATCATAAAAAACGAATCAATCAATCAAATACTGATTAGCTACACAGTCAAGTCTGTTAGATTTATTTATATTCTCTAGAATATAAATTTATAAAAAAAAAAACTATCGTAGCCACAAAGTGAGGGCTCTGTTTATATATTGATCGTAATATAGAATTGATCCCCCGGCTTTTTAACCTACATTATAATTTCTTACTTGTTTATCAAATGCTGATTAAGTTTGAACTCATCTCTTCTCCCACAGCTATAACTTGTATTCCTAAAAAATTATTATTTCAACAACAAAAAACCTTCTTGCAATCTAAAAATCTTTTTCTGGCTTTAAATAAGCTGCAAATGGTTGATAAGCCGTAGGGGAAAAAAAAACAAAAAAAAAACGAATTAATCAATTATTGGGATCTTCCATTGAAGACATCTTCTTTCGCTGGAGGTCGGATGGAAAGCTGTTCAAGTTTTCCACGTTGAGAAGGAAATCCTTAAATTCAGATGAAATATTTCACTTATATATTTCACTTTTGCGGAAGAAGTACAGTGGCCACAAAGTGAGGGATCAGTTTATATATTGATTGCAATAGAGAATTGATCTCCGACTTTATATCCATATTATAATTTCTTAGTTGTTTATCAAAATCTGATTAGGTATGAATCCATCTCTTTCCCCCCAGCTATGGGTTAATTAGTAAGACTTGTATTATTAAATTATTATTATCTCTATAAAATTAAAATTCTTACATTCTAAAACTGTTTTCTGGCTTTAAATAACCTGAAAAAGGAATCAATCAATCAAATACTGATTAGCTAGACAGTTAAGTCTGTTAGATTTTATATTCTTGGAATATAAATTTATTAAAAAAAACTATCATAGCCACAAAGTGAGGGCTACAAAAAAACTTCCTGCAATCTAAAAATCTTTTATAGCTTTAAAATAATCTGCAAAGGGTTGATAAGCCGTAGGCAAAAAAAAAAAAAAAAAAACGAATCTATTAATTATTGGGATCTTCCATTGAAAACATCTGCTTTCGCTGGACGTCGGATGGAAAGCTGTTGAAGTTTTCCATATTGAGAAGAAAATCCTTAAATTCAGATGAAATATTTCACATATATTTCAGTGCACTTTTGCGGAAGAAGTGACACTGCCAGTCCACTCAGACGAAGAACTTCAGCGGAGAATGAACTGCTTCGGCGAGGTTTACACTGATTTGCTCTTACCAGCAATCTAGGGAAAACACGGCTCATGCCTATAACATCCAAACTCATACATACATATGTATGCATGCACGCACACAAGTGAGAATGCCTACCCACACCTCATACACACAATACACACTTTATTCGAGTTACGGACTGTCATTATGTGTATCAAATTACTCGTCAGCTTAATACGCTATTTTAAAACCAGTACATAAAGACTACCGAATGGTCCTCTGTATGGTTGTCTCGGTAGCGCAGTAGGCAGCGCGTCAGTCTCATAATCACAATAAGAGGGCGAGAGCTATCTGAAGGTCGTGAGTTCGATCCTCACCCGAGGCACTACTTTTTCTTCCCGTTTTAAGGGAATTTTCTATCGATAAATTTCTGCGAATTCCTTTTAATGATAATCCGTCCGTCACACGTTCTAAAATTGACCGATCGAAACCAAATTTTGGGGAGAAATACAAACATGGAAGTACAAAGTACATTTGCGTAGCTTACTACAATAAATTTTCATTATTTTTTAACACATTTCCTTCCGGGTCCTAACCAAAGACTTTCATGACATTTTCCTCCGATCATTTTTGCAAGAAACAAAACAAAGATGACACATATTTTTCATAGATAAATCTTTTCGTAAGAGTTTATATACCGTAAAAAACAATTAATCAAATATTTAAAATTTCAACTACCACAAATTTTTTCCAACACGCCGACGCGCGTAGAAATCCTTACAGTTTTTTTTAGTCTTGCTGAATTTACCGCTAACATTTTTGTCGAGATTTGCATACTCGACTTTTTCTTTAATTTCGCAAGCCAATCGATGAAATTTGAATAAGCTGATTCGTTTGGAAAAATAATTTGACAAAAAAAAAAAAAAAATACTTGACGATCTAATAATTTCTTTAATTTAATTTAATTTTTATAGGACTTCATGGTAGACAATATTTTTTAAGAATTTTTTTTCCTTAACAGCAAAGAATAAATTCTTACTCTTGAGCATGCAACATACATCTGGCTCTGCGTAAATATTTTTCTGGAACCAAATTCCACTTTTTGAAGCGTTTAGCTTCGTGATTTGTTTATACAGTGTAACCCGGATATAAGAGAGTTGTCGGGACCGGAGAAGTCTCTTATATCCGTGTTTCTTTTATATCCGGGTTTCTCTTATATCCGGGTTACACTGTAGTTCACGCAAGCGCAGTGTGAACCGGAAACTGGATTCTTGTATATATAAATACTTAAAGAAAAGATATGCAAAAAATAATATTGCATTTTTATTAAAATATGTTTTTTAATCATTAAATTGTTTTTTTTTTTTAATAGTGGGACTATTTTATGTATGTTAAATAAAAAAAAAAACTTTTAAATTTAAAAAAAAAATTAATGAAAATTTATCGTAGTACTTACATGTTTGCATTTATTTCTCCCAAAAATTTAGTTTCGATCGGCCAACATATGGGTATTTTGGAACGTGTGACAGACGGGCTTAAAGAATTCACAGAAAATTATGGACAGATAAAAAATTCCTATTAAAAAGGGGAAAAAAAACTGCCTCGGGTGAGGATCGAACTCACGACCTTCAGATAGCTCTCTTCGTTCGCTTTGTGATTATGAGACTGACGCGCTGCCTACTGCGCTACCGAGACACCTGCTAAGAAGTCCACTCGGTAGTCTTTATCTACTGGTTTAAAAATAGCGTATTAAGATGACGAATAATTTGATAAAATATATAGTGACAGTCTTTAACCCGAATTAAGTGTGTGTTGTATGTATGGGGTGTGGGCACGCGTTCTCACTTGTGCGTGTCAGTGCAAACCTCGCCGAAGCAGTTCATTCTCCGCTGAAGTTCTTCGTCTGAGTGGACTGGCAGTGTCACTTCTTCCGCAAAAGTGCACTGAAATATATGTGAAATATTTCATCTGAATTTAAGGATTTTCTTCTCAATATGGAAAACTTCAACAGCTTTCCATCCGACGTCCAGCGAAAGCAGATGTTTTTCAATGGAAGATCCCGATAATTAATTGATTCGTTTTTTGTTTTTTTGTTTTTTTTTTTTGCTTACGGTTTATCAACCCTTTGCAGGTTATTTAAAGCCAGAAAATATTTTTAGATTGCAAGAAGTTTTTTTTCTTGTTGAAATAATAATTTTTTAGGAATACAAGTCATAGCTGTGGGAGAAGAGATGAGTTCATCCTTCATTTGATAAACAAGTAAGAAATTATAATGTGGATAAAAAGTGGGGGATCAATTCTATATTACAATCAATATATAAACAGAGCCCTCATTTTGTGGCTACGATAGTTTGTTTTTTTATAAATTTATATTCCAAGAATATAAATAAATCTAACAGACTTGATTGTGTAGCTAATCAGTATTTGATTGATTGATTCGTTTTTTATGATTTATCAACCTTTTTCAGGTTATTTAAAGCCAGAAAACAGTTTTAGAATGTAAGAATTTTAATTTTTTAGAGATAATAATTTAATAATACAAGTCTTACTAATTAATCCACAGTTGGGGGGAAAGAGATGGATTCATACCTAATCAGATTTTGATAAACAACTACGAAATTATAATATGGATATAAAGTCGGGGATCAATTCTCTATTGCAATCAATATATAAACTGATCCCTCACTTTGTGGCCACGGTACTTCTTCCGCAAAAGTGAAATATATAAGTGAAATATTTCATCTGAATTTAAGGATTTCCTTCTCAACATGGAAAACTTGAACAGCTTTCCATCCGACCTCCAGCGAAAGAAGATGTCTTCATTGGAAGATCCCAATAATTGATTGACTCGCTTTGTTTTTCCTACGGCTTATCAACCATTTGCAGGTTATTTAAAGTCAGTTGTGATTGGGTCATGACATAGAAAAGTACCGAAAATCAGGTAAATTTCTTGGACATATCAGCATCTCAAAGCTACCAAAGATTACTTTGTGTGGAACTGAGCATCAGTCAGTCAGTTATGGGCCAGGTGATCATGTATCTTTCAATACATGACTGACGAAGCAGATTTTTCCCGGAGTAAGTTGCCATTTCTTTCTGCGGTCGACCATTTGCCATCCAAGGCTATAGAACCCAGTCTGTCCTGCTATTTACGCATAGCTGGGGGGAGAAGAAGAGGATTCACACCTTTCCAAGCACGTAAGTGAAAGTTATGGATTCGACTGAAATTCGAACTCGGCTCTATCCATTACTCCACCTCCACTGTAAAGGCAGGGTGGTGATGATGATGATGATGATGAACTGCACATATTATCCACAAAACCCTTTCCATCTAAACGAAACGTCCCAAATTTGCATTGATAACTCCTGTACAATGCCCTTTTTACTCATAGACCTCCGAGGGGACTTGGTAATTAGGCACTTTAAATTGGAAAGATGATACCAAACAATAATAATAATAATAATAATAATAATAATAATAATAATAATTATTATTATTATTATTATTATTATTATTATTATTATATCTATTTAAAATATGTGTGATCTTGTTTTGTTTTTTCTCAAAAAATGCTCAGTGGAAAATGCCACAGACAGGAAGATTGATGCAAGCAGACCAGGCATAGTAATAAATGATTTCAAAAAGGGGGAACCTGGCAACTAATTGATATGGACTTGACCACATGAAGCCAATGTTTCTAGAAAAAAGAATTTCAAAAACAGTCACATTATAAGGAACTGTAAATCGAATCAACAAAAATGTGGAAACTTAAAACTACAATTATTCTTGTAGTAATAGGGTCATTTGGTATGATAAAGGATGGTCCCGAAAACCATGTGAGCACAATTCCTTGAGACATCAGTATCTCAGAGAGGCAAAATATTACCTTGTGCGGAACTGCACGTATCATCCTCAAACCCCTCTGAATCTAAACGAAACGTCCCAAATTTGCATTGATAACTCCCGTACAATGCCTGTTTAACTCATAGACACTGGGGGTTGGGTATTTAGTTATTTAAAATTACTATATTGCAAGATGATACCACGCGCAGTAATAATAAATCGAACCCCACAAATTCTAGTTGGTAAAAACTTGGCAAAAGGGGACATCCCATATACTAAGAAAAGTGCTATCAGTTAAATGCCAATTCTCCAATATGGTCTAAGGGCCATTGTTTGGACCCGGCTCTACACGGTAGAAAGCGGGAAACATAATATACACAAATAATAATAATATAGAGGTATTGGGTGTGATAAAGAAGGGTGCTAAAAATCGTGTTTGTATAATTCGTGAACTCACCGGAACCTCAAAGTTACCAAATATTACTTTGTTCGGAATTGCACATACCATCCGCAAAACTCTCTCCATTTAAACGAAACGTCCCAAATTTGCATTGATAATTCCCGTACAATGCCCTTTTTACACATAGACACTGGAGGGGGGCTAATTAGTTCCTTAAAATTACTCTATGGCAAGATGATACCACGCACAGTAAATAAATCAAATCCAACAAAATCCTAGTTGGTAAAGACTTGGTAAAGGAGACATGCTTAACTGGTTAAGTCTTTTACCTGGGTTATGAGTTAAAGGAATGATTTTCTTCCATAGCTATTGGACGTATTACACAATATTTACTGAATGATGTTCCCCTTGTACAACAGCCACTCGAGATAGACAGTTGCAGCATACGAAGTACAGTTTATGCGGATAAGTGGAGAAGATAAAGGTTTACTCTAGAATTGAATAGATTGTAGTGATCGAGGAAGCATCCTCTTGGGAGTCGGTTCCACAAAGAGTGAAGGTTAGAACTGGTGGTCCTAAGGAATGTAGTTTGCCTGAGCACTTTTCATGGAAGTAGCGAGAGAGCAGCGAGAGTCAGAGAAGCGGTTTGCAGGAAGAGGCTACTCGAGTGGAACTTACATCTTATCAATGGAAAACGAATGGAATGAAGGCGGTTCGATACAATGGACGTGATATGGTGTGTCCTAGACGTGAAGGTTAGAACTTTTGGTCCTAAGGAATGTAGTTCACCTGAGCACTTTCCATGGGAGTAGCTATAGAGCAGTGAGAGTCAGCTCCAAAGAGAAGTGGTTCGCAGAAAGAGGCTACTCGAGTGGAACTTACTTCTCACTAACGAAAAACGAAGGTAGTTTGTTACAACTTGAGAAGCATGGCGGGCCATAGCTGTGAAGGTTAGAACTGCTGGAACTAAGGAATCTAGTTCTTCTGTAACACTTTCCATGAAAATAGCAATGGAGCAGAGAGGAGCTTGCAACATTTTGTCTGTGAGGAAAAGTGTTGCAGGGTGGAAAATAATTAATCACCTACAGCAATACATTTGATCTGTAGTTGAAAGCATACAATTGCCTTCAAAATATTTAGATTTCTTCATTAAATAAGCCATTGTGTTCATAAGTAGCTAAACAAAGGCAACAAAACCAACCAAATTGTACAAGGTCCCGGAGTCACTCGAGGTAAAATGTTACAAAATAAGAAGTATAAATTATACGGATATATGGGTAAGATGACGGTTAACCCTAAAATTGAACATCTAGGATGTATCCTCAAGGGAGTCGGTTCCACAAAGCAGCGGCTCGTGGGAAGAAGCTGCTTGAGTGGAAGTTGCATCTCACCAATGTAATATGAAGGGAACGAGTATGGTTCGCTAAATGTGCATGGCATGACCGGTCTTAGCCGTGAAGTTTAGAACTGGTGGAACTAAGGAGTGTAGTTTGGCTGAGCACTTTCCATGGAAGTAGCGAGAGAGTAGCGAGAGTTAGCTCCACAGAGAAGCAGTTCCCGGGAAGAGACTGCTCGAGTGGAACTTACTTCTCACCAATGAAAAACGAAGGTAGTTCGTTACAACTTGCGCGGCATGGCGGGCCTTAGCCGTGAAGGTTAGAACCGCTGGAACTAAAGAATCTAGTTCGTCTGAACCGCTTTCCACCGAAATAGCAATAAATCAGAGAGAGGCTTGAAATGTTTTGTCTGTGTGGAAAAGAGTTGCAGGGTGGAAAATAATTAATCACCTCCAGCAATACATTTTATTTTTATCTGTAGTTGAAGGCATACAATTGCCTTCAAAATATTTAGATTTCTTCATTAAATAACCCATCGTCTTAATAGGTCGATAAACAAAACCAACCAACTTGTACAAGGCCGAAAGTCACTCGAGGTAGAGGGTTACAGAGTAAGCTACTCGAGGCAGAGAGTTGCAGCGTAATAAGTACATCTTATGCGGATATGTGGAGAAGATAACGGTTGATCCTAGAATTGAACAGGTTAAGATCGTAGTGATCGAGGAAGCATCCTCTTGGGAGTCGGTTCCATAAAGAGTCTTAGCCGTGAAGGTTACACCTGATGGTCCTAAGGAATGTAGTTCGCCTGAGCACTTTCCATGGAAGTAGCGAGAGAGCAGCGAGAGGTTTGCAATGTTTTGTCTGTGAGGAACAGTTGCCGGATAGAAAATAATTTATCACCTACAGCAGTACATTTTTTAGTTGAAGGCATGCAATTGCCTTCAAAATATATTTAGTTGAAGCCATAAAATTGTGTTCAAAATATTTAGATTTTGGCATTAAATAACCCATAGTCTTAATAGGTCGCTAAACAAAACCTACCAACTTGTATAAGGCCCGGAAGCCACTCGAGTAGAGTGTTACAGAGTAAGAGGGTACAGAGTAAGCCACTCGAGGTAGAGGGTTACTGTAATTATGCAGATATATGGGCAAGATGACGGTTAACACTAAACTTGAGCAAGTTAAGATTATAGTTACCGAGGAAGTATCCTCAAGGGAGTCGGTTCCACAAGATCAATCACTTACAAGGCCGCGTCGGTACTGTCAAGACTATAAAGTAACTGTCGTAGTTTTTCGTCCTTCCTATATCCTTGCAAAGATTATTAGTCAAAGAACGGGGCATTCAGCGGGTATCACTATCTGTCAGTGATAAAGAACCAGACTAGCTCGTTGACCATAACCAATCTTAAGAAGACGTCTTCAGGTTGTGGTATAAAATTTTTATGCCACGACCTGAGGACGTCTTCTCATTTTATGATAAAGCATAGACAGAAACACACACATACACTCAAATACGTATAAATGGGAACGCATACACGTACGCACACACAGGAGCATGCGCACAAAAGGTACGAACGCACAGACAAATAACCACACGTTCACATACGCACAAACTCGTACCCTATTTATTCAACTTACGTAGAGTCATTTTTAACGTATCAAATTTCCTTCAATAAGATCAGAATGAGAAAACTCGATTTTAAAAATAGTACATAAAGATTGCTGAGAACAAATTCGCTAGATGCCTCGGTAGCGCAGTAGGCAGCGCGTCAGTCTCATAATCAAGAAAGGGAAAGAGTTATCTGAAGGTCGTGAGTTCGATCCTCACCCGGGGCAGTTTTTATTTTTACATCATTTTCATTTTTACGATTTATCAAACATGTTTTTTTTTCATTTTTTTTTAATCCTTAAAGCAATATCTATCTATCTATCATTTTATTTTTACGATTTATAAAAAAATTGTTTTTCTCATTTTTTTTTTATCCTTAAAACAATATCTATCTATCTATCTATCTATCTATCTATCTATCTATATATATATATATATATATATATATATATATATATATATAATCATTTTATTTTTACGATTTATCAAACATTTTTGTGTTTTTTTTATCCTTAAAGTAATATCTATCTATCTTTCTATCTATCTATCTATCTATCTATCTATCTATCTATATATATATATATATATATATTTTTTCTCAATTCGTTGTTGGAAGATTTACCTGATGATCCTGAATCCTTAAAAAAGGATTTAGGTGAAATAAATTATCGTAATGGTACATTAAAGTGGTTTGTTTTTCATTACATCTTTATATATATATATATATATATATATATATATATATATATATATATATATATATATATAATTACTTCAAACATTTTCAGTCAATACTCGTATTTGAGTAGATGCTCCGTTTTATTATGATATATTCAAATTGTTAAATATTTGAGCTTAACAGCTTTAACAAAATATTCCAGTAAAAAAAATGTTATAAAAATCGATGTTGGTCGTTATTTTAAGAAGTGGATACAATTTATTTTAAAATATTTTAAAACTGACAACTTTTTAATTTCACTGAAACAGCCATTAAACATTTTTATGTTCTCTTCTTCCTTCTCTTTTTTCTTTTTTTCTTTCATTCATTTTCGCACCGAAATCAAAGTCTTTTCCACACTTTCCAAGCGATCAAAATGTAATAGTTCATCATTTATGAGATACTGAGAGATGTTAAACACTTCTGTCATCTGTTCTTTCTTTCTTTCATTTTTCACTGAAACCAAGTAGTGTCTTTTCCCCATATTACAATAAAGTTGACATGACCTTTGATGATAAGATGACCTATCGAACGTACCAGCATATTTATGGAACATACGGAACATCTAAAAACAAGGATCCCATCTTTCTACGAGTGGTTTGTGGGTTAAATTTGTTAGCGAAGTGAATTTGCCATTTATTACATTCTTACTAATTTATTCTTTGTATAACTGATTCATGGTAATATTAATTATACTGTACTAATCACACACACACACACACATATATATATATATATATATATATATATATATATATATATATATATATATATATATATATATATATATATATATATGAAAAGAAGAGGTTATAGGAGTTCCAATGAGAGAAAAGTGTGTATATTAAAAAGAAGAGAGAAACCGCCAACGTTTTTGGTTGTAATGTGAATTTTTTTTAATATTATGCTTTATTTTCTATAATTTTACAAAAATAATTTTAAAAACATAATTTAAAAAAAAACAACCAAAAACGTTTGCGGTATCTCTCTTTTTTTTTAATATATATATATATATATATATATATATATATATATATATATATATATATATATATATATATATATATATATAAATATAAAAGTGAACATAGAAGTCAACACTTAGAGGCGACAGTCTGTTTCATGCTATATGCAATCGTCAAGCCATATATATATATATATATATATATATATATATATATATATATATATATATATATATATATATTTGTTTGAATAAAAACAGACCACTTTAAGGTTCCATGTAATAAGTTATTTCACCACAACCCCTTTAACAGGGATCTGGATCATCAGACAGGTTGAAATGAAAGATGAAAAGAAATTCACACGTTTTTGATGAGGTCTGACGATCCAGAGCCCTGTTAAAGGGTTGTGGTGAAATAACTTATTACATGGAACCTTAAAGTGGTCTGTTTTTATTCAAACATATCTGCTCTGAATTTTACTTTGAGCTCTCTGGATATCAACCTCCTTGGGTCTACCCATGCGGACTACCTAATTTTGCATAAACTATATATATATATATATATATATATATATAAGAAAGAGGTTGTAGTGGTTCCAACGAGAGAAAAGTATGTATATTAAAAAGAAGAGAAGAGAAGTGCCGCAAACGTTTTTGGTTGTAATGTGGATTTATTCAGAAAAAAAAATATTATGCTTTGTTTTCCATAATTTTACTACAAGGGTTTCTGGTCTCGCGACCGTCTTCAGGTAAAAGCGGAGATTTCCGCATATTATTAAAAAAAAATTAATTTTTTCCTTATGTTTTTCAATGTTAAATATTCTCGATATGAGACATTCTCTGTTTTTGTGTTAGTAATCCGAATTTCTTTCTTGAATTGGCAATGAAGAGTTCTGCGCGAAGGGTCATAAAACAATTAAGGTTGGTCCAAGCGAAATGATGAATTACTTATCGGCATTTTATCTTTTAATGTTTTACTGATCCCTATGTGTTCTTGGATCTCTTTCCATTTTCGTGTGTTTCTGTCAGCATGCGTGTATATATGCGTGCGTATATATATATATATATATATATATATATATATATATATATATATATATATATATATGAAATTAAAACTAAAATAAAAGCTTCAAGAAAGATTTTGGTGTTGCTTTAGCGTGTGTATCCTACTATCACATTTGTGCCCTACATTATTAAGGCAATGTCCAGACTTTTTTTCGATATTTTAAAAAAAATTCAGAATGTTTTTAATTCAGTCAGTCATGTGCCATGCGTGATACACGCTAAGATGATCATGTATCTTCCAGATACATGACTGACGAGGCAGATTTTTTCCTGCAGTATGTCTTTTCTGCCATCCAAGGTTACAGAACCCGGTCTATCCTCCTAGTTACCCATACCTTGGAGGGGGTGGGGAGAAGAAGAAGAAGATTCATACCTTTCCCAAGGGTATTAGTAAGCACGACTGGAATTCGAACTCGGCTCTCCGATTCCGAGCCACTATCCATTAATATGCGTGCCTCCTGTTTTTAATTAAAGAATTCAAATATCTTGTTTTATGATTAGTCAAATTTTTTATTTTATAATTTTTTTTTTATTTTAAATTTTAAAATACAACAATAAATGTCATCCCTGCTTTCGTTTTTACTTTTCCCTTCATGTTAGATAACGTAAGATACAAGTGTGGTGGTAGGACACACTGATCGGTAGGAAACACACTAAAGCGGCATTATGGCCTTTTTTCTTCTTTTTTTTTTTTTTTTTTTTTTTTTTTTTTTTTTGGTATGTCTATAAATATTGTCTGTTATTGGGTAGAAAAAAAAAGAGTTTGGATGTGTTTTAATATTTGATGTTTTGGAAATAGGGTTTATTCCCTACAGTCAATAATAAAAAATGTTGTTGATGAGGTTGCTGATGATGATGATAAATTACTACAACAGCAACAGTAGCAGAAAGAAAAACGACTTTTTGTTGCAAAAAAAAAGAAAACAGTGGAATAGAGAAAATTGAATAAGCTCAGTTTCTACTTTAGTGTGTATCCTATCACCACATTTATATCCTAAATTATTAAGGCATCGTCTCGACCTTTTTTTTTTCTCTCGATATGTTAAAACTAAAAGACATTCAGAACGTTTTTAAAGAATTCGAATATCTTGTTTTTTTGGTCAAATTTTTTATTTTATAATTTTTTTTTTTTTTTAAAATACAACAATAAATGTCATCGCGCCTTCCGCTTTTGTTTTTCCTTTCATGTTAGATAATATAGGAAACAAGTGTGGAGGTAGGACACACTGATCGATAGGACACACACTAATGCGGCACTATGGCCCTTTTTTTTTTCTTTTTTTTTTTTTTTTGGTATGTCTGTAAATATTGTCTGTTATTGGGCAGAAAAAAAAGAGTTTGGATGTGTTTTAATATTTGATGTTTTGGAAATAGGGTTTATTCCCTACAGTCAATAATAAAAAATGTTATTGTTGATGAGGATGCTGATGATGATGATAAATTACTACAACAGCAACAGTAGCAGAAAGAAAACGACTTTATGTTGCAAAAAAAAGAAAAGAAAAAAGAAAACAGTGGAATAGAGAAAATTGAATAAGCTCAGTTTCTACTTTAGTGTGTATCCTATCACCACATTTATATCCTAAATTATTAAGGCATCGTCTCGACCTTTTTTTTTTTTCTCTCGATATGTTAAAACTAAAAGACATTCAGAAGGTTTTTCATTAAAGAATTCAAATAGTTTTTTTTTTTGTTTGTTTTTTTAGTCAAATTTTTTATTTTATAATTTTTTTTTGTTTTAAAATACAACAAAATATCACCCCGCCTTCCGTTTTTACTTTTCTCTTTACGTTAGAGATAATGTAGGATACAAATGTGCTGGTAGGACACACTGATCGGTCGGACACACGCTAAAGCGGCACTATGGCCTTTTTCCTTTTTTTTTTTTTTTCTTTTTTTTTGGTATGTCTATAAATATTGTCTGTTATTGGGTAGAAAAAAAAAAGAGTTTGGATGTGTTATTTTATGTTTTGGAAATAGGCTTTATTTCCTACTGTCAATAATAAAAAAAATGTTGTTGATGATGGTAATGATGATGGTAATGACGATGACGATGATGATGATGATGACGATGACACTGATGACGATGATGATGATAACTTACTACAACAGCAACAATAGCAGAAAGAAAACGGCTTTTTGTTGCAAAAAAAAAAAAAAAGAATTACCGTGGAATAGAGAAAATTGAATAAGCTCAGTTTCTACTTTAGTGTGTATCCTATCACCACATTTATATCCTAAATTATTAAGGCATCGTCTCGACTTCTTTTTTTCTCTCGATAAAAGACATTCACTCAGAAGGTTTTTAATTAAAGAATAGAAATATCTTGTTTTATGATATTTTTTAGTCAAATTTCTTATTTTATAATTTTTTTTTTTTTTTTAAATCTTATAATACAACATTGAATGGCATCCCTCGTACGGTTTTTGCTTCTCCCTTTACGTTAGATAATATAGGAAACAAGTGTGGTGGTAGGACACACTGATCGGTAGGAGACACGTTAAAGCAGCTCCAACTCCAAGACTTTTCATTTAAAAAAAAAAAAAAAAAAAAAAATGGTTGTTTCTTTCTTCTGAATTTCCGCAGTTTGGTTTAATGACCGAAGAATGAAACCGATAAAGATGTTGGAAAACCAGAAAAAATACTAACGAAAAATAATTCGAAAAATAATAATTATATTAATTATATCAATGTTTCAATTGATTGATTCTTTTTTTTAGGGCTTATCAACTCTTTGCAGGTTATCTAAAGACAGAAAATATTTTTTAGATCGTAAGAATTTGGGTTTGGGTAGATACCGATATTAGATAATAAAGTCTTACTAATTAACACATAGCTGGAGGAGAGAAAAGGTCAGGTGGATTGCCAAGGACATTTACGAGTAAGTGAATATAAGGAACCCAACGGGAATTAGAAGTGAGCTTTCCCATTAACAACGCGGAACCGTTATCGATTATACCAACCGCACATCCAAGCTTAAAGCATCTGGTATTCCCAAGCCGTCACCTATCGAGGTACTGACCAGGCTTGATGTTGCTTAACTTCGGTTATCGTAAGTGAGCTAGTGTTTTGACGTGATGTGGCCGTAAGCCAATGGTGATAATATACAAATGATTATGAAAAAACAATTGACTAATAATTATGGTGGTTTTTCACGATATATCTGTATGGCCTGGTCACCTCGAAGTGATGTAATGGTTAACAAGCGTGTCTCGCTAGAACAATTATGACTGAGTAGTGAGTTCTGTTCTCACTGGGTGTCCCATACTTTCGGCTTTGATTTTTAGAAAACCACTATTGTATATAGCTTTGTGTAAGGATCGAAATAAAATGCACAATGTTTTGTTTGTTTGTTTGTTTGTTTTTTTTACTGTTAGTTCAACCATGGCCCCAAGTATCACATGCATACGATCCGCGAACTATATGTTATGTCTTCATTGCACTGAATGAAGATAACACCATCAAGAAGTAGTATGTCGCTTGGAGTCAACGTAGTCTTGCTGAAATAGGAGGCACGGTGGAGTAATGGATAGCGGCTTGGATTGAGGAATCGGAGAGCCGAGTTCGAATTACAGTCGAATCCATTACATTCACGTACGTGTTAATACCCATGGGAAAGGTATGAGTCCTCTTCTTCTCCCTCCAGCTATGGGTAAATAGCAGGACAGACTGGGTTCTATAGCCTTGGATAGCAACTGGTCTTAGGAGAAGGAAAACTCTGAATTCAAAACCTGCGTAGGGTCGTTTGGAGACCTTATGGCACGTAGTGCACCACGTCTCTGTAATCGGCCCTTCAAAAAGTGTGGATGGTCCTGCACGAAACCCTAACCACTATAATCAAATCTCATGTGCTATACATGCGGGTTTGGGGACCGCTTGTGAATTCCAAATTCCCATGAAACTCCAATATTGGAGCCGGCTCAACGCACCCGGGTGAATGCCGTTACAAGAAGAAGAGAGAAATAGGTAGAAAACAGATAAGCTAGATCTCTATTTGTTTACTCCTTCTACTGATGATTCTCGGCGTCAGTCTATATATATTTGGACGAGTTCAAGTCCTCATTTGCAGAGGTGTATTCATCTTTACAACATTCTCGTAGAGCCAGAGGAAAGGGAATCAAAGGGTGAATCTGAAAATGAAGGAAAATAGGTTATTAGTAACAAGTTAGTTACGAGAGAGTCTGAAAGGACATGGAGGTCCTCGAGCGAGGAACCAGAGAGACGGAACGTGGAAAACGATATCCGTAGCCCTGACCCAGAAGTTATGGAAGAAGAATCAAAAGAGTAGTAGTAGGAGGAGGAGGATGAAATTCCCCCCCCCCCACACACACAACTCCAAAGCAATTGGGAGAAGACGAAGTCATAGAGGCTGAGCAAGAATCGCCAGTAAAGTTAAGACTGGGTGGGGGGCAGCACGTTTTACCCCCGAAGAGGAAGTACAAGTAGAGCCGGAGGAAACGGAATCAAAGAGTGAGTCTGAAAATGAAGAAAAATAGGTTATTAGAAAGAGTCTGAAAGTATATGGGGGAGGACCAGCATCAGATAATATTAGTGCACCAACATAAAATATTTTCACAGGAACAGATGAGAATTAGGTGTCTGATTTGATACTGACAGGGATATTACCTCTATATGGAGACCCAGTGGAGTTGGTCACCGACAATGGTGCTGAGAATGTGAATAGGTTAATGAGAGATATCCTGGTAAGCAGGAAAAGGATAGATGCACATGACCACTTTCCCTTATCACCCACAGAGCAATGCTAAAGTGGAGAGATCACAAAGAACACTAGGTGGGGAGATATTAACGAAACTGACGGAGAACGACAAAGAAAATTAGGATTTATATTTGACGCAGGCTTTGACTGCCGTGAGGTTCTCTATAAATGAAACCTCGAAGCTCATGCCATATTATATGTTGTTTGGATGTGATGTGGTCTTACCAGTAGACAATTTACTGAAACCTCGTAGGAAGTATATGGGGGAGGACCACCATCAGATAATATTAGAGCAGCAACATAAAAGATTTTTCGCAGGATCGGAGGAGAATATACGATTCGGGAACATGTTATGTCTTCATTGCATTGAATGAGGATAATATCATCAAGAAATAGTATGTCGCTTGGATCGACGTTATCTTGCTGAAATAGGTAGTAAACAGAGAAGCCAGATCTCTAACTTTCTACTTGTTTACTCCTTTTACTGACGATTCTTGGCGTCAGTCTATATATATTTGGACGAGTTCAATCCTCTTCTGGAGAGGTGTATTCATCTCCATATCTCTATCTTTCTACGGCCCGCGCAAATCATTTTCCTGACCCATATTTCCTCAGATTTGAATAATTTTTTTTCTTATTTCTATAACGGCTTTTTTAATTTTTTGTACCATTTTAAATTACAGAATTTTTCGGTCTGATAATCGCGCTATAAAAATTAATTTTGAATAATAAAAAAAAAATAATTCGTAAAAATATACTACAACTTGCATTAAACATCTATTTCGTTTTTTTCGTTTCGATTTTCAATTCGCTAAATAATCCCAAATTTGCGCACTCCCTGTCCCAACAACTTAAGCCATTCCGATTGTCTTCGATCTAAGACAGTCCTTTCATGTATCAAGTGTTCGATGTCCTCTCTGATCTGGTCTTCCCATTGCATAAGCAGTCTCTCACATGCTATTTTGTCAGGATTGTTGTATTTGTAAGCGTCTGTACACAAAGTTTCGTTCTCCTCTTCTGATTACATGACCAAACCAGCCGGGAGTGCCACTAGCATACAAGAAGTTGCAGAAAGTGGGAGTAAGAGTAAAGAGGCGTGAAAGAGGAAAGGATGAAGAGAAGGACGGGGAATAGGTCAAAGGCCTCTGGAGATGTCGACTGACATCGCATTTGAATAGTTGGAAATTATAGCTATCAGGGAAGTAAGTAAGAGGAAGGGAGTTCTACAGACGGGAAGAGCGAGATATGAAGCTATTGGAGTAGAAGAGACGGCCTACATTTATCCGTTTCGACAGTGAAAGGGTGGGACTGAGATGCCAGCCTAGTTGCACTTTTAAATTCATGTAGTCTGGGAACTAGCGAAAATAGCTCATCGGAGCAGGTACCGTGAAAGTATTTCTAGAAAAGACAGAGAGAGGCGACGTAACGTCTGTAAGAGAGCGACTGCAAACGAGATGTCAGATCAGAGCCAACCACATTGCATATCCGTCTCTGGATTTTATTAAGCCTCATTTCATCTAATCAGGGTAATTATGTCAATTTTCACATCTAGATTATTTTAAATATAGCAACCATTGAGAGTCTGCCTGATATTTTCCCAAGCCATTGTTTTCGAGAACTAAAACCTCTGCATGTCCTCTTTTCTCAGTGTCCAAAATTCATAGGTGTAAATTCCGATGGGAGATGATCAGATCATAGTCTTGACGTAGCCTGGAGTGTGTAGAGCAGGCGGAAGTGAACAATGTCAAAGCAAAGGAGCAAATGACAAAATTAAACACACCGCGCACGGGCTCCGCGCAGCCTTCCGGATTTGAAACATACTTCAAATTTTCAATTTAATGAAAATAAATAGCCAATAAAATCAGCTCCCAACAGTAAACAAACACAGGCGTCTGTAGCCTAATGGTTAGCAAGCTGTTCTCGCTAGAACAATTAGGACTGAGTAGTGAGTTCAATCTTCACTGGGCGCCCCATGCTTTCAACCTTGTGCCTCATCTAAGCTATGCTTAGAAAATAACCATAAGACTATAAAATCCATTCTTTCAACTCGGTAGAAGGACTGACTACAAAAAAGAGATACGTGTCAACCTCGGCGTCTTGTCTTTTTCATCAAAGCAACAGCGGACTCCCTTTGATCTTGTCTCCTAACTCTACTTTCTCTCTTCCTCGCCGAAAGACTATTCATATTCATTTTCTTACACTCAAAGAGAACTTTATAACTTTCATTTCATAAGTAATTACAGTTAAAATTTGTGTATTCCACGTTTAAATAAATATAATTTTATTTGAACACGCAACAATCTTTTCTCTCTTTTTTTATTCAAATGGCGACCCAAGAAATCTTTCCCCTACAAATGTCTTTTCTGCCACAGCCCTAATCAACGCCGAAGTGATTAACCACCTTACCTCATACGACCTGCTCTCAGACAAGCAATATGGTTTCCGCTACGCCCGATCTACAGCTGATGTGCTTGCGGCCATCACTGAAACCGTCTACCAAGCCCTTCAAAACAACAGTAAGGCTCGTGCCGTGTCCCTAGACATCTCTAAGGCGTTTGATAGGGTTTGGCATGCCGGCCTTCTTCGCAAGCTCCAGTGTTATGGTATTACAGGTCGATTGTTTGACCTAATACAATCATTCCTGACAAACCGTGAATAGAAGGTCGTTTTCAACGGATTCTCCTCCGGTTCCTATCCCACGAACGCAGGTGTTTCCCAACTATATTCCTTATTTTCATCAAAGACCTTCCTGACGCCATAGATTCCCAAGTTGGCATCTACGCAGACGACACTACAATTTACTCCTGCCCCAAAAACAAATCTAGTGTCGCTGACAAAACTAACCTGGCCGCTCATCTTGAAATGGACTTCCAATCGGTTAATTGGGGCAAGAATTGGCAGGTCAACTTTAACGCCTCAAAAACTAAACTACTCTCTATTAATCACCATAGAAACCCTTCCCTGCCCCCGATTAGAATGCCTGATAGTCAACTTCTTGAGAGCAACTCTCTGCGTCTGCTCGGTCTCACGCTGACTGCTGACCTGAGATGGAACATATACATTGAGTTCATTGCTTCGTCCACCGCGAGGAAAGTTGGCTCTCTGTGCTGCGCCAGGAAATTTTTCTCCCCGGAATCTATCCTTCAGATCTACAAATCAACAATTCGCCCTTGCATGGAGTATTGCTGCCATATATGGTATGGAGCCCCTTCTGTTTGCCTCGGAGTTCTTAACAGGATCCAGAAGCGGATATGTAATATAACTGGCCTTGATCTGGTGTTTCGTCTACAGTTGCTCTCTCACAGACGCGACGTCACCTGTCTCTGTCTTTCATGGTAACTGCTCCCGTGAGCTGCTTTCACTGGTTCCCAGACTTCATGAATTCAAGCGCCCTACGAGGCTGGCATCCCGCTCTCACCCTTTCACTGTAGAAAGTTTTAAATGTAGCCGTCTCTTCTACTCCAATAGCTTCATACCTCGCACCTCTCGCCTGTGGAACACCCTTCCGCATTACTGTTTCCCTGAGAGCTATAATCTTCAACTATTCAAATGTAGTGTCAATCGACATCTCCAGTAACCTTGATCTATCCACTATCCCTCTCCTCATCCTTTCTTCTATCACTCCTATCTGCTCTCGCTCCAAATCTTCTGCAACCCCCTGCATCCTAGTGGCTTCACGCCTTGCTAGGGGCGTAATGCTTAAAAAAAGAAAAAAGAAAAAAAAAAGATATTTTCTTTCGGTCTCCTAATAGCAGGTGAGGCAGGATCTATTCTTCGCTTCATCTTTAAATTAGCTGGATTAACTGATCCTAGAAAGACCAAGTTTTTCAACATTTTCGAAGCTTCACCATCGGTTTGATTTTCATCTGTCATTTGTTCAATTGTGCCATATAAGTGTGGGCGATCATGTCTCTTTCGATTCATGACTGGCTAGGCAGAAGATATTCCTGCAGTAGGTTGCTGTGTCTTTCTACGGTAAGACTGATTGCCAACCAAGGCTATAGATCCCGGTCTGTCCTATTCAACTCATAGCTGGGGATGGGGGAGTAGGGATGGATTGATACATTTCCCGGGACGCAACGAATTCGTCTAGAACTCAAACTCGGCTCTCCGACTTCTCATTCCGAGCCGATATCGTACATCCTCATCGGTCATTATTGCTTTAATCATTTTCACTAGAAAATATCAAGAACAGTAAAAAAAAAACAAAAAAAAACTTGGTAAACATAGACATCGTGTCCATTCATAAACGGACTGTCAACAGGACGGTTTTTCCTATGACACCGCTTTTAGAATAATAAACATTGCCGAAGAGTGAATCTTCTGCAATATTTATTATTTAAAAAAAAAACGTTTATTAGAATTGTACTAAAACCTAATCAAATGAAAGTGAATTTATATAATTAATGCCAATGTCAGTGTGTCACACTTTTTCAATTAAAGGGACACAACTATCAATCAATCTCCTATATAATAAATGCCAATGTCAGTGTGTCACTGTGTCACACTTTTTCAATTAAAGGGTCACAACTCTCTAACTTTCAATAACACATGTCACAGAAATTTTCATTACTGTGATTGTTTTCGTCGATTTTTTTACGTGATTTTTTGCGACGAATTATTTCGTACGATAACAAGTTTTATAAGTTGGAAATAAATTTGGGAATAACCGAAATTAATTGCGAAATCCAGCGAAAGTCACTCATGAAATAAAAATAATTGTTTGTACTGAAAGTAAGGACCTACGTACATCAAACTGTCTCTAAATTAAATCAATTAAATTAGAATTAAATTTTAAGAGTGGTTTTAGGGGATTTGAAGGGTGTCTTAAACGCAGAAATATACGGTATTTGTATGAATACTATTATCTTCATTTTTCCTGTTATTATCACAAGGTTGTCGTGCAATCCCCCATCCCGGCCTTCATCAGATGCTTGTCGACCCGGATAACCTCCAGGGAATTTTAAACTGAAGATTTACTCAACGGGAGTCGATTGTTCTCGTTTCACTGCCCATGTCTATGGATATCTCGTCTAGTTCTTATTTTTCATATTGTTCATTTATTGCTTGCTTTCTTACCACTGAGTCCAAGTACGCACCGTCCGGCCCAGGGTTACTATGTCACAAAATTCACGGATCAACGATTTAATCCACTAAACTATTGTCCCTTGGGACAATTTTCTGTGGACTACTTGCAGCCTTAAACCTAACCTGCCTAATGATGAGTCATGCTTCACTGCACTCACAGAAGCTTTTCTCACTTTGTTACAGCTGCTGCTGCAGTTGGAGACTTGCTGACATTTGTTTTTCTTTATTAACGGCTCCCATATAGTATTTGTTTCTATGCTAGGCCGACAAAGGAGATTCTAATAGTCTAGCATATACTCTGATTCTTTTAGGCGTCTAACTCTCCAGTGTTCTTCCTTGTCCAGTATTTTCACTTCATTCCACAGGGACTACCATTTTCTCACCATACACAATTAGCCGTGCCTGATTTCATTGTCTCACCTCTCACTACGGCTTTCCTATGCACAGAAAAAAAATTGAAGTTGTTAAAAAGCATGTATTTTCGGGGACCGATCGCTCTATACACAGAATTTTTTTTTTTTTTTTTTTGTCGTTTGTTTGCTTTTTCTGGAGGCGTTAAAATTCATGCATTTTCGATTGCCATAACCTATTTGGTAAGCCTACATTTTCGCAGTACTTTAACGGTAAAGGTAATCTTTCTTTCCGTTACTACAGGAAGAGCATAACGTCATTTACTGTGTGTGACGCCTAAAGTCTACAAATACATTATATAAATGAAAAATTAACAATGTTCTTTTTTTTCATTTCTCTAACTTGCGATCATTTACGTTCGCGGGAATTTATTATTATTATTATTATTATTATTATTATTATTATTATTCTCCTCCTCCTCCTCCTCCTCCTCCTCTTTCGCCTTTAACCCCGGAAGGAGTCGTTGGGGCGGGCTGTCTACTACTCTCCTCTATCTCTCACGATCATGTGACAGAAATGGGTCCCCGCGAATGGTTTCTAAACGAGGCGTGTATTCGGCGTTTTAACCTGGCGGAGCCCATCCCTCTCCATGTTAGACCAGAGCCGATATCCTCCAACTAGGTGGCTCTCCTTGATCGCGAACGCGTCGCTGTCGTTGTTCATTTTAATTCAAGTAGCTTTATTTACGGTATACTGTAATATTATAAATAGGAATCAGCAACATTGAGAGGCATTATAAAAAACAGACCCTCAGCTATTCACATATTAATTATGCCCAAAGTATTACGGTACATGCTACAGGAAGAAATTATTTACGACACACCGAAGAAAACAGTTTTACTGAACATTTATTAACTAAAAAAAACCGCGAAACGAAAGTTTAATGCAAATTTGAGATAAGAAAAGTCTATTTATTCTTTATTTATATAAAGTATTTGTTGACTAGCAGCATGGCCCGACGTTGCCCGTGCTTGATTCAAAAATCGTACGACCCATACAGCAATCGCTATCACTTGACTGAAAATATTTTTGCCCTTCCTTGCCTTTAAAGGAGTGCCCTTTGCCGTGCTGATGTTGCTACATGCCTTACTTCTTGCCTATCTCACACTGCGAATTTTTTCTAAGCTCTATACTAAACATTAAATCTGTTACGAAAAAATAACTAAACAAAATGAACACAAAGCGATCAGCTTTAAAAAAGGACTCGTAAATGGAAAAACCGAATGAAAAAAGAATGTTAACAACAAATAATTTTTCACACCCAACTCAGTTCTGCGGAATCAGAATCAACGTTGAGTTTAAGCAAGCGAATGAGCCAATTGGAGTAAAGTGCCATGCAGATTTAAATTTTTCCCACTTGTGACGAATACAGCTATCGATTTTTTTGCATGCTAGTTAATATTCGTGTCCGTCAGCTGTTGGCTCTCACGCTGGCCAATAGAATCTTCCTGCCTATTCGTGGCAGCCAGCTATAGGCTCTCACTCTGGCCAGTAGAAAATGGCCGCAAACTACATGAAAACTGCCGTAGAAGCATGAAAAAATCGATTATTTCCACTATCGATGGGAGTTGGGAAATGCAAAGTCAGTCTTGGCCTTCTCGCTAACTTGGAGCATGTTTATGTAAATTTTGGTGCAAATCCGTCGAAAATTGAGGCCGTGCATTCGTTACACACACACACACGCACATCCTGCCTTTTATAGATAGAGATTCTGAGTAGATGCGGTTTTGCTCTTCCGGTAGCGGCAAAAGGGAATAAACTTAGGCTAGGTCGGAAGCATGCCCAGGGTAAAGGAGCTACCGTAGTCAGGCTTGAACTCAAACAAATATACGGTATCTAAATCTTCGTATCAAATATTTTACGGTAAGTGGTTTTTCTCACCATTTTAAAATAGCTTTGTACAAAAAAGAATGACGACCATTTATTTGCTATGAAATATGTCCAGGATGCTGCCCAGTATTGCAATATTGGACTACGGTAGGCCCACTAGTATTGCTCAAAAGCTTAGGTTGCATTATACACGAGTTATATGAAAGAAATTCAAGTTTTTCACAAAAACATTAATGGGTCGCGTTATACAGGAAGTAGACTTATACACGAACATATGTTCAAGTTCTCATTATTGCCATTACTCACTTGAATGTGAACCTGGAATGTTCTCTTCAAAGCCTTTTGGATTTCTTTGCAGTGAATTGTGTCGATCGCCACGCCGAGATGACGCCGCACAAAGTCGCTCTTATATGGGAAAAAGATGAGCCGGGAATGCATGAATTTGTAACCTACAGGTAAGTGTGTGGACAGATATTTACCGAGCAGAGTCACATTTGTCACAGATTTAAATGAAGTGCAGAAACCGTGGTCCATCATTCAGGTAAGTCTTACCTGCCCGCCTTTAACATCAGTATTCGAAACTCTATTCACTACACGCGTTCGAATACTGACAACAGACACCAACTGGATGGATGTACCAATATACATTCTACCTTGAACCCCTCCCGAGTGCAGTGCTAAATTTTATTAAAATTAGACATGGGGTTCTGTAGCTAGGGCCGTTTTTTTTTTCTGTTTTTACGGCATTTTTAATAGGAAATACAACTTTTTTTCAATACAAATTCGTATATCAATCCGTGTATATAACGAAACACTCAACATATTTTCCAGCTATTACGTAATAAACATTCATAATACATTATAACAACATTATTAAATAAATTTAAATATCCGTAAGGCAACATATATTTCTATAATTCACTACACTGCATTAGAACTTTTTTTTATAAACAACTACTTGAAAGGTGAAAAGGGGAAATGTGTCACATGACTTGATGGTAAATAAATAAATAGATGTTTTGATGCTTTTACGTATTTTGAAATAAATGCGAGAAAAAACAAGTATATATATATATAATAAAAAGTATACTTATTATTTTTAAGCTAATACTCCTAATTTCTATACATTGTTTTAACCATGAAGCCAAGTGGAACACTAAACCTTCTTTTCCTATCTTTAGTATTAATTATTAGTTTTCTATTCAAAGTACGTTTTATGGTAGAAATTTCTCTTTTGATGTAAAAAGTAAAACATACGTATATCTATTGATATCGTAAAATAATTTATTTTCATCTTTTAAATCAGGATATATTTGCATTCTGGTTGCTTTTCATTCGTTTTCGGACAGGAAAAAATGGTATTTTTGATATATATATATATATATATATATATATATATATTAATTGAATCATTGCTTGAACCAGCTTCTAATGCTCTAGTTGGAGCGGCTTGGTGAGAGTAGTCGTGGCTCCAGGAGGCTCAGTCCTATGGTCAGAGAGAATCTCAGTTGAGTTCCACCACGGAATGTGGGAGTGAGCGGTGCTACATTGAGTCTGATTTGCTATCTCTTCGTCACCGAGGCCCGGTGGAGCAGTTTGTATGCTGTTCGCTTGCCAACCTAAGTGTCGGGGTTTCGATTCCCTCGGTAGTGGATGCGCACTGCTGATGAGTCCCAAATATAGGACGAAACGGCCGTCCAGTGCTTCCTGAGGTTTCTATCAGACTCAATGAATAAATTGATATAATTATCAAATCCTCCTAATTACTGTGTGTGTGTGTATATATATTTATCGTTGGCCATTTTATTCTAAACTAGCCTAAAAGCCGCTTATGTATGTAAAATTTATAAAAATTTAGAGCTAATAAAATTATTTTATCTTTATTCAACACTTTAATTCGACATAATCTTTCTTCGTATACGCAACCGGTCTCCGTAGTATGGTTATATTTAATTTGCGTGCAATTTTTTTTTCTTTTAAAATTACCATTTTTTATTACCCCTTTCACATAAATTTACTCTTAAAAGACATTAGGGAACCCAAACTATGTAACATTTCGAATACTTCACAGTACACGTGCTAGAAAAAGTAAAACACATATGAGCAACGTACCGTGCCCCGCTTGCACAGTTACAAATCTACCATTGGTCCGTGCTTTGAATACTGCTGCCATATCTGGTCTGGTGCTCCTGCTGTACATCTCGAGATTCTTGACAAAACCCAAAGAAAGATCTGTAATGTAATCAATCCTGACCCGGCATCTCGACTTCAGTCATTTTTTAACCGATGTCACGTGGTTTCCCTCTGTCTTTTCTACAAATATTTCGATGGCAACTGCTCTAACAAGTATTTTTCCCTTGTGTGCATACACAAATTTAAGTGTGCCTCAAGTCTCTTCTTCATCTGTGAGGTTTGGTTTGGTTTGGTTTGTTTTACAGCATATCAATCTCAATGGGTTATTTAATGCCGACAATTTTTATTGCTGGTAATATGGTTTTCTTCAAAAATCTATTTCTGGGAATATTTTTCTTTGAATAAATCTATAGCTGGTCATTTTTTTTTCAAAGAATGTATAACTGTTTGTATTGCTTGTTTGTTTTTTTTGTTTTTTTTTAAGTATTGCTGATAATAATTTTTCCTTCAAATATTATTGCTGGTAATATATTTTTTATACAAAGTATTTCTAGCCTTAAAACCTATTTTTACACAAGCTTGTGTGTCAACTATTTGACCATAGCTGGGACCCTAACAGGTGTCACCACCCAGGGTCAGGGTGGACCTGGGAACGCCAGCAATTAAGATGTGGTTCCACGCTCCTCAAAACCAGAGGCCTTGATGCTGGTCGTAGTTTATCGTCTTACCCAGGACGCTCATCTGTGAGGAGATTGTCCAGCATTCATTGCTATATAGGAGGACTGATATTATATAACAATTCAGTATTTTTTTCTTTGTTTCTAACGACATTTTACTGTTTCTTAATTATTTTTCTTAGGCTTTTGAAAGGCATCTTTCGCTGTCCCAATGAGCCTTCGGATTTCAGTGTCGCATTTTCCGTTCTCTATCAAAAGACTTCCCAGATAGTTAAATTGTTCACAGTAGCAAAGTACAATAGAATCAAATGATTGAACCAAAAACATAAAATCGATCAAAAGATTGATTGGGCCTTCTCCTGCTATGTTTAACTTTTTAATCACCTCGTCATAGAATGGGTTCCCTTTTGATTTTCAAAGTGTGGGTCCCGACCCTTTAATGGGTCGCGAGATAAATAAAATGGGTCGCGACAAAAAAAGAAAAAAAAATGCGCATATAACAGCAAAGTGTAGAATAATTCTAAATGCTACACAGCACTCATAAATCTGACCCGGAATAATTAGCTCTTATCCATTTTCCAAGTATAAAGGATCATTTTGCATGACACCATTGCAGTAAAATTCTTAATCTGGTCTGCTGGATTATACCAGTGGCCATTTCAAACACCCTGCTGCCGATGTCTTTACCGTAACCTAGTCCTGGGTAACTTCCTAGTTCTACACCTTGCCAAAGGACAACCTGTTCTTAAGCTTTTGAATTCACAGTTGTCCTTCTTCTAGACTGGGTACCCAGAGAGCCCAATCTGCTATACTATTTAACCCATAGGCATCTCGTCTGCAGTCGCTCTCTCACAGACGTGCCGTCACCTTCTTCTGTCTTTTTTACAAATACTTTCACGGTAACTGCTCTGATGAGCTGCTTTCGCTGGTTCCCAAACTTCATGAATGCTTAAATTCATGAAGTCTGGGAACCAGCGAAAGCAGCTCAAGTAGGCTGGCATCTCGCTCACACCCTTTCACTGTCGAAACTGTTAAATGTAACCGTCTCTTCTACTCCAATAGCTCGCACTTCTCGCCTGTGGAACTCCCTCCCCTTTTCCTGTTTCCCTGATAGCTATAATCTCCAGCTATTCAAAGGTAATGTCAATCGACGTCTCCAGATGCCTCGATCGATCCCCTATCCTGCTCTTAATCTTTTCCTCTATCACTCCTCTTTGCTCTCGCTTCAACTCTCTGTAACCCCTTGCGTCCTAGTGGCTTCCCGGCTTGCATGGGGTGAAACGCTTAAAAGAAGCTGAAAAATAAATAAACTTATCTTTTTTTTTAATCACCTCATATCAGGCAAGGCCTACTGGATGTGAAAGTTGATGCCACTAAGATGCAAGGGACTACTGGATGTGAAAGAGATTGAAAAGACGTTGAAAGAAATCGGAAACCCAATCCTAAACAGAATATAAGGAACAAACCTCTACTCCTGTTCAAAAGACCTAGGCGAAGACCGGACGATAAGCGAACCTATCTACTTTTATTACGGAAAAAGAATAAATAGTAAATAAAGTTTCAGAAGTTAGGAGGAGATGTTAGACGTATAAAGAGTTAAAGTAGACATTACAAAGAACCTAATCAGAAAACAAGGGAAAAACCTCTACTCCTGTTCACAAAACCTGGGTGGAGTATGAACCGGGCGATAGGCGAACCTATTATCTCCTATCGAAGAAAAAAATAAATAGTAAATAAAGTTTCAAAGTTTAGGCGGAGACGTTAGAAGTGTAAAAGGTTCAAGCAGACTGTAGAATGAACCCTAAATCGAATCCTAAACAGGAAACAAGGATTAAACCTCTACTCATACTAAAAAGACCGGGGACTAGTGTGAACCAGACGATAGGTGAACCTGTCTTCTCCTATAACGGAAACAACAGACTTCTTGACTTTCTCACCAAAGCGATATCTTAGTTTTGGTCACACCAATGCAAAGTGGAACCCAAACCACGTTTGCCTGAGGAAACCGGTCAATGCGTTCACAGGCTGTCAGTAATACTGTGTCATTTAACATAAGGTTGATTTTCTTAAAGATATCACCTTCTCCAATATTAAAAACTCCGGTCTAATCGAATATAAAAAGAAATGATGATCATTGTTTCTCTATAAAAAGAAAAAAATCCTCTCCATTGTTGTCCTGTGCCAACACTCAGAGGAGCAAAAACATTAAATCCCTTTCATGTCAGCTTCAACGTTCAATAATCTTCTTAATCCGTTTTTGTTATTTTCTAGAATCTTCTTTCTCTTTTCTTGTCATTTGAATAAAAATATTCGAACCGTTTTCTTTTAATTCCTGCTTTTACACTCTATGAGTGTAACTGGTTGGTTGATTTTGTTTAGCAGCATAACAATAGCACTATGGGTAATTTAATGACGGAATCTAAATATTTTGAACGCAATTATATACCTTCAACTAAAGATAAACTGTATTGTTGGCCATTTTGGTCTAAACTGTATTGTTGGTCATTATGTCCTAAAATGTATTGTTAGTCATTTTGTTCTAAAATGTATTGTTAGTCATTTTGCTCTACACTGTCTTGTTAGTCATTTAGTTCTAAACTGTATTGCTGGTCATTTTGTTCAAGAATGTATTGTTGGTCATTTTGTCCTAAAATGTATTGTTAGTCATTTTGCTCTAAAATGTATTGTTGGTCATTTATTTCTCTAAACTGTATTGTTGGTCATTTTGCTCTAAAATGTATTCTTGGTCATTTTATTCTAAACTGTATTGTTGGTCATTTTGTTCTAATCTGTATTGTTGGTCATTTTGCCCTAAAATTTATTGTTGGTCATTTTGGTCTAAAACGTATTGTTTGTCATTTGGGTCTAAACTGTATTTGTGGTCATTTTGCACTAAAATGTATTGTTGATCATTTTGCTTTAAAATGTATTGTTGGTCATTTTGGTCTAAAATGTATTGTTGGTCATTTTGCTCTAAACTGTATTGTTGGTCATTTTGTTCTAAAATGTATTGACGGTCCTTTTGTTCTAAAATGTATTCTTGGTCATTTTTTTTAAAACTGTATTGTTGGTCATTTTGTTCTAATCTGTATTGTTGGACATTTTGCCCTAAAATGTATTGTTGGTCATTTTGGTCTAAAACGTCTTGTTTGTAATTCCGACAATAACAGAAGCTGTCCCTGCCAGAAAATGCATTTTCTTTACTAATATTTCTCGATAAACGTAATAAACCCTTCTAATAAATAAAAATGGTGCGTCTATTTCAATAACGAAGTATTTTTTATAATAACGTTTGCATATATATAGGGAAAAATATAGGAAAAAAATATCTTGAATTAGAATTTGACCCTGGAACTCTGCAAAACGCAGTAAAACGAACAGCGAGAAAAATATTTTTAATTTACGGAACTGCGTATACACCTCCACAGACAATTTAAGCCTTGAAGATGGTCTCAGATTGAAATTACTTGAGAAAATAAAAATTATTTGAAAGAAAATGTTGGTATTTTTCTTAATCAATTTTTTACTGCCACTAAGAAATTAATTCGTGAACTCGCAGGATTAAAACTAAAATAAATAGGCATATTACGTCTAAATTATTTAACCAAATCTGCTTGATATATATATATATATATAAATATATATAGATATTGAAATATAAAAAAAAATTGTAACCTAATAATTTACATACTTATACTTGATGTGATAATAATTCTACATATTGTAACGGATTCTAATTACATTTAAAAGAAATATAGTATATTAAAAATTAAAAATTAAAGTGAAAATATTTCAAATCGTAGTTAAATAAAAAGTATTCTAACCTAAACACCCCATAAAAAATCTTTAAATATACAAATAGAAAAAAATGTCGTAAGAATTTTTGCCGTTAACAATAAATTTTTTTAAAAATCCAGACGACATGCTTTTAACGGATGTTAGATTTCATTGAAAAATACATCCCTACCCACTACCATCAGACTTTACTTCCAAACAAAAAATGAAAAGAAAATTTACACATTTCTTATGTTTAATACGGCCCGTCAAAAATGTGTAAATTTTCTTTTCATTTTTTGTTTGGAAGTAAAGTCTGATGATCCGCAGTCCTTTTAAAAGGGCTGTGGTGAAATAATTTAGTACATGGAACCTTAAAGTGGTCTGTTTTTATTTAAATTATGTGCTCTGGATTTACATTGAGCTCTCTGGATTTTATCCTCCTTAGGTTTACCCATACGGATTACCTAGTTTTTCATAAACTATATATATATATATATATATATATATATATATATATATATATATATATATATATATGTGTGTGTGTGTGTGTGTGTGTGTGTGTGTGTGTATTTGGGCAGCAATCTTTCTTTCAAACATGTTTCGTTCAATATGACAGACAAGGAATATACATTTGATGAATTTTCTTTTTTTTATATATTATCCTTAATCTTTTCATTTGGTTGGGGTAAGGGTATGTAAAAATTGTCCGTAGTGTCTATTGTCCCTAGCATTTTCGACGATATCTTCAGCTATTTTCAAGCTATTTTTTTTTATTAAGTGATGTTAATTTCTCTTCACGATTGTCTTTTAAGATGTAGTTGTGTGAATCCTATATAGTAGTAACGTTTATTCATATGTGGTGGCAATATTTAAAGTATGAGCGAATGGTAGACTTATAAGTTAGCAACAAATTGAAAGTCATTTTTGAGATCAGCTGCCAATTTGAACTGATGGGACTGAAAACGCTTACTAGGAGGACAGATATTTAATAAGAGTCTTGTACTCTTTTCTTTGTTTCCTACAACATTTTCCTGTTTCTTAATACTTTGCTGAAGTAAACCACGTGAACACACAAACACACACACAAGCACATACACACAAAAAGCCACACATAAACACACACAAAAAGCCACACATAAACACACACAAAAAGCCACACATAAACACACACACAAACGACTAAGCATGTGAATGTTTACTTTTCCCCTCTCCTAAGTCTAATCTTTCTTATTTATACATATATATATATATATACGTAAAATTAATTTTTCTTCTTGCAATCTATGTTATCTCTCTCTCTCTCTTTCTCTCTCTCTCTCTCTCTCTATATATATATATATATAGGTCAGTTGAAAAAAAAAATCGCCTGTGGGTACCGTAAGGTTGAAACCAAGGTAGCGGATTCAACTGACCTTCCGAATTTTAAAGTTAAAAGCTCTACTTGTAAATTTTAGTTTTATTTTATTTTTTCATACCCATATTGAGTGCTTTTTAATACTTCTGTTTCCTGCATATATATATATATATATATATATATATATATATATATATATATATAGAGAGAGAGAGAGAGAGAGAGAGAGAGATTCAACACATTCAGGGATTATATATATATATATATATATATATATATATATATATATATATATAATTCCTGCATGTGTTGAATCCATTCGATTATGGTGATTTCCTAAGCGCAGCATAGATGTGGCACAAAGTCGAAAGTGTTTGTCCTTCAGTGAGCATCGAACTCACTATTCAGTCGTAATTGATCTAGGAAGACAAGCTTGCTAATCATTACATGACGTCGAGGTACCGAACGGTTTTATAAATGTAGCTTAGATGAAGCACAACGCCGGAATTGTGGGATACCCAGTGAGGATCGAACTCACTATTCAGTCGTAATTGATCTAGAAGCCTGCTAACCATTACACCACGTCGAAGTGCCCAAAAATGTTGATTTTTTAAGCGTAGCTGAGATGTGGCACAAAGGCTTAATTTATGGGGCACCCAGTGAGGACCAAACTCCCCATTCAGTTGTAAATGTTCGAGTGATACAAGCTTGCTACCAATTACATCACGTCGCGAAGCCTTAAATCAATTCCTTTATCAACGTGTTGGACATTCTTAAAATGTTGAATTCGGTTTCTTGTCAACCAGTTAGTCATAATAGTTAAGCAACCGCATCTATTATAATAACAACAACAACAACAGATATTAATAATAATAATAATAATAATAATAATACAGTAGAATCCTTCATATCCGGAGTGCCTCATATCCGGAATCCCGCATATCCGGATATGATTTTGATGTGTATATTTGAACAATTTGGGTGATTTGAAATTTCTGTTTTTCAGGAAATTTACTTTGGATAATTGCTTATGCTTATTTCACCCCAATGACTTGTATTTGGTGCAAAAGATGATGGGAATAAGAGGAAAAGAACTAACTTTGGAGTTATTGCAAAAGTGGAAATTTTAAACAGACTGGATGCTGGTGAAAGTTCATTGTAACTAATGGCTGAGTGCAATATAGAAACTATTCCAAATCTCCAAAGAAACTATTCGCCAGCGTTCACAGTCACAATGAACAAGGAAATAAAAAAATAACCTGATTGTGATGAAACCTGAACTGAAATTAAAAAGCTATCGAATAGGTTGTCAGTTTTATGGAAAGAAAACCAGCATTCAGCTATGACGATTGTAATAACGCACGCAGAGTTAAAAAGTGTCTTTCGTTTAAAAAAATTCATGAACAAAAGCAAAACGAAACGCGGAAAAAGTTGAGAATGACATTAGAAGAGAAAGAATCATCATGCAACAGCGATTTAAAAATCCTCGTTACATTATTTGTTTAGCTTACGTGGCAGACTTAATTTAATGAATTTTCAATAACATTACATAATTGATTTATTTCTCCTTAAAATCAATTCCGTTATATTTCACTCACCATTAGCTTATTTTGTTTACTATAAAACATTGAAAATAAATGTTAAACCTGATTTCAGTTCTTTTATTTTAATCTAAATATAACCCCTCTTATCCGGCCTTTGTAACCAATTCCTACTATCCGGAAGGCCTTAGTCTGGTCGTCAGGGATTCTACTGTAATAACATTGCTACATTATCTTTGGAACTCAGAGCAGAGAGAGGGAGAAAAGAAGAAAAGGGAATAGCATGTGAATATAACTACACAAGGAAATTATGTAAAGAAGAAATTATTACGAAATTTTAAACATGTGCCCATACATACACGTACAGGGGTACACACACACACACACACACACACACAGAAGAAAAAATCAACATATTTTTTAAAACTTAATATAGAAATAAACAAAATGAGAAAATCAGCAGTCAATTGCTGATACCTCCTGACGATTGGACCGTCTACGAAACTCTGAAAACAGAGTGCTGAATCAATCAGCTAAGTGAGAAATTTTATATTTGTATTTAACAAAAACAACATTTATGATATATATATATATATATATATATATATATATATATATATATATATATATATATATATATATATATATATATATATATATGTAGGTGATTAGAATTTCGAACTGAAGCCTTTATTTCGTCCATCGGGGTAGTTTGTTCTAGTTCCTCATGTCACTTCCGGTTGTTTCAGTTATCTCCCTTTAATTCAACTCTCCAAGTTTTTGCTCATCACTGTAGTAACTAGGTATTGAATTCATAACTCTTTGGGTCAAGTCACTGGATCCCACCATCGTTTTTATTCACTGGGCCATGTGTACCACATCTCAGAAATATAGATAGACAAGCTATTTTTGCCCCAGTTCGCATATATCGGGCTGTTTTTTTTTTTTGTTTTTGTTTTTTGATCGGCTGCCAAAAATGTAAATGGTTGTGTCATCATCAGCATCGATACCAAGCTGATAAATGATGTCATCAGGAAGGTCCTTTCCTACTTCCTACTTTCTTTTTAATTTTCTTCTCCATTTTCCAGACAGCTCCAAGAGATGGTCAATCAATTTGCTAATATGCTTCGAGCAAACAATGTCCGGAAAGGTGATCGCGTGGCCCTTTATCTACCGATGTGCCCGACGGTCGTGGTCGCCATGTTGGCATGCGCCCGAATTGGTGCCATGCACAGCGTGATATTCGCTGGGTTCAGTGCCGAGGCATTAACAGGAAGAATCCAAGATGGTAAGTAATAAATAATTGATTGTTTGTTCAACGGGACATCAACTCCTTATGGGTCATTTAATTTTCTTGGTAGCTTTGAAGTAATTAAAATATGATATATGTTATTCTGCTTTCACAAGTGAAAGTGAGTATTATCTACCCCAGTTTGGGGTAGATAATACTCAGCTTTTGTGCATATAAATGTCTGTGTGGACATGTTTACTAAAAGCGGTAATATGAGTGTTTTATGTTCTAGCTTAGTTGAACTTATATTTTGGAATAAATTTTGATTTCTTTAAAAATTATAAGATATGGATTAATGTCATGAAAGAGTTCTTTCATGTTAGTTGTTTGGTTGGACGATTTTGTTTAGAGGCATATCTACAGATTTTTTAATGGTGAAATCTAGATATTTTGAACGCAATTGTTTGCCTACTACAGATAAAGTGTATCGTTGGTAATTTTGCTAAAAAATGTATTGTTGGTAACTTTACCATAAATATAGTAAATTTTTTCATATATAATGTATGTCTTTTATTTTTTGCAACTTTCACAGTGTTGTGTTTTTGTTTGGGGGGGTTCACTAATTACCCATAGCTGGAACCCTAACAGGTACTACCACCTTGGGTCAGGGTGAACCTGTGAATGACAACAATTAAGAGGTGGTTCCATGCTCCTCAAAACTTCCAATCTCCGGATCAGAGGCCTTGCTGCCGGATGTAATATTTCGTCATGCCCAAGACTAGGTTTTACAGAAATCCTCGACTCTTCTTTACACCGGCGCATATTAGTGGCGGTGGCCTATTGCTTAGTTACCGAATTCCGATCGCAATTTCAAAAACTTCCCACTATTCTTTTGTCTTTAAAAATCCTTGAATTTTACTTGGTTATATAGAATAAATTTCGAAGCCTCGCACATAACTGGAAGTAAATCAGCGGCAGACATTTTCTAACATAACACGTTAACATAAACCAAAAAATATTTAAACTCGTATTTGCTCTGAGCTAACACAGCATCAAAGACTTGAAGATAAGTATGTATGTGCATGGATGTTGCATTACATCATCTTTTATACATATTTTATTGCCTGTTGTATAGATTTAATATATAGCCTTTTGTATGTATTTAGCATATTGACTTTTGTACGTATCATATTGTCTTATTGTATATTGTAATTTTGAAGGAATTAATGGATTTTTATTCGTTATTTCTTATTACTGTATATGTTTTATTTAGTGGATACACATGCTTGAATAGATGTTTCTGTTTTTAAACAGTATATTTGCGCCTTCCGGGCTGATATTTTTCTTTAGAAAATGTGCTCTACGACAGGATTCAAATCTGTGCCTCCTTTATGTAGAGGAAAATACCGTATAGTACGGCGTGCTTTCAAACAAACACGCACAGGGCTTAAAGGCAAAGTAAGATAGAATTTATACTTATGCGGGAAAGCACAACTCTCCTTAAGATCTTTCGAGGCCCATACCAGCTAACTTTTATTTTCATAGTCGAAACGAGAGATGTGTATTTTTTAAACAGAGTAATTGTGCGTTTCTTTGCTGTGATCGCTACCCGTGGTACAATGATTAAAGCGGACATCTGTTGAAAGTCGTTTCTCGGATTATAAGAGAATAGAGGTTCGATTGCTGTCAGGAATTACGTTTTCTTTTAGAAGACTTTCGATGTCTCGACCGGTAGGCATTAATTTGACTATCTAAAAAAAAGGCAGGCGGGATAATGTCTTTTCAAACACGCGATGTTTTTGTAATAAGAAACATTACTGTATCAATGATTTACTGTGAAACAATTATCTCGGTGTATTTTTTGTATCTTTTCACCTCAAAAAGGGCAATAAAACCACCAAGCCGTAAGGAGTTATAGAACCTGTAAGAGAAGGAGAGGGATATTAAGGAGAGAGAACAATAAAAGAACGAGAATTAAGAAGTCAAGATATCGATTGGAATTGCATTTAAATTTTTGAAGATCCAGTTACTGTTTGGTTTTGGTTTGTTTTGTTTTACGGCATATCAACCTCAATGGGTCATTTAATGCCGACAACTTTTTTTTTTCCTGGTAATATTTTTGTTTTGTCAAAAAACTATTTCTGTTAATATATTTTTCCTCAAAAATGTATAGCTGGTAATATTATTTTTTTAAAAAAACGTATATCTGATAATATTATTTTTTCAAAAATGTATAGCTGATAATATTATTTTTTCAAAAACGTATAGCTGGTAATATTATTTTTTCAAAAATGTATACCTGCTAATATTATTTTTTTTTCAAAAACATATAGCCGGCAACACTATTCTTTCAAAAAAAAAAAAAACAAAATAACGTACAGCTGGTAATATTATTTTTTCAAAAACGTATAGCCGGCAACATTATTTTTTCAAAAACGTATTATCAGAGGCATTGTTATTGGACGTAGTTTATCATTTTACCCAGGACGCGGATGTAGTTTATCGTCATACCCAGGACGCTCCAGTTACTGTATTCGGATTTAACTGATTTTCACAATTGACATATATTGTCCAATTTTCAACCTGGCAGAACCAAAAATGATTCGCTTGTCACCACTTTGCCGCATCAATTAAGTGAGTCGTTTCATTTCAGCTCAAGCAAATACAGTGATCACAGCTGATCAAGGTGTGAGAGGAGGCAGAAAAATCGAACTAAAAAAAATTGTCGACGAAGCTGTAGCCAAATGTCCATCTGTACAGCAAGTTTTCGTTTACAAACGGACGGGAGCTGATGTTCCAATGGGTCCCAAGGATATTCCACTCGACCAGGTCAGTTATGTACTTTTTTTCACTCGTTTCCCCGTCCCGCCTTTTGAAATTATCCTATACCGTCGGAAGAAGCACTGCTATGGTTTTTTTTTTTTAGATCACTCGTTTGGTCTCGAAAAGACAGAGAGAAGAATATCACAAGATCAAGCAATCACAAGAAGCGAGAGCACGAACTAAAAGGTCAGCCAATCTAACAGTGATCTCATCTCACAATCCTCGCTCTTGTTCCATTTGTGGCCGCCTTTGTAAATCACTAGCGGGTCTTAAATGCCACTTAAGATTATCGCACAAAATTTCATAATTGAATCAACTAAATTGTCAGATCGTCATACGTCGAAACCGACTGGAGAGTCCATTATATATATATATGAAGATACAGGTACAGATACAGATACAGGTAAATTACTAAATAATAATGCATAATCTTAGACGCATTTTGGTCTGGTCTGCTTTGCCATGAGACGATTCTTATGGAAACGATGTCCTTGAGGTCAGCTTCGTAAAAATCATGTAGAAGACGAATGTAGTCTCTGTTTGCCTGTTTTGTAAAGTCTTTTGAAGACGTCTTCTCTGTTCGGAAGCTCGACATTTACTTGACCTCCTCACCACCATCGTGCTAGTCTGTGACATAAGGTCGATTTTTAACGTGGGAACCCGAATGTTTCCACTCGGGCCGCTGGTCTAAACGGGTCTTTACAGAAGTTACAGAAGTGTCCGAAATCGTCTGGAGGCTTTGTTTGAAGCCAATGGCGATTTTATTGAATGAACTTACTTTTTAATATTTCAAGATATTTTAGTGTAATTTTGGTACATATCTCTGTTAAAATGATATATCGGTGTTATTTTTTAATAATTTATACGACTATTTATCCTTTATATATATATGTCGTTTCCTTGGAACAACAACTCAGACACTAGCACATATGATTTAATTATAGCGTTGAAGGCCCCACTCTTTGAAGGGCCGAATACAGAGATCTGGTGCACTACGTGCCATAAATGATCCTCCGCATGTTTAAATTCAGAGTTGATCTACTCCTAGATCAGTTGCAATCCAAGGCTATAGATCCCAGTCTGTCTTGCTTTTTAACCATATCGGGAGGGAGAAGAAGAGGATTCACAACTAAGCTAGTCATTGCCGGTCATACTACCGCTACGTAACAGATGTCACGCAACGGTGGCGGGTGAACGCAAGGGAGGAAAGAACGTCTCCGGAACGGAACAGACACTACAACCGCAGCATCTACTCCGACGGGAAAAAAGTCCTTCTCCTCCTCTGCGAATCCCTCCGACAGAATCCGGAAGGAAAGCCCTCTCTTTTCGGAAGCTCTTGGCTATCTCCTCGTTTGGCGCCAATTTTTCAAAAAGCAGGCCTAAAGTTGGACCAAACTCATTATAGTAATCTTTAATGGACTCTTTTGGGAGTCAATGTAACTAAGGGCAGATAATTCATATTTTCTATACTACGTCCTTGTATGTGAAAGTTTGGTTTGGTTTACAGCATATCGATCTCAATGGGTTATTTAATGCCGACTAAATGTTTATTTCTAGTAATATTTTTTCTTCAAAAATGTGTTTTGCCTGTAATAAATTTTTTTACAAGGTATTTATAGTATTTCCTATATTTATATTTTCATAGTCTTTTGACCCCAGTTTGGGGGTTAACTATTTACCCATAGTTGGGACCCTATCAGGTGCTACCACCCCAGTTCAGGGTAGACCTGAGAACACCAGCAATTAAGAGGTGGTTCTATGATCCTCAAAACCTGATAAGAGGCCTTGCTGTTGGACGTAGTTTATCGTCATACCCAGGACGCGGATATAGTTTATCGTCTTATCCGGGACGCGGACGTAGTTTATCGTCTTGCCCAGGACGCGGAAGTGAAAGTAATTTGACGGCGTATTGGAATAACGAAAGACGGATTTCAAAAGCTAAACAAAGTATTAAAAACGGGATAATTTCCTTAGAAACAAAGAAAAGAGTGCTGAATTCATATGTAGTATCAGTCTTCCTGCATGACAGTTAATGCTCTTCAGGATTAAATATCTAACCCATTTTGAGTGTCGTGACGTCCAGCAGCAAAAGGATGTCTGCATTCTTATACAAGCTTAGAGAAAAGTCGTGACTAACTATTTGTTGTTATGGTTCAATGCCAACTACCGAGAAATAAACAGTCTGTGAACTCAAGGTGTTTCTTCCAGGTGGGGTTATTGAATAAATTTACTCTTTAGTATTAGGTTGGTGCAAAAATAATTTCGTTTTCTAACACATGTTACTATGTGAGAAAACGAAATTATTTTTGCACCAACCTAATATTTCAAGATATTTTTGTTCAATTTTGCTAAATCTGATGATATGGTGATATTTTAATTTATTTAAAAAACCTTAGACAGACATTTATATCAGCCAGCATATATGCATATATATATATATATATATATATATATATATATATATATATATATATGCTAGCTAATATAAATGTCTGTCTAAGGTTTTTTAAATAAATTAAAATATCACCATAGTGTGTATATATATATATATATATATATATATACACTTAGGTAGAGACGGCAAGTTTTTCAGAACTGCTAAATGTTGTGACGTAGGTAAAAGTGTTGTGACGTAGATAAAGAATGTTGTGACGTAGTTATGACTTCTTTCTTTTTTATATATACATTTTAAGTACGAGGTGTGACGTGTGTTTTTTTATTATTGGTATATTTTTTATATATTTTTTTTATTATTGGTATATATTTTTATATTATTGGTATGCACTTTATATTGGGCACGTGGCCGCGTGATTAGAACGTTCGCATTCTGACCATGGTCGATTTTCATGGAAGGAGACTTCCTGATGTTATCGTACTAGCGGGGTCGATCCCAGCGTGCGGCACCTTTGGAAAGTGCCTGAAAACCATAACACGGGTTGACCCAAGCCTTATGAGTGAAAATGACTAAACGGAACCCTTGGGGGCCGTCGATAGCTGTGCTAGCACGAAGAGCTTGAGCGTGCTGGCCTTGACCGAATTGTTGATTACACTAGATAACAAGCTCTCTCCCAGTTACTGTAACTAAGGTCTGCTCAGTATAAACCGCACGTGGTCTCTATGGGCGTTGAATAAACACAAATACGTCTGCTAGCCGCCCTAGTAGACGCGTATCCTCGAATACGAATGGCCAGCTATAATATATAAATGTGCATTTTACATTTAAAAAAAACACGTCATACATCGATTACGATTATTATAATTTAATAAAATCAGTGATATTTTAATTTATTTAACAAAACTTAAAAAACAGAAATCCTATTTAATAAAACGCAGAATAAAGAAGCATAACGCTGTATTGCTGTATTTTCGGGAAATAAATCTCGAGTCAGTTAGTTATGTGCCATGCGTGATACCCGCTTAGGCGATCATGTATCTTTCGATACATGACTGACGAGACAGATTTTTTCCTGAAGTAGGTTGCCATTTCTTTCTACGTCAGACCAGATGCCATCCAAGGCTATAGAACCTGGTCTCTCTTGCTATTTACCCATAGCTGGGTGAAGAAGAAGAGGATTCATACCTTTCCCAAGGGTATTAGTACATAAGTGATTCCACTGGAAAGTCAGTCAGTTATGTGCCATGCGTGATACACGCTTAGGCGATCATGTATCTTTCGATACATGACTGACGAGGCAGAATTTTTTCCCGCAGTAAGTTGCAATTTCTTTCTGCGGTAGACCAGTTGCCATCTAAGGCTATAGAACCCGGTCTGTCTTGCTATTTACGCATAGCTGGAGGGAGAAGACGAGGATTCATACCTTTACTTTTCACGTAAGTTAATGTAATGGATTCGACTGGATTTCGAACTCGGCTCTCTGATTCCTCAATTCGAGCCGCTATCGATTAGTTCACCGTGCCACCTCTCAGAAGCATAACTTGCATCAAAATTTAAAAAAAGAAAATTCCCCCGAACATGAGAGGAAAACAAATGCCACCCACAAAGCTGCCATCAAGTGGGCCAAGATAATACAAAGTCTTGACGAACCATGTTTTTTCATGGCTCAAGACCAACTATCCAGAAAAAAAAACTGTGCGCGAACTCAGGGTATTCCTTCTAGTCAGACGACTCCAAAACGTACAAAATATGCTGGTTTTCACCCAGCTAACCTTTTGTTTGCTTCCATCTTGTACCTTAACATGGTTGGCGGGACGTTTTGCAAAAGATCACCAATAAAAACTCCCACGCCCAACATCGACACCCTCAAGGCTGTCACCTCTCTCTCTCTTACTCTCTCTCTCTCTATTCTTTGTATCTCGTTCTATATGTTCTAATCCTTACGCTCTCTCAACTCCGGCCATTTTTTCCAGGCACTGAAAGGGATGCCGAAATCTGTGTGTAAACCAATGGAAATGGATAGTGAAGATCCTTTGTTTATGCTCTACACTTCGGGTAGTACAGGAAAGCCAAAAGGTGTTGTGCACACAACTGCCGGGTATCTTCTCTACGTTTCTACTACACATAAGGTAAGTTTATCATCACTTCCCAACAGCCAATCACACACACACACACACACACACATACATACACACACACACACATACATACATACATACACATATATGGTAATTGTTCGGGTGAGCTTTCCTCTTTACTACCTCGTCTTCATGAATTCAAGCGCTGTACTAGATTGGCAGCTAGGTCTCGTTATTTTACTGTTTAAATTGTTAAATGTAACTATATGATCTATTCTAACAGTTTCTTCCCGCGCATTTTTCGATCGTGGAACTCTCTTCCAGTTTTTTTGTTTTCCGGTTATCTACAATCGTCATTTTCTGTTTCAATGAATCGTGTTCTGTTATAGTCCTTTCGCCTCAATAACATTTTTTTTTTTCACTTTCGATAATCCCTTGCATCTTAGGGGCTTTACTGCCTTGCTTGGAGCGGAAATATAAACGTAAACGGATGATATAATTATGCACTGAGGGAAAATGATGAAGATCAAATAAACCTAAAACACACACACGTACACACACATATATATATATATATGTGTGTGTGTGTGTGTGTGTGTGTGTGTGTGTGTGTGTGTGTGTGTGCAAATATATAGAAAAATAGGAAAGAACCTTTAGGTTAATAATCCAACGGTCTCTAGCATTTTTGTTTTTATTTTTAAAAAACAGTGCTCAATACATAAGTAGAGCCTAAATTATATTCTTTTTAAAAAAAAATATGATTCCATCACTACATAAGAGTTCTCATGTTTCAAAAATAGAAACTAAAAAAAAAACAGTTCTATTTCATCCTCAAGCGAATTCTGTTTTTTTAGCTTCTATTTTTGAAACATGAGAACTCTTATGTAGCGATGGAATCATATTTTTTTAAAATAATTATATATATATATATATATATATATATATATATATATATATATATATATAATAAAAAGGCTTAAACACTAATATTCCTATATATTTTTATTTTTAAAAAATAATTATATATATATATATATATATATATATATATATATATTTCTCCGAGGTTTTTATAAAACTATTGGACTCTACTTTGAACAATAAGAATGTATTTAGCTCTAATTTGAAATGATAATCCCTCTTCCTGTTGTGGCCTCCTGATCCAGTTTTCCTCTCTACAGTTCCCTTTTTTTAAAAACTTATTCACAGTTCTTTTGATGATTCTTGAATGAACTTTGAAGATGGAAGCCAGAGTATGAATGTTGATATGAAGGCCTGAATGATCTTTTCCCTCTCATCACTGCGCAGTTGGTAAGATATAATAGAGCTGTGTGTATAACATAGCCATATGTACTCACACAGACACCCGGCATTGCCCAAAATAGACATTTTAGAGCGAGATGACGTAGAAATTATTAGCCTAAGAAACAGAACTGGACTAGAATATGTTTGGGATTGCTTTCAGCTTGATGAACTTGGGGGAAGGCGATAATCTCATTGTGCTTGCAACTGGTCCTGCCGCCAGTGTAGGGTGGTATAAAAGGCGCCTAATTTTCATCTCTTTTAAGTTTGCTCTGAAATTTCCATCAACGAATTGAAATCGTTTTTACACCGTCTAAACAGCGTACTATCTAAGATTGCACTTAACACCTCGACAGGTTATCTTCCTGGGCTTAGGGGTCTGGGGGAAAGTCTTTTTAGTTTTACTTTTTGTGTTGTCAATCTAATCCAATTTAACTTGGAGTAAAATGCTTCTATGGTCATTTTTTAACACAGCAATGACAAACACTTGTTATAAACTTAAGCGGGTTTTTTTTTCTCAACTGTTTAATAAATAGGTCATCTCCAAAATACCTTTTCGTAAAAAAGCTCAAAACAAAATAGACTTACTGTAATACAATGTCCGTTCTACCTGATAAAACATGTTTAAGCGAATATAAATTGTCGTCATTTTATATTTTTAATTTCGCGTATGAGCGTTGTTTGTTTTTTTTATTTTGTCGGCTACACAATATAGTAGAATTAGTCGGAAAACGTTTACCAGAAAAAGAACACCATGACGTAATTCACTCCGCCAGAAATTTGGAAACCTCATTCTTGGTATTCTTAGCATTAGTGCCCGAAGCTCCAATGCGAACATTTCAGTATTTAGGTGTCAATCTGCGGACAATGTAGAGGATGTTGTGTCCCCCAAAAGATGTATCGAGAGTAATGAAAACCAAGCGGAGGCCTGCATCAAGGTCCTGGAGGGGGTAAGGCTGCCCTGGGTCAGAAGGGTAGCTGCTGGAAGACCCTACTGACAAAAGGACTCTGCACCATGTCTCACAAGCAGGAGAACCCAGTCATAGCTGTCTGACAATTTCTACAACTACATCACCCCTTTATATAACTCCCCAGGCTGCAACTCCCTTGATTATTATGTGTGAGACGCAGTTGTGCGAGAGCCCAACAAAACATCTTACAATACCAAAGATGAACTGAAGGCAAGGATTAAGGCAGTATTCACCAACTTAAAAAGGAGACCGTCCAGAAGAGTTGCAGGAGATTCTGAAGTCGACTGGAGGACGTGGTTGTTGTCAATGGCGACTTTATTAAATATTTTAAGATATTTTTGTTTAATTTTACTAAATATATCTGCTAAAAAGAATCAACTATATTATTGGTCCTGATCTGGCATCTTACCTTCAATAACTTCCCGTCCTCCGCGCGCACGTGCCTGTGTACAGAGTATGATGGATAAATTGTCGTATAAATTACACAAAAATGAAAATAAGACATCTGCTAAAATGAGATGTCTTATTTTCATTTTTGCGTAATTTATACGACAATTTATCCATCATACTCTGTACACACGCACGTGCGCGCGGAGGACGGGAAGTTATTGAAGCTAAGATGCTAGATCAGGACCAATAATATAGTTGATTCTTCTTTGGATTTTATCAAGTATCGCTAGATATATAGCAGGAGCATCGGGCTATATGTGGCCTCAATATTCTAAGCATGGACGAATGGTAGACTTATAGATATGTAAGATAGATTCTGGAGAGAAAAATTGTCTAGCACGAGTCAGTGAAACAACTTTCTTAGCAGCTGACCAAGCAATGGATGTGTGTGTTACACTTTAACCCACTAGGCGATAGTCAAGTAGTGAGTTAAACTATTGGTTCCTGAATTTGGTGAGATAGTAATTGTGAGTTCAATCCCTGGATCGGGCAGTGTGTACTTGCAGTTAGTGAAAACGAGCGAACAGTAACTGAGCAGTACTAAATAATAAGAACTAAACGAGATATCCCTAGACATAGACAGTGGAATGGGAACAGTCTGCCTTGTTGATTAAATAAAGGATTCAGTTCAGAATTCCCTGTAGGTTACCCAGATTGATATACACCTGATGAAGGCTGGAGGGTACAATGACTGAAACGTCGCGATAACAACAATAAAGATGAGGACAATAGTTAAATAAATTTTGTAATTTTTATGTTTCTTTTTCTTTTCTTTAAAGATTTTCATTGGCTGATTATTTTTATTTATTTTTTTATTATTTTTTAAGCATGTCTTCGATTACCGTGAAGGGGAAATCTTTGGCTGTGTCGCTGATGTTGGTTGGATTACTGGACACAGCTATGTTGTTTACGGCCCTCTGTGCAATGGGGCCACCACGCTATTGTTTGAGAGTACTCCCACCTACCCCGACCCTGGTGAGTTTTGATTTCTCGAACTTAAGACGAAGCCGTTTTCGACTTCTGACAAGGAGTAATTTCATTAATTTCTTTTTGATATTTCTCCCAAAGCCTGTTCTGCTATCCATTTACTCAAGCCCATAAAGTATGTTGCGCGCGTTTTTCTTCTCCCAATCTTTCCCTCAATCTATCCTGGTTAAATGGCCAAACCAGTTTAGCCTCCTTTCAAGGTAATTATGCATGTCCTCATATCTAGCTTTTTCCATATGGCAGCCATCTTGATTCTGCCTCTGATATTTTTCCCAAGCATGGCTCTGAAGGTTATTTTCGGAAACAAAGAACCTTTGTGCGACCTTTTTTCACAGTGTTTAAGTTCACAGGCATCGGACATGGCGGTCAACCAGAGAATAGTATGGCCTTGGTTTTGATCTGACATCTCGACTTCAGTCACTTCTCCACCCCCGTAAAATTGCTTCCCTGTGCCTTTTCTATAAATATTGTCATGGCTACTGTTCTGATAAGCTTTTTGCTATGGTACCTAGACGGTAAAAATTTAATCACAACCCTAGATTGGCAAAAGGGTCTTTTCAGGTTACAGTTGATTTGGCTACTTTTTTTTTTAAAGCATTTCACTGCGAGCAAGGCGAGAGTGCCACTAGCACGCAAGGGTTTACAGAGAGTGAAAGTAAAAGAAAAGAGGGGTGCTTGAGGAAAGGATAAAGAGAAGGACGGGGATCAAGATCAAGGTATCAGAAGATGTCGATTGGCACTACATTTAAATTTTTGAAGATCATAGATATCAGGGAAACAAGTAAGAGGAAGGGAGTTCCACTGTCAGGAAGTGCGAGCGAAGAAGCTGTTGGAGCAAAAGAGGCAGTTACATTGAACTGTTTTGTAAAAGGGTGGGACCTAGATGCCAACTTAGTAACACGCTTAAATTCATACATTTGGGGCACCAGGTAAAATAAATCGACAGAGCAGTTGCTATGAAAATATTTGTAGAAAAGACAGAGGGAAGCCACATCATATATGTGAGAAAGTGACTGGAGTCGAGATGCCAGGTCAGGATCTATAACATTGCATATCCGTCTTTGGATTTTGTCGAGAACCTCGAGATGAACAGCGGGGGCACCAGACCAAATATATAACTTGCTAATAAGTCTTATTTTTATTTTAGTCTTTTTTAATATTATAACAAGGAAGCTGCATTGACGACATTTTACTGAAATCTTTTTTTTTTCTTCTTCTTCCAAAGGTCGATACTGGGAAACAGTTGAGAGGTTAAAAATCAATCAACTTTATCTGGCACCGACAGCGATTCGATTGCTTTTGAAATCAGGCGATGCCCACGTTAGAAAATACGACAGGTCTTCGCTCAGGATTCTAGGAAGTGGTAAGTATATATATATATATATATAATGTCATCCACAGACAGACTGTTTCGCTGTATCACAGCTCATCAGTGCGGCTAGACATCCGGTTGCCTCTAGCTAGGATCGAAACCCGACTGAATTGGTATCAGGCGGATATTCTACCACTAAGCTGTCGGCGCACGGTCGGGACGAAGGTGGATTTTTAGCGTATTTTTTTGGAAACACGCCCAGTGACCGACAGTGACTCAATTCGGCTTGCGAAGAGTCTCGCTATATAGCTATAATAGTCACTGTTTACAAACCCATACCTCAGCCCGAGAGTGCTCAACTAGAATTAAATTTTAATTCAGGAGCTAATATAATGTCATATATATATATATATATATATATATATATATACAGGATTAGTGTATACGGAATAACTTCCAATAACCAAAAAATACTATTCTTAAAAGTGTGCTCAATACAGAGTAGAGCAAATATAATCATTTATTCAAAAATTATGACATAAATATGTTATAAAATCACTACAAAAATAGCCATTTTGTTTCAACACTTCTGGTGTCTTATCAAGTGATTGCGTTCACCACCATCACTTGATAAAATAGCAAAAGTGTTGAAACAAAATGGATATTTTTGTAGTGATTTTATAACATATTTATGTTATAACTTTCGAATAAATTATATATATATATATATATATATATATATATATATATATATCCCTATTCTTTTTTATTTATCTCCCTTTCCTTCTTTTTTCTCTCCCTTTCCTTCTTTTTTTATTTTTCTCCCTTTCCTTCTTTTTTCTCTCCCTTTACTTCTTTTTTATTTTCTCCCTTTCCTTCTTTTTTCTCTCCCTTTCCTTCTTTTTTATTTTTCTCCGTTTCTTTCGTTTTATCACTCCGTTTCCTTCTTTTTTTATTTCTCTGTCTTTTTCTTTTCTTTATTTCACTGCATTTGTTACATTTTTATTTTCTTCTTTTCCTTCTTTTTTCTCTCCCTTTCCTTCTTTTTTATTTCTCTGCCTGTCCTTCTTTTTTCTCCCCCGTTCCTTCTTTTTTATTTCTCTGCCTTTTTCTTTTCTTTATTTCATTGCTTTTGCTTCTTTTTTATTTCTCTTCTTTTCCTTCTTTTTTCTCTCCCTTTCCTTCTTTTTTTATTTCTCTGCCTTTTTCTTTTCTTTATTTCACTGTTTTTGCTTTCTTTTTATTTCTCTTCTTTTCCTTCTTTTTTCTCTCCCTTTCCTTCTTTTTTTATTTCTCTGCCTGTCCTTCTTTTTTCTCCCACTTTCCTTCTTTTTTATTTCTCTGCCTTTTTCTTTTCTTTATTTCGCTGCCTTTGCTTTCTTTTTATTTCTCTTCTTTTCCTTCTTTTTTCTCTCCCTTTCCTTCTTTTTTTATTTCTCTGCCTTTCCTTCTTTTTTCTCCCCCGTTCCTTCTTTTTTATTTCTCTGCCTTTTTCTTTTCTTTATTTCATTGCTTTTGCTTCTTTTTTATTTCTCTTCTTTTCCTTCTTTTTTCTCTCCCTTTCCTTCTTTTTTTATTTCTCTGCCTTTTTCTTTTCTTTATTTCACTGTTTTTGCTTTCTATTTATTTCTCTTCTTTTCCTTCTTTTTTCTCTCCCTTTCCTTCTTTTTTTATTTCTCTGCCTGTCCTTCTTTTTTCTCCCACTTTCCTTCTTTTTTATTTCTCTGCCTTTTTCTTTTCTTTATTTCGCTGCCTTTGCTTTCTTTTTATTTCTCTTCTTTTCCTTCTTTTTTCTCTCCCTTTCCTTCTTTTTTTATTTCTCTGCCTTTCCTTCTTTTTTCTCCCCCGTTCCTTCTTTTTTATTTCTCTGCCTTTTTCTTTTCTTTATTTCATTGCTTTTGCTTCTTTTTTATTTCTCTTCTTTTCCTTCTTTTTTCTCTCCCTTTCCTTCTTTTTTTATTTCTCTGCCTTTTTCTTTTCTTTATTTCACTGTTTTTGCTTTCTTTTTATTTCTCTTCTTTTCCTTCTTTTTTCTCTCCCTTTCCTTCTTTTTTTATTTCTCTGCCTTTCCTTCTTTTTTCTCCCCCGTTCCTTCTTTTTTATTTCTCTGCCTTTTTCTTTTCTTTATTTCATTGCCTTTGCTTCTTTTTTATTTCTCTTCTTTTCCTTCTTTTTTCTCTCCCTTTCCTTCTTTTTTTATTTCTCTGCCTTTTTCTTTTCTTTATTTCACTGTTTTTGCTTTCTTTTTATTTCTCTTCTTTTCCTTCTTTTTTCTCTCCCTTTCCTTCTTTTTTTATTTCTCTCCCTGTCCTTCTTTTTTCTCCCACTTTCCTTCTTTTTTATTTCTCTGCCTTTTTCTTTTCTTTATTTCGCTGCCTTTGCTTTCTTTTTATTTCTCTTCTTTTCCTTCTTTTTTCTCTCCCTTTCCTTCTTTTTTTATTTCTCTGCCTTTCCTTCTTTTTTCTCCCCCGTTCCTTCTTTTTTATTTCTCTGCCTTTTTCTTTTCTTTATTTCATTGCCTTTGCTTCTTTTTTATTTCTCTTCTTTTCCTTCTTTTTTCTCTCCCTTTCCTTCTTTTTTTATTTCTCTGCCTTTTTCTTTTCTTTATTTCACTGTTTTTGCTTTCTTTTTATTTCTCTTCTTTTCCTTCTTTTTTCTCTCCCTTTCCTTCTTTTTTTATTTTTCTGCCTGTCCTTCTTTTTTCTCCCACTTTCCTTCTTTTTTATTTCTCTGCCTTTTTCTTTTCTTTATTTCATTGCCTTTGCTTCTTTTTTATTTCTCTTCTTTTCCTTCTTTTTTCTCTCCCTTTCCTTCTTTTTTTATTTCTCTGCCTTTTTCTTTTCTTTATTTCACTGTTTTTGCTTTCTTTTTATTTCTCTTCTTTTCCTTCTTTTTTCTCTCCCTTTCCTTCTTTTTTTATTTCTCTGCCTGTCCTTCTTTTTTCTCCCACTTTCCTTCTTTTTTATTTCTCTGCCTTTTTCTTTTCTTTATTTCGCTGCCTTTGCTTTCTTTTTATTTCTCTTCTTTTCCTTCTTTTTTCTCTCCCTTTCCTTCTTTTTTTATTTCTCTGCCTTTCCTTCTTTTTTCTCCCCCGTTCCTTCTTTTTTATTTCTCTGCCTTTTTCTTTTCTTTATTTCATTGCCTTTGCTTCTTTTTTATTTCTCTTCTTTTCCTTCTTTTTTCTCTCCCTTTCCTTCTTTTTTTATTTCTCTGCCTTTTTCTTTTCTTTATTTCACTGTTTTTGCTTTCTTTTTATTTCTCTTCTTTTCCTTCTTTTTTCTCTCCCTTTCCTTCTTTTTTTATTTCTCTGCCTGTCCTTCTTTTTTCTCCCACTTTCCTTCTTTTTTATTTCTCTGCCTTTTTCTTTTCTTTATTTCGCTGCCTTTGCTTTCTTTTTATTTCTCTTCTTTTCCTTCTTTTTTCTCTCCCTTTCCTTCTTTTTTATTTCTCTGCCTTTCCTTCTTTTTTCTCCCCCGTTCCTTCTTTTTTATTTCTCTGCCTTTTTCTTTTCTTTATTTCATTGCCTTTGCTTCTTTTTTATTTCTCTTCTTTTCCTTCTTTTTTCTCTCCCTTTCCTTCTTTTTTTATTTCTCTGCCTTTTTCTTTTCTTTATTTCACTGTTTTTGCTTTCTTTTTATTTCTCTTCTTTTCCTTCTTTTTTCTCTCCCTTTCCTTCTTTTTTTATTTCTCTGCCTGTCCTTCTTTTTTCTCCCACTTGCCTTCTTTTTTATTTCTCTGCCTTTTTCTTTTCTTTATTTCGCTGCCTTTGCTTTCTTTTTATTTCTCTTCTTTTCCTTCTTTTTTCTCTCCCTTTCCTTCTTTTTTTATTTCTCTGCCTTTCCTTCTTTTTTCTCCCCCGTTCCTTCTTTTTTATTTCTCTGCCTTTTTCTTTTCTTTATTTCATTGCCTTTGCTTCTTTTTTATTTCTCTTCTTTTCCTTCTTTTTTCTCTCCCTTTCCTTCTTTTTTTATTTCTCTGCCTTTTTCTTTTCTTTATTTCACTGTTTTTGCTTTCTTTTTATTTCTCTTCTTTTCCTTCTTTTTTCTCTCCCTTTCCTTCTTTTTTTATTTCTCTGCCTTTCCTTCTTTTTTCTCCCCCGTTCCTTCTTTTTTATTTCTCTGCCTTTTTCTTTTCTTTATTTCATTGCCTTTGCTTCTTTTTTATTTCTCTTCTTTTCCTTCTTTTTTCTCTCCCTTTCCTTCTTTTTTTATTTCTCTGCCTTTTTCTTTTCTTTATTTCACTGTTTTTGCTTTCTTTTTATTTCTCTTCTTTTCCTTCTTTTTTCTCTCACTTTCCTTCTTTTTTTATTTCTCTGCCTGTCCTTCTTTTTTCTCCCACTTTCCTTCTTTTTTATTTCTCTGCCTTTTTCTTTTCTTTATTTCGCTGCCTTTGCTTTCTTTTTATTTCTCTTCTTTTCCTTCTTTTTTCTCTCCCTTTCCTTCTTTTTTTATTTCTCTGCCTTTCCTTCTTTTTTCTCCCCCGTTCCTTCTTTTTTATTTCTCTGCCTTTTTCTTTTCTTTATTTCATTGCCTTTGCTTCTTTTTTATTTCTCTTCTTTTCCTTCTTTTTTCTCTCCCTTTCCTTCTTTTTTTATTTCTCTGCCTTTTTCTTTTCTTTATTTCACTGTTTTTGCTTTCTATTTATTTCTCTTCTTTTCCTTCTTTTTTCTCTCCCTTTCCTTCTTTTTTTATTTCTCTGCCTGTCCTTCTTTTTTCTCCCACTTTCCTTCTTTTTTATTTCTCTGCCTTTTTCTTTTCTTTATTTCGCTGCCTTTGCTTTCTTTTTATTTCTCTTCTTTTCCTTCTTTTTTCTCTCCCTTTCCTTCTTTTTTTATTTCTCTGCCTTTCCTTCTTTTTTCTCCCCCGTTCCTTCTTTTTTATTTCTCTGCCTTTTTCTTTTCTTTATTTCATTGCCTTTGCTTCTTTTTTATTTCTCTTCTTTTCCTTCTTTTTTCTCTCCCTTTCCTTCTTTTTTTATTTCTCTGCCTTTTTCTTTTCTTTATTTCACTGTTTTTGCTTTCTTTTTATTTCTCTTCTTTTCCTTCTTTTTTCTCTCCCTTTCCTTCTTTTTTTATTTTTCTGCCTGTCCTTCTTTTTTCTCCCACTTTCCTTCTTTTTTATTTCTCTGCCTTTTTCTTTTCTTTATTTCATTGCCTTTGCTTCTTTTTTATTTCTCTTCTTTTCCTTCTTTTTTCTCTCCCTTTCCTTCTTTTTTTATTTCTCTGCCTTTTTCTTTTCTTTATTTCACTGTTTTTGCTTTCTTTTTATTTCTCTTCTTTTCCTTCTTTTTTCTCTCCCTTTCCTTCTTTTTTTATTTCTCTGCCTGTCCTTCTTTTTTCTCCCACTTTCCTTCTTTTTTATTTCTCTGCCTTTTTCTTTTCTTTATTTCGCTGCCTTTGCTTTCTTTTTATTTCTCTTCTTTTCCTTCTTTTTTCTCTCCCTTTCCTTCTTTTTTTATTTCTCTGCCTTTCCTTCTTTTTTCTCCCCCGTTCCTTCTTTTTTATTTCTCTGCCTTTTTCTTTTCTTTATTTCATTGCCTTTGCTTCTTTTTTATTTCTCTTCTTTTCCTTCTTTTTTCTCTCCCTTTCCTTCTTTTTTTATTTCTCTGCCTTTTTCTTTTCTTTATTTCACTGTTTTTGCTTTCTTTTTATTTCTCTTCTTTTCCTTCTTTTTTCTCTCCCTTTCCTTCTTTTTTTATTTCTCTGCCTGTCCTTCTTTTTTCTCCCACTTTCCTTCTTTTTTATTTCTCTGCCTTTTTCTTTTCTTTATTTCGCTGCCTTTGCTTTCTTTTTATTTCTCTTCTTTTCCTTCTTTTTTCTCTCCCTTTCCTTCTTTTTTATTTCTCTGCCTTTCCTTCTTTTTTCTCCCCCGTTCCTTCTTTTTTATTTCTCTGCCTTTTTCTTTTCTTTATTTCATTGCCTTTGCTTCTTTTTTATTTCTCTTCTTTTCCTTCTTTTTTCTCTCCCTTTCCTTCTTTTTTTATTTCTCTGCCTTTTTCTTTTCTTTATTTCACTGTTTTTGCTTTCTTTTTATTTCTCTTCTTTTCCTTCTTTTTTCTCTCCCTTTCCTTCTTTTTTTATTTCTCTGCCTGTCCTTCTTTTTTCTCCCACTTGCCTTCTTTTTTATTTCTCTGCCTTTTTCTTTTCTTTATTTCGCTGCCTTTGCTTTCTTTTTATTTCTCTTCTTTTCCTTCTTTTTTCTCTCCCTTTCCTTCTTTTTTTATTTCTCTGCCTTTCCTTCTTTTTTCTCCCCCGTTCCTTCTTTTTTATTTCTCTGCCTTTTTCTTTTCTTTATTTCATTGCCTTTGCTTCTTTTTTATTTCTCTTCTTTTCCTTCTTTTTTCTCTCCCTTTCCTTCTTTTTTTATTTCTCTGCCTTTTTCTTTTCTTTATTTCACTGTTTTTGCTTTCTTTTTATTTCTCTTCTTTTCCTTCTTTTTTCTCTCCCTTTCCTTCTTTTTTTATTTCTCTGCCTTTCCTTCTTTTTTCTCCCCCGTTCCTTCTTTTTTATTTCTCTGCCTTTTTCTTTTCTTTATTTCATTGCCTTTGCTTCTTTTTTATTTCTCTTCTTTTCCTTCTTTTTTCTCTCCCTTTCCTTCTTTTTTTATTTCTCTGCCTTTTTCTTTTCTTTATTTCACTGTTTTTGCTTTCTTTTTATTTCTCTTCTTTTCCTTCTTTTTTCTCTCACTTTCCTTCTTTTTTTATTTCTCTGCCTGTCCTTCTTTTTTCTCCCACTTTCCTTCTTTTTTATTTCTCTGCCTTTTTCTTTTCTTTATTTCGCTGCCTTTGCTTTCTTTTTATTTCTCTTCTTTTCCTTCTTTTTTCTCTCCCTTTCCTTCTTTTTTTATTTCTCTGCCTTTCCTTCTTTTTTCTCCCCCGTTCCTTCTTTTTTATTTCTCTGCCTTTTTCTTTTCTTTATTTCATTGCCTTTGCTTCTTTTTTATTTCTCTTCTTTTCCTTCTTTTTTCTCTCCCTTTCCTTCTTTTTTTATTTCTCTGCCTTTTTCTTTTCTTTATTTCACTGTTTTTGCTTTCTATTTATTTCTCTTCTTTTCCTTCTTTTTTCTCTCCCTTTCCTTCTTTTTTTATTTCTCTGCCTGTCCTTCTTTTTTCTCCCACTTTCCTTCTTTTTTATTTCTCTGCCTTTTTCTTTTCTTTATTTCGCTGCCTTTGCTTTCTTTTTATTTCTCTTCTTTTCCTTCTTTTTTCTCTCCCTTTCCTTCTTTTTTTATTTCTCTGCCTTTCCTTCTTTTTTCTCCCCCGTTCCTTCTTTTTTATTTCTCTGCCTTTTTCTTTTCTTTATTTCATTGCCTTTGCTTCTTTTTTATTTCTCTTCTTTTCCTTCTTTTTTCTCTCCCTTTCCTTCTTTTTTTATTTCTCTGCCTTTTTCTTTTCTTTATTTCACTGTTTTTGCTTTCTTTTTATTTCTCTTCTTTTCCTTCTTTTTTCTCTCCCTTTCCTTCTTTTTTTATTTCTCTGCCTTTCCTTCTTTTTTCTCCCCCGTTCCTTCTTTTTTATTTCTCTGCCTTTTTCTTTTCTTTATTTCATTGCCTTTGCTTCTTTTTTATTTCTCTTCTTTTCCTTCTTTTTTCTCTCCCTTTCCTTCTTTTTTTATTTCTCTGCCTTTTTCTTTTCTTTATTTCACTGTTTTTGCTTTCTTTTTATTTCTCTTCTTTTCCTTCTTTTTTCTCTCCCTTTCCTTCTTTTTTTATTTCTCTGCCTGTCCTTCTTTTTTCTCCCACTTTCCTTCTTTTTTATTTCTCTGCCTTTTTCTTTTCTTTATTTCGCTGCCTTTGCTTTCTTTTTATTTCTCTTCTTTTCCTTCTTTTTTCTCTCCCTTTCCTTCTTTTTTTATTTCTCTGCCTTTCCTTCTTTTTTCTCCCCCGTTCCTTCTTTTTTATTTCTCTGCCTTTTTCTTTTCTTTATTTCATTGCCTTTGCTTCTTTTTTATTTCTCTTCTTTTCCTTCTTTTTTCTCTCCCTTTCCTTCTTTTTTTATTTCTCTGCCTTTTTCTTTTCTTTATTTCACTGTTTTTGCTTTCTTTTTATTTCTCTTCTTTTCCTTCTTTTTTCTCTCCCTTTCCTTCTTTTTTTATTTCTCTGCCTGTCCTTCTTTTTTCTCCCACTTTCCTTCTTTTTTTATTTCTCTGCCTTTTTCTTTTCTTTATTTCACTGTTTTTGCTTTCTTTTTATTTCTCTTCTTTTCCTTCTTTTTTCTCTCACTTTCCTTCTTTTTTTATTTCTCTGCCTGTCCTTCTTTTTTCTCCCACTTTCCTTCTTTTTTATTTCTCTGCCTTTTTCTTTTCTTTATTTCGCTGCCTTTGCTTTCTTTTTATTTCTCTTCTTTTCCTTCTTTTTTCTCTCCCTTTCCTTCTTTTTTTATTTCTCTGCCTTTCCTTCTTTTTTCTCCCCCGTTCCTTCTTTTTTATTTCTCTGCCTTTTTCTTTTCTTTATTTCATTGCCTTTGCTTCTTTTTTATTTCTCTTCTTTTCCTTCTTTTTTCTCTCCCTTTCCTTCTTTTTTTATTTCTCTGCCTTTTTCTTTTCTTTATTTCACTGTTTTTGCTTTCTATTTATTTCTCTTCTTTTCCTTCTTTTTTCTCTCCCTTTCCTTCTTTTTTTATTTCTCTGCCTGTCCTTCTTTTTTCTCCCACTTTCCTTCTTTTTTATTTCTCTGCCTTTTTCTTTTCTTTATTTCGCTGCCTTTGCTTTCTTTTTATTTCTCTTCTTTTCCTTCTTTTTTCTCTCCCTTTCCTTCTTTTTTTATTTCTCTGCCTTTCCTTCTTTTTTCTCCCCCGTTCCTTCTTTTTTATTTCTCTGCCTTTTTCTTTTCTTTATTTCATTGCCTTTGCTTCTTTTTTATTTCTCTTCTTTTCCTTCTTTTTTCTCTCCCTTTCCTTCTTTTTTTATTTCTCTGCCTTTTTCTTTTCTTTATTTCACTGTTTTTGCTTTCTTTTTATTTCTCTTCTTTTCCTTCTTTTTTCTCTCCCTTTCCTTCTTTTTTTATTTCTCTGCCTTTCCTTCTTTTTTCTCCCCCGTTCCTTCTTTTTTATTTCTCTGCCTTTTTCTTTTCTTTATTTCATTGCCTTTGCTTCTTTTTTATTTCTCTTCTTTTCCTTCTTTTTTCTCTCCCTTTCCTTCTTTTTTTATTTCTCTGCCTTTTTCTTTTCTTTATTTCACTGTTTTTGCTTTCTTTTTATTTCTCTTCTTTTCCTTCTTTTTTCTCTCCCTTTCCTTCTTTTTTTATTTCTCTGCCTGTCCTTCTTTTTTCTCCCACTTTCCTTCTTTTTTATTTCTCTGCCTTTTTCTTTTCTTTATTTCGCTGCCTTTGCTTTCTTTTTATTTCTCTTCTTTTCCTTCTTTTTTCTCTCCCTTTCCTTCTTTTTTTATTTCTCTGCCTTTCCTTCTTTTTTCTCCCCCGTTCCTTCTTTTTTATTTCTCTGCCTTTTTCTTTTCTTTATTTCATTGCCTTTGCTTCTTTTTTATTTCTCTTCTTTTCCTTCTTTTTTCTCTCCCTTTCCTTCTTTTTTTATTTCTCTGCCTTTTTCTTTTCTTTATTTCACTGTTTTTGCTTTCTTTTTATTTCTCTTCTTTTCCTTCTTTTTTCTCTCCCTTTCCTTCTTTTTTTATTTCTCTGCCTGTCCTTCTTTTTTCTCCCACTTTCCTTCTTTTTTATTTCTCTGCCTTTTTCTTTTCTTTATTTCGCTGCCTTTGCTTTCTTTTTATTTCTCTTCTTTTCCTTCTTTTTTCTCTCCCTTTCCTTCTTTTTTTATTTCTCTGCCTTTCCTTCTTTTTTCTCCCCCGTTCCTTCTTTTTTATTTCTCTGCCTTTTTCTTTTCTTTATTTCATTGCCTTTGCTTCTTTTTTATTTCTCTTCTTTTCCTTCTTTTTTCTCTCCCTTTCCTTCTTTTTTTATTTCTCTGCCTTTTTCTTTTCTTTATTTCACTGTTTTTGCTTTCTTTTTATTTCTCTTCTTTTCCTTCTTTTTTTATTTCTCTGCATTTTTCTTTTCTTTATTTCACTGCCATTGCTTCTTTTTTATTTCTCTTTCTTATTTCTCTCCTTTTCCTTCTTTTTAATTCTCTCCCTTTCCTTCTTTTTTTTTTCTCTCTTCCTTTCCAAAATGTATTTACTTCCTTTCTTTTCTTTTTCATTTTTCTGTTCAGTTGGTGAACCACTAAACCATGAAGCCTGGGAATGGTACCACACAGTCGTTGGGGAGAATAGATGCGACATTGTTGATACGTGGTGGCAGACAGGTAAGCATTCAATTTTATTATCTGAAAAAAAAAAAAAATTATCAATGATTGCCTCTCATTGTTTTAAGTGTCCGATGCTTCGAAGAGTCAATTTTCAACTCCGAGCTGACTAAACAAAACACAGAAATGGCCACGATACATCACGAGATTTCGATTGCTAGTATCATATCTTATCATTACTTACGTCAGGGGTCTCGTAACAGATTAAGGCCGTGGGTGTGGCGAACCACGTGTAATGCACCTACAACATTATCGATAGCCTGCTCCATTCTTTTGTTCCGCCAGTTCACATCTTTAGGGCTCGGATACGTCAGTTTCTTTATAGAAAATCGCAGTACACTCATTTCGCTCCGTGATCTAAACATATGAAAAAGTTTCCATTCAGACAGATTAACAACTATAAAGGGTTCTATGTTCTCTCTCCCTCCCCTCTCTCTCTCTCTCTCTCTCTCTCTCTCTCTCTATATATATATATATATATATATATATATATATATATATATATATATATATAATTACATGTATCATTCATACAAAAAACAAATATAGAGGTTAATGATTTAAATGGCGAGAATACATCTTCGCAAACAATTTCAATAAGATACACTAACCCCCCAGCCTGTATATGAATGATATGATCCCTGTTTATAAATTTCAGTTGCATAAGGTCTTTATAATTTTTTACAAGCTTTCGTCTGTTCCTACAGACATCCTCAGGTATGGAAATAGATTTGTCCTTGTTTTTGCTTCACGGTAATAAGAGGACAACAAAAATAGAGATGTAATCCGAAAAAATGCTATGAGAAATGTGTTATTGTTTTGGAACGTGCGGTCGCAACGCTGAGTTTGAATTTTAAATTTTAAGGTTGTGCGTTTTTGTACAAATATAGTAATAAGAGAATTCTTTTTTACTGGTAGGTTTTCCGTCAATGTGGTTTGAATTATATTGTTCAATAATTACAGAAATGTCACACTTATTATCCGAAAGTTACACGTTGGATCAGTTATTTTAATTTCAATTATAGGTGCAATTATAATTTATAATTGCATGAATCATTCATGCAAAAAAACAATATAGTAAAAAAAGTAAAAAACCTGGAAAAGCGTTCAAACTTAGTCTCATTTAACCATTTTTTTCTGATGATGATGGGAACAAAGCTCGAAACATCTGAAGAGACTTGGGGAAATGAAGTATGTCTAATGTGCATTTTCTCGGATTACATTCATATATTCTAGAAAATTATCATTTTTTTTTATCAAATTTCAGAAACAGGAGGTATTGCTATCGCCCCCCGTCCCTCAAATTGTGGAGACCCTATACACCCTGCCATGCCTATGAGACCATTCTATGGAATCGACCCTTGTTTGATCGACAGATCAGTAAGTGAGCATTAATTCTTTGTCAGGTCTTCATTAAAGTCTCTCCTGATAAGTAATAATCCTAAAATCCGGTTCAGCCATTCTATGGTTCTACGATATTTTGTGGTTCTGTGTGTTTCTACCATATTAAATTAATATTTGGTGGACATTATGGCACTATTTTTAGTTGGGGTGCTAATCTCAATAATCATTGGGAGTGAAGTAATTTAACACGAAACCCTCGTTGGACCTAGGGCAGGAGTCGGCAAACTTTTGCTAACCCTGTGCCGACTTAGGATTTTAAAATCAGTCAGTGTGACAACAGCATGTGTAGTTTTATACAAGTCAAGGTCTATATATCTGTTCTACAATATATTTTATATATATAAAAACTATATATATATATATATATATATATATATATATATATATATATATATATATATATTTAAAAATATGATTCCTTCGTTACATAAGAGTTCTCATATTTCAAATACGAGAGCCGAAACCATCAATATAATTATTAAAATTAAATTGAATGTGGAGAAAAATGGTCGCTCCAGCCGTTTCCATAGTAACGAATGAACACGCTTATAACGATACGTAAATTTCAAAATTGGTTATTCCTAAATTTTCGCTTGAGGATGAAACAGGGCTTGTTACTTTAATTCAATTTAATTTTAATAATTATATTGATGGTTTCAGCTTGTTTTTGAAACATGAGAACTCTTTTGTAGCGAAGGAATCATATTTTTTTAAAAATAATTATAATCTAAGGTCTACTTCTTAATGAAGCACTGTTTTTTAAAAAGTAAAAACAAAAATACTAAAGAACCCTGGATTATTTACCTAACGTGTTCTTTCCTATTTTTCTACGTACCTGCACACGCACACGCACACACACACACACACATACATATATATATATATATTAACTATATTTTATATAGTAATATATAGTATATATACTTTAGTAGATATTAAAATTGAAAGAGCTAAATATCTCCTTTGTGTTGTAGTAGTTATTGGTTCGAACTTCATGATGTCACTTGCGGCTACGTACCATTGGAAATTCCTTGGCGTGCCACGTGTGGCACCCGTGCTGTGGGTTGCAGACCCACGACCTAGGGTACTTGTAGCTGTGCTTGTCTCGCAATCTACTAAACACGTTCTTTGCTACATAAATCTAACCTTGTGACAAACGTAACTGGGCCTTAATATCTAATAGATTAATAATCTACTTGCGAATTGTATTTAAACAATAAAAATAATTATTTACACAATTTATATTCGGACTATTGTCCTCATCTTTGATGTTGTCGTCTTGCCATTGGTGCATCCCATCGGGTCCATAGGGATTTGATAATTTCGGTCCGAATTTCTGGGATGCGGCATCATTATTTAAGTTATTCGGGCTGATGGATCGCGGAACAAGGGACAGGAAATTGTGGAGAGCCATGATCAGCGACCTGAAGGGGCATAGAAGAAAAAAGACACGCTTGTGTAAATAGATAGCAGAACAAGGTATAGGAGAGATAACAAAAAGACAATTAAGCGCTACAGAGAACAGGAAATTGTGGAGAGCCATGATCAACGCATTGAAGGGGCATAGAAGAAAAAAGACACACTTGTGTAAATAGATAGCAGAACAAGGTTTAGGAGAGATAACAAAAAGACAATTAAGCGCTACAGAGGACAGGAAATTGTGGAGAGCCATGATCAACGTACTTGAAGGGGCATAGAAGAAAAAAGACACGCTTGTGTAAATAGATAGCGGAACAAGGTTTAGGAGAGATAGCAAATAGACAATTCATTAAACGCTACAAAGGACCAGAAATTGTGGAGAGACATGATCAACGTCCTGAAGGGACATAGAAGAAGGGCGAGCTTGTGTAAATGGATAGCGGAACAAGTTTTAGGAGAGATAACAAAAAGACAAAATTTATTAAGAAGTACAAAGGACAGGAAATTGTGGAGAGCCGTGATCACCAACGCCCTGAAGGGACATAGAAGACGGACACGCTTTTGTAAATTGATAGCAGAACAAGGTTTAGGAGAGATAACAAAAAGACAAAATTTATTAAGAAGTACAAAGGACAGGTAATTGTGGAGAGCCGTGATCACCAACGCCCTGAAGGGACATAGAAGAAGACGGACACGCTTTTGTAAATTGATAGCAGAACAAGGTTTAGGAGAGATAACAAAAAGACAAAATTTATTAAGAAGTACAAAGGACAGGAAATTGTGGAGAGCCGTGATCACCAACGCCCTGAAGGGACATAGAAGACGGACACGCTTTTGTAAATTGATAGCAGAACAAGGTTTAGATGAGATAACAAAAAGACAAAATTTATTAAGAGCTACAAAGACCGGAAATTGTTGTGAATGACACGGGACATAGAGAAGGTATTTAGTCTATTCGCATAATAACAATAAAGATGGGACAATACTCCGAATATACGTAGTGTAGAAAATGATAAAGTCCTCATCCCCGAAGTTTAGACAGCGATAAAAAAAAAAATAATTATATAGAAACTAAAACATGGACCTTACTGTGTCTCGAACATCTGCCAGCGAATAAAAAAGGGGCTACCATTGTCTCTATTAATAAAGAATCGGTTTAAAAATGTCAACACCATCTTGGCCTGCAGTAACTCATGAGACATAGTAAATTTTGTATTTCGTTTTACGCATCACACACGCGAGTGGGCCAGGCTACCAGGGCGATAACTTGCCAAACAGAACTGATGGGCTACTACTCCCCAAAACCACACTTGTGGCCAAGGCTTCCAGGGCGATACGTATTATTCGAGTCATCATCTCTCGATAGATTGCCAAACAGAACTGATGAGCTACTCCTCCCACAAGAGTGCCCCAGGCTACCAGGGCGATATGTTTTATTCGAGTCATCATCTCTCGATAGATTTCCAAACAGAGCTGATCAGCTACTACTCCCCCGCCCCACACGAGTGGCCCAGGCACCCAGGGTGATACGAGTTATTCAAGTCATCCTCTCTCGATAGATTGCCAAAGACAGCTGATGAGCTACTCCTCCCCCGCCCCACACGAGTGGCCGAGGCTCCCAGGGTGATAGGTGTTATTCGAGTCATCATCTCTAGATAGATTGCCAAACAGAAAAGATGAGCTATTCCTCCCCCATTCCACACCAGTGGACCAGGATTCCAGGCTGATACGTGTTATCCGAGTCATCATCTCTCGATTGATTGCCAAACAGAGCTGATCAGCTACTCCTCCCCCATCTCATACGAGTGGTCGAGGCTTCCAGGGCGATACGTGTTATTCGAGTCATCATCTCTCGATAGATTTCCAAACAGAGCTGATCAGCTACTCCTCTCCCATCTCATACGAGTGGCCCAGGCTTCCACGGTGATACGTGTTATTCGAGTCATCATCTCTCGATAGATTGCCAAACAGAGCTGATCAGCTACTCCTCCCCCATCTCATATAAGTGGCCCAGGCGTCCAGGGCGATACGTGTTATTCGAGTCATCATCTCTCGATAGATTTCCAAACAGAGCTGATCAGCTACTCCTCTCCCATCTCATACGAGTGGCCCAGGCTTCCAGGGTGATACGTGTTATTCGAGCCATCATCTCTAGATAGATTGCTGAACAGAACTGATGAGCTACTACTCCCCCGCCCAATGCGAGTGGCCCAGGCTACCAGGGCGATACGTGTTATTCGAGTCATCATCTCTAGATAGATTTCCAAACAGAGCTGATCAGTTACTCATCTCCCATCTCATACCAGTGGCCCAGGCTTCCAGGGTGATGCGTTTTATTCGAGTCATCATCTCTCGATAGATTGCCGAACAGAACTGATGAGCTACTCCTCCCTCGCCCCACACGAGTGGCCCAGGCTACCAGGGCGATATGTGTTATTCTAGTCATCATCTCTAGATAGATTTCCAAACAGAGCTGATCAGTTACTCATCTCCCATCTCATACCAGTGGCCCAGGCTTCCAGGGTGATACGTGTTATTCGAGTCATCATCTCTCGATAGATTGCCTAACAGAACTGATAAGCTACTCCTCACCCATCTCATACAAGTGGCCCTGGCTACTAGGGCGATATGTGTTATTCGAGCCATCATCTCTAGATAGATTGATGAGCTACTACTCCCCCGCCCAACGCGAGTGGCCCAGGCTTCCAGGGTGATATGTGTTATTTGAGTCATCATCTCTCGATAGATTTCCAAACAGAGCTGATCAGCTACTCCTCTCCCATCTCATACGAGTGGCCCAGGCTTCCACGGTGATACGTGTTATTCGAGTGATCATCTCTCGATAGATTGCCGAACAGAACTGATGAGCTGCTCCTCCCTCACCCCACACGAGTGGCCCAAGCTACAAGGGCGATATGTGTTATTCGAGTCATCATCTCTCGATAGATTTCAAAACAGAGCTGATGAGCTACTCCTCTCCCATCTCATAAGAGTGGCCCAGGCTGCCAGGGTCATACGTGTTATTCGAGTCATCATCTCTAGATAGATTGCCGGACAAAACTGATGGGCTACTCCTCCCTTGCCCCACACGAGTGGCCCAGGATACCAGGGCGATATGTGTTATTCGAGTCATCATCTCTCGATAGTTTGCCGAACAAAACTGATGAGCTACTCCTCCCTCGCCCCACACGAGTGGCCCAGGCTACCAGGGCAATATGAGTTATTCGAGTCATCATCTCTAGATAGATTTCCAAGCAGAGCTGATCAGCTACTCCTCCCCCATCTCATACGAGTGGACCGGGCTTCCACGGCGATACGTGTTATTCGAGTCATCATCCCTCGATAGATTTCCAAACAGAGCTGATCAGCTACTCCTCCCCCATCCCATACGAGTGTCACAGGCTTCCAGGGCGATACGTGTTATTCGAGTCATCATCTCTCGATAGATTGCCAAACAGAGCTGATCAGCTACTTCTCCCCCATCCCATACGAGTGGCCCAGGCTTCCAGGGCGATACGTGTTATTCGAGTCATCATCTCTCGATACATTGTTGACCAGAGCTGATGAGCTACTCTCTGGTATTGAACCGGTTTTGAATTCAGATTTGTTTTTATCTAAACTGTTTCCCAGCCAAGGCAAAAGAATGTATACCTGCACTGCATTACTAAATTTAATTCCTATCTGAATTCAGTGGATGAGGGGTTATCATTATTTACATTATTTTTATTCCGACTATTCTCCTCATCTTTATTGTTGTCTTTATTGTTGTCTTTTTTTATTTATATCTAAATAATGTCAATAATGATAACTCCTCATTCCAGAAATGGTAATGTTAGCAAAAAATCAGCCTTCATTGACCGCGTAGCCAGTGTTACTCTAGTTACGACTTTCATCATTCTCTGGTCATTGTGGTGGGATCAATGTGTAGTATCTGTTCTCATCCAAAATAATATCGGTGCCAATGTAAAGAGATTTTGCTCAAATGGTTTCATCATTTTCCACGTGTGATTAATAGAGGAAATGATGCATTTGTCATTATGATTGCTTCATCATTTTCCACGTATGATTAGTAGTAACGGTCCTTCGGAAGAGTCTGTTCGAGTGGAACGTACTCCTTACTAATGAAATACGAAGGGAATGAGGAGGATTTTATCCACGTGTAGTGACATGACGGGTTCCAGCATCAAAATTCAAGGCTGGTGGAACCAGTGAATGTAGCACGTCAGAACTCTCGCCATGGCATTAACTATAGGGTAGCGAGAGACTTGAGACGTTTCGTCTGTGGGAAAATGGGGTCGAAAATAATTAATCACCCAGAAAGCTGCATAGACGCTATTGAGCTCTATCAAGACAGGCAAGTGAGGACGATGCAGCTCCAGCCCAGATATTGTCAGCAATACCCGAATTGGCGGTTTCATTTAACAAAAATTCAGAATGATGTGATGTGATCAGCATGGTGCACTATTAATCAGGTGTCAGAAGACGTGGCACCCCACCGAGCAGAAACCTGCCATATTCATTGATCAGTATATTCTCAACACACTCGCGGGATATAGATCGGCTGTGTGATTTACAGTCAATCGCTTGTTATTCATCATTCTGTGGTGAACACGATCAATGTGTATCTGGGTGGTGGCAGTCGCAGGACTTCCAGATATTGGGTTATCTTCAAGAATCTTCCTGCTCTTCCTAAATCCAGCTGCCCACTTTTGCACACCGGATAAAGCTGGAGCGCCATCCCCTAATGTAGCAAACATGTCAGCATGCATGTCAGTGGTCAAACCCTTTTCTGCAGGTACTTTGCTAACACTACAATGCCAAATACTTGTTTATTTTCAAGAAGAATCACTATTTGTTACTTTTGAAGTCTTTGTCAGTTTACCTGGAAAGAAACAATGCAGTTATTAATAAGAATAGTTGAAATTAATGCATGTAAGGTTTCACAACTCTAGCATCACCCCTTCATAATCAGCCTATGAACTTTTCAGTCCACCCTCATACCTGGAAAGAAACAATGCAGTTATTAATAAGAATAGTTGAAATTAATGCAGGTTTCACAACTCTAGCATCACCCCTTCATAATCAGCCTATGAACTTTTCAGTCCACCCTCATACCTGGAAAGAAACAATGCAGTTATTAATAAGAATAGTTGAAATTAATGCAGGTTTCACAACTCTAGCATCACCCCTTCATAATCAGCCTATGAACTTTTCAGCCCACCCTCATACCTGGAAAGAAACAATGCAGTTATTAATAAGAATAGTTGAAATTAATGCAGGTTTCACAACTCTAGCATCACCCCTTCATAATCAGCCTATGAACTTTTCAGTCCACCCTCATACCTGGAAAGAAACAATGCAGTTATTAATAAGAATAGTTGAAATTAATGCAGGTTTCACAACTCTAGCATCACCCCTTCATAATCAGCCTATGAACTTTTCAGTCCACCCTCATACCTGGAAAGAAACAATGCAGTTATTAATAATAGTTGAAATTAATGCATGTAAGGTTTCACAACTCTAACATCACCCCTACATAATCAGCCTATGAATTTTTCAGTCCACTCTCGTTCTCACCAATGATAAAAATGGTTGATAATGCTTTATTTTATTGAAATAAAATAATAATGCTAAATATTTGTTGACAGTATTGTCATGTAAACTTGTTGGAAGAAAAAACAATTCTCTTTTTCTTTTCATGGTGCATTTATTTATTCATGTAAATTTTATTTTTTAATTAACACAGGGCAATGAAGTTGAAGGAGACGGCAAACGAGGAATGCTGTGTATTCGCAAACCGTGGCCTGGAATGTGCAGAACTATTTACGGCGACCATGAGCGATTTATCAATACCTATTTAAAATCGCCAACAGGTAAACCATTTCACAAAAGGGTCTGCTGATAAGTTTACAGCCTGAACATTTTTTATTTTTGGGGGGTCAGATTTTCATCTTCGTATAAGCGTACGGGTGTATGGCTGGTGTAGTGGATAGCGGCTCGGACTGAGAAATCGGAGGGCCGTGTTCAAATTTCAATCGAACTCGTTACATTCACGTACGCGCAAATGCTCTTGGGAAACGTTTAAATCCATCCACCCACTCCCAGCTATGGGTTAAATAGTAGTATCTGTCTCTGGAAAATCATTTTTATTTCCTAAAAAACTGTTAATACAATATACACTCGCAAAAAAAAAACAAAAAAAATTATTTTAAAAATCCTAAATATTTTACCGCTTTTAATAACCCACAAAGGGTTGATAACCCGTAAAACCAAACCAATCAATCAATCAATCGTACATTTGCTCACACATGTACATACTGTATGGGTAATAATGTTTATAAGTCATCTATCTAAACATATTCGTGGATGGTAATAAAGTCACAGGAAAAAAAAACACAATTTTGGCTAGGATAAAAAAAGTCGCAACGTGGTTTTTAGCGGTGACATGTTTGCTAGGCATTAATCCATTGTAGCAGATCTTTGAACCACGCTTATTACTGCCAATAACGGGCACTTGCACGTGGTGTAATGGTTAACTAGCTTGTCCCGCTATATCAATTACGACTGAATGGGGAGTTCGAGCCTCACTGGGTGCCCCATACTTTTGGCCTTGTGTCACAGCTAAACTTAGAAAATCAATGGGCACTTCGACGTGGTGTAATGGTTCGCCAGTTTGTCTCGCTAGATCAATTACGACGGAATTGAGTTCGAGCCTTGCTGGGTGCCTGATACTGTTGGTTTTGTGACACATCTCGGCAACGCTTAGTAAATCTCTATTACTGTCAATAATTTCCATGGCAACGAGCATAAAAAATAATTTCATTAAAAGCATTATTTTTCCCTAAATCCAAATATTGTTGATCTATTAGGTTGGTGCAAAAAATAATGTCGTTTTTCTTTTGAAGTTGAACGTCAAAAAACGACATTATTTTTGGCGCCAACCTAATACAACTGTGTCAAATTTAGGGTGAAGGTAGCGTACGGTTAGGCTTTAAAATGTCTATTAAAGAAAGATACAGAAATATTGCTAACGTTGTTTTGTTTCTTTTTTCCTGTGACTTTTTTACCTGTAACTTTTTAGCTGTGACTTTGTTACCTGTAACTTTTTAGCTTTGACTTTTTTACCTGTTCCTATTTTACCTGGAATTTTCTTAACCTATAGCTATACCTGTGATCTTTCTTACCTGTGACTTTTTTACCTGTGACTATTTTACATGGGATGTTTTTATTTAGGTTTTTTTTTTTACCTGTGACTTTCTTACCTGTGGTCTTTCTTACCTGTGACTTTTTTACCTGTGACTATTTTACATGGGATGTTTTTACCTAGGTTTTTTTTTACCTGTGACTTTCTTACCTGTGGTCTTTCTTACCTGTGACTTTTTACCTGTGACTATTTTACCTGTGACTATTTTCCATGGGATTTTTTTAACTGGGATTTTTTTACCTGTGACTTTCTTACCTGTGGTCTTTCTTACCTGTGACTTTTTTACCTGCGACTATTTTACATGGGATGTTTTTACCTAGTTTTTTTTTAACTGTGACTTTCTTACCTGTGGTCTTTCTTACCTGTGACTTTTTACCTGTGACTATTTTACATGGGATTTTTTTAACTAGGATCTTTTTACCTGTGACTTTCTTACCTGTGATTTTTTTTTCCTGTGACTTTTTACCTGGATTCAATACATTCCCCCAGCTGTGATATTTTCTTTTATGCACATGGGTCTGTTGACGTATCACATCGACCAACATACAGTGTGTGTAAGGCGTTTAGGATTTCGAAGAAATAAAACTTCGGGACTTTTGCGTTCGTCCAGACATCGAAGGTGAAAATCCTAACCCCGAGAGAGGGCGGGACAACCAAATAAGCTGAAAATGTTTATGAACATTTTGGTCAGATGAACCCTAACAGATACACCCCCCCCAAAAAAACACACACACGCACATAAAATGCTACGATCTGTATTATTCGATTTTCTCCTTCGTATTTATATATGGTCTTATCCTTTTCTTCAACTAAAGGTGAAAACAAAACGAGACAATATGACCGGGAAATGATCTAAAAACAAATACAAAAGTAATAATTCGGAAATAAAATATAATAGAAATAAAACTGGTTTCAGATAGAGAACAAAAACTCTCGATGACCAGAAATTGGCAGCTGATTTCTCCTCTGACCGAGTTCTAACAGCCCAGACGGAGGAAAAACTGGCTGCTTACATTCAATACCTCGAATACCAAACAAGTTACATTCCATCATCTCCGATCGGACCCAGAACTACCACCAGTCACGATAAAGGGATGTTCCATCAGGGAGACCCGTGCCTTGAGCACCTACTGGGACTTAAACTCAATCCAGACCTCAAGTAGAGCTTGTGCATACAATCCATCTCTAAAGATGTTGCAAAAATGGTCGGTTCCCTGTACAGTTTTAGAAAGTACCTGACTCCTCCTGCTATCATCTACCTTTGCAAGATTCAGATCAAGCCAAAAATGAAGTACCGTTGCGATATACGGACAGGAGCTGCCCAGTCTTCACTTTCCAGTCTCGGTAGAATCCAGAAGCGTCTCCGCGTCGTTGTCGCTGACAAATTATTTTCCACCCTACAACCCTTTTCCTCACAAACGAAACGTCACAAGCCTCTCGCCGCTCTTTTGCTATTTCCATGGAAAGTGTTCAGACGAACTACAATCCTTAATTCCTCTAATTCTAACCTTCAAGGCTAAGAGCCGCCATGCCACGAACATCGTAGCGAACCACCTCTATTCCCTTCGTATTCCTTTGGTGAGATGTAAGTTCAACTCTAGCTGCTCCATCCCACAAATCGCTGTTCTGCTGAACCGACTTCCACGAGGATTTTTTCTTGCTCACTACAGTCTTAGAGTTGACCGTTCTCTTCCCCACATATCCGCATAAACTGTGCCTCTTACTCTGTAACCCTCTACTCGAGTGCCATTGTGCATCATATATATATATATATATATATATATATATATATATATACTAGCAGCATGGTCCGGTGTTGCCCGTGCTTGATTCAAAAATCGTACGACCCATACAGCAATCGCTATCACTTGACTTAAAATATTTTTGCCCTTCCTTGCCTTTAAAGGAGTGCCCTTTACCGTGCTGATGTTGCTATATGCATTACTTCTTCTCTATCTCACACTGCAAATTTTTCTAAGCTCTATACTAAACATTAAATGTGTTACGAAAAAAGAACTAAACAAAATGAACACAAAACGATCAGCTTTAAAAAAGGACTCGTAACTGGAAAAACCGAATGAAAAATGAATGTTAACAACAAATACTTTTTCACACCCAACCCAGTTCTGCGGAATCAGAATCAAAGTTGAGTTTAAGCAAGGGAATGAGCCAATTGGAGTAAAGTGCCATGCAGATTTAAATTTTTCCCACTTGTGACGAATGCAGCTATGGATTTTTTTTGCATGCTAGTTAACATTCGTGTCAGTCAGCTGTTGGCTTTCACGCTGGCCAATAGAATCTTCCTGGCTATTCGTGGCAACCAGCTATAGGCTCTCACTCTGGCCAGTAGAAAATAGACCCAAACTACATGAAAACTGCCGTAGAAGCATGAAAAAATCGATTATTTCCATTATCGATGGGAGTTGGGAAATGCAACGTCGGTCTTGGACTTTCCACTAACTTGGAGCATGTAAATTTTGGAACAAAACTGTCGAAAATTGGGCCGTGCATTCGTTACACATAGACACACATCCTGCCTTTTATATATATATATATATATATATATATATGTGTGTGTGTGTGTGTGTGTGTGTGTGTGTGTGTGTGTGTGTGTGTGTGTGTTATGCAGTACTGTCAAATAACAAAGCTATTACATAAATAAATTAAATAGTGTTGCTGATAGCCTTTGGTAATGTGGATGAATGGTTAAAACATATTCTGGGTCGTAGAGATCGGGTTCTGGGGAGGTTCACTTACACCATCTTTTTTCTTTCTTTCTTTATTTATTTTCTATTAAATTTAATTAATATCTCTCACGTACTTACTTGTCACACAGTATAAAATATTCTCCAGACACGGGTACAAATTTTATCCATGGCGTTCATATCCGGAGAATATAATTTAAATCGACGATATGAATACGGCTAACATGCAGTTCTTCAATCTTTTGTAAAAATGCGAGCACAGTGAACACAAACCTGGCGCACACAGAGATAAAGAGAGGGAGAGAGAGAGAAAGGGAGGGGGGTGAGAGAGACAGAAAGATTGAAAGAGAGAGGGGTAACGAGAGAGAGGGAGAGTGAACAGCGGTGTAAAAAAGGTTAAAAGCTAGAGATTTATATAATAGAATTATCCGTGGGCACCTCGACGTGGTGAAATAGTTAGCAAGCATGACTCCCTAGAACCTTTAAAACTGAGTAGTGAGTTCAATCCTCACTGTGGGCTCCGTGCTTTCGGCCTTGTGCTATATGTAAATTATGCATGCAAGAAGCGAAGGTCAAATGTTATTTTTGCGCAACTTCAATAGGAGTAGATAGGTTTGCCTATCACCCAGTCCACATTCCTTCACCGTCTGTTGGACAAGTGGAAACGCTACTCCCCATGTTTAGAATTAGGTTTCCTGTTCCTTCGCGGAAAAACTTCTCGTTCTCTTTCATTTCCAGTAACCGCTTGCGTCTTAATGTCATTATCGCCATCTTTTGTCTTCATGAAATCTTTACTTTTATTGTCCTTTATGCTCGTTAAAGTCTTCTCATTCGCTTACACTCCTAGTATCCCCGTCCTTCTTAGTAGCATTATCGCCATCTTCTCACTTCCTGTAACTGTTCTTTTATTGTCCTTTCTACTCACTAAGGTCTTCTCATTCTCTTTCACTCCCAGTAACCCCTTCCGTCTTAGTAGCATTATCGCCATCTTCTCACTTCCTGTAACCTGTTCTTTTATTGTCCTTTCTACTCACTAAGGTCTTCTCATTCTCTTTCACTCCCAGTAACCCCTTCCTTCTTAGTAGCATTATCGCCATCTTCTCACTTCCTGTAACCTGTTCTTTTATTGTCCTTTCTACTCACTAAGGTCTTCTCATTCTCTTTCACTCCCAGTAACCCCTTCCGTCTTAGTAGCATTATCGCCAACTTCTCACTTCCTGAAACATGTTCTTTTATTGTCCTTTCTACTCACTAAGGTCTTCTCATTCTCTTTCACTCCCAGTAACCCCTTCCGTCTTAGTAGCATTATCGCCAACTTCTCACTTCCTGAAACATGTTCTTTTATTGTCCTTTCTACTCACTAAGGTCTTCTCATTCTCTTTGACTCCCAGTAACCCCTTCCGTCTTAGTAGCATTATCGCCATCTTCTCACTTCCTGTAACCTGTTCTTTTATTGTCCTTTCTACTCACTAAGGTCTTCACATTCTCTTTCACTCCCAGTAACCCCTTCCGTCTTAGTAGCATTATCGCTATCTTCTCACTTCCTGTAACCTGTTCTTTTATTGTCCTTTCTACTCACTAAGGTCTTCACATTCTCTTTCACTCCCAGTAACCCCTTCCGTCTAAGTAGCATTATCGCCATTTTCTCACTTCCTGTAAACTGTTCTTTTATTGTCCTTTCTACTCACTAAGGTCTTCTCATTCTCTTTCACTGTCAGTAACCCCTTCCGTCTTAGTAGCATTATCGCCATCTTCTCACTTCCTGTAACCTGTTCTTTTATTGTCCTTCCTACTCACTAAGGTCTTCTCATTCTCTTTCACGCCTAGTAACCCCTTCCGTCTTAGCAGCATTATCGCCATCTTCTCACTTCCTGTAACCTGTTCTTTTATTGTCTTTTCTACTCACTAAAGTCTTCTCATTCTCTTTCACTCCCAGTAACCCCTTCCTTCCTAGTAGCATTATCGCCATCTTCTCACTTCCTGTAAACTGTTCTTTTATTGTCCTTTCTACTCACTAAGGTCTTCTCATTCTCTTTCACTCCCAGTAACCCCTTCCTTCTTAGTAGCATTATCGCCATCTTCTCACTTCCTGTAACCTGTTCTTTTATTGTCCTTTCTACTCACTAAGGTCTTCTCATTCTCTTTCACTCCCAGTAACCCCTTCCGTCTTAGTAGCATTATCGCCATCTTCTCACTTCCTGAAACATGTTCTTTTATTGTCCATTCTACTCACTAAGGTCTTCTCATTCTCTTTCACTCCCAGTAACCCCTTCCGTCTTAGCAGCATTATCGCCATCTTCTCACTTCCTCTAACCTGTTTTTTTATTGTCCTTCCTACTCACTAAGGTCTTCTCATTCTCTTTCACTCCCAGTGACCCCTTCCGTCTTAGCAGCATTATCGCCATCTTCTCACTTCCTGTAAACTGTTCTTTTATTGTCCTTTCTACTCACTAAGGTCTTCTCATTCTCTTTCACTCCCAGTAACCACTTCCGTCTTAGCAGCATTATCGCCATCTTCTCACTTCCTGTAAACTGTTCTTTTATTGTCCTTTCTACTCACTAAGGCCTTCTCATTCTCTTTCACTCCCAGTAACCCCTTCCTTCTTAGTAGCATTATCGCCATCTTCTCACTTCCTGTAACCTGTTCTTTTATTGTCCTTTCTACTCACTAAGGTCTTCTCATTCACTTTCACTCCCAGTAACCCCTTCCGTCTTAGTAGCATTATCGCCAACTTCTCACTTCCTGAAACATGTTCTTTTATTGTCCTTTCTACTCTCTAAGGTCTTCTCATTCTCTTTCACTCCCAGTAACCCCTTCCGTCTTAGCAGCATTATCGCCATCTTCTCACTTCCTGAAACATGTTCTTTTATTGTCCTTTCTACTCACTAAGGTCTTCTCATTCTCTTTCACTCCCAGTAACCCCTTCCGTCTTAGTAGCATTATCGCCAACTTCTCACTTCCTGAAACATGTTCTTTTATTGTCCTTTCTACTCACTAAGGTCTTCTCATTCTCTTTCACTCCCAGTAACCCCTTCCGTCTTAGTAGCATTATCGCCAACTTCTCACTTCCTGTAACCTGTTCTTTTATTGTCCTTTCTACTCACTAAGGTCTTCTCATTCTCTTTCACTCTCAGTAACCCCTTCCCTGTTAGTAGCATTATCGCCATCTTCTCACTTCCTGTAACCTGTTCTTTTATTGTCTTTTCTACTCACTAAGGTCTTCTCATTCTCTTTGACTCCCAGTAACCCCTTCCTTCCTAGTAGCATTATCGCCATCTTCTCACTTCCTGTAAACTGTTCTTTTATTGTCCTTTCTACTCACTAAGGTCTTCTCATTCTCTTTCACTCCCAGTAACCCCTTCCGTCTTAGCAGCATTATCGCCATCTTCTCACTTCCTGTAAACTGTTCTTTTATTGTCCTTTCTACTCACTAAGGTCTTCTCATTCTCTTTCACTCCCAGTAACCCCTTCCTTCTTAGTAGCATTATCGCCATCTTCTCACTTCCTGTAACCTGTTCTTTTATTGTCCTTTCTACTCACTAAGGTCTTCTCATTCTCTTTCACTCCCAGTAACCCCTTCCGTCTTAGTAGCATTATCGCCAACTTCTCACTTCCTGAAACATGTTCTTTTATTGTCCTTTCTACTCACTAAGGTCTTCTCATTCTCTTTCACTCCCAGTAACCCCTTCCGTCTTAGCAGCATTATCGCCATCTTCTCACTTCCTGAAACCTGTTCTTTTATTGTCCTTTCTACTCACTAAGGTCTTCTCATTCTCTTTCACTCCCAGTAACCCCTTCCGTCTTAGTAGCATTATCGCCAACTTCTCACTTCCTGAAACATGTTCTTTTATTGTCCTTTCTACTCACTAAGGTCTTCCCATTCTCTTTGACTCCCAGTAACCCCTTCCGTCTTAGTAGCATTATCGCCATCTTCTCACTTCCTGTAACCTGTTCTTTTATTGTCCTTTCTACTCACTAAGGTCTTCACATTCTCTTTCACTCCCAGTAACCCCTTCCGTCTTAGTAGCATTATCGCCATCTTCTCACTTCCTGTAACCTGTTCTTTTATTGTCCTTTCTACTCACTAAGGTCTTCACATTCTCTTTCACTCCCAGTAACCCCTTCCGTCTAAGTAGCATTATCGCCATTTTCTCACTTCCTGTAAACTGTTCTTTTATTGTCCTTTCTACTCACTAAGGTCTTCTCATTCTCTTTCACTGTCAGTAACCCCTTCCGTCTTAGTAGCATTATCGCCATCTTCTCACTTCCTGTAACCTGTTCTTTTATTGTCCTTCCTACTCACTAAGGTCTTCTCATTCTCTTTCACGCCTAGTAACCCCTTCCGTCTTAGTAGCATTACCGCAACCTTCTCACTTCCTGTAACCTGTTCTTTTATTGTCCTTTCTACTCACTAAGGTCTTCTCATTCTCTTTCACTCCCAGTAACCCCTTCCGTCTTAGCAGCATTATCGCCATCTTCTCACTTCCTGTAAACTGTTCTTTTATTGTCCTTTCTACTCACTAAGGTCTTCTCATTCTCTTTCACTCCCAGTAACCCCTTCCTTCTTAGTAGCATTATCGCCATCTTCTCACTTCCTGTAACCTGTTCTTTTATTGTCCTTTCTACTCACTAAGGTCTTCTCATTCTCTTTCACTCCCAGTAACCCCTTCCGTCTTAGTAGCATTATCGCCAACTTCTCACTTCCTGAAACATGTTCTTTTATTGTCCTTTCTACTCACTAAGGTCTTCTCATTCTCTTTCACTCCCAGTAACCCCTTCCGTCTTCGCAGCATTATCGCCATCTTCTCACTTCCTGAAACATGTTCTTTTATTGTCCTTTCTACTCACTAAGGTCTTCTCATTCTCTTTCACTCCCAGTAACCCCTTCCGTCTTAGTAGCATTATCGCCATCTTCTCACTTCCTGTAACCTGTTCTTTTATTGTCCTTTCTACTCACTAAGGTCTTCACATTCTCTTTCACTCCCAGTAACCCCTTCCGTCTAAGTAGCATTATCGCCATTTTCTCACTTCCTGTAAACTGTTCTTTTATTGTCCTTTCTACTCACTAAGGTCTTCTCATTCTCTTTCACTGTCAGTAACCCCTTCCGTCTTAGTAGCATTATCGCCATCTTCTCACTTCCTGTAACCTGTTCTTTTATTGTCCTTCCTACTCACAAAGGTCTTCTCATTCTCTTTCACGCCTAGTAACCCCTTACGTCTTAGTAGCATTACCGCAACCTTCTCACTTCCTGTAACCTGTTCTTTTATTGTCCTTTCTACTCACTAAGGTCTTCTCATTCTCTGTCACTCCCACTAACCCCTTCCGTCTAAGTAGCATTATCGCCATCTTCTCACTTCCTGTAACCTGTTCTTTTATTGTCCTTTGTACTCACTAAGGTCTTCTCATTCTCTTTGACTCCCAGTAACCCCTTCCGTCTTAGTAGCATTATCGCCATCTTCTCACTTCCTGTAACCTGTTCTTTTATTGTCTTTTCTACTCACTAAGGTCTTCTCATTCTCTTTCACTCCCAGTAACCCCTTCCTTCCTAGTAGCATTATCGCCATCTTCTCACTTCCTGAAACATGTTCATTTATTGTACTTTCTACTCACTACGGTCTTCTCATTCTCTTTCACTCCCAGTAGCCTCTTCCTTCTTAGTAGCTTTATCGCCATCTTCTCACTTCCTGAAACATGTTCTTTTATTGTCCTTTCTACTCACTAAGGTCTTCTCATTCTCTGTCACTCCCACTAACCCCTTCCTTCTTAGTAGCACTATCGCCATCCTTTCACTTCCTGTAACCTGTTCTTTTATTGTCTTTTCTACTCACTAATGTCTTCCAATTCTCTTTCACTCCCCGTAACTCCTTGTGTCATAGTGGCAATACAACTTCTGATTTCGGTGTCACATTTCCCCTCATCTGTTAAAACACTTCCTAGATATTTCAGTTTTTGACTAGCTGGATTTTGGCGCCTCCATTTCGAGGTTCGAGGTTTTGCCGACAAACGCACATTCTGCCTTCTTATACTTAATGTTTCTTCTCGCTTTTCTTTTCACTCTTCGCCGGCCTCATGTCCCGAAAGTCGCAAATTACAGAAGGCTTCTCTCTTAGCAATACCTCGACCTCGGAAAGGAGCTCGGGTCATTACCTGGTGAGTGGGGCGTCCCTAAAAGCTGAAATGCCGTGGGGAATTCAGTCATTTTTAGACCCTGATCCCTCGGAGGAACAAATAAAACGTGATTCTCCGCTTTAAACTCGAACCTCTGCCACATTTCCTTCGAGTGAGCGAGCGAATAAATAACCGGTTTCTTTAACGCGCATTCTCGAGAGAAAAAAAAGAAGAGAAAATTTCTACCCACGTTCACTTCGTCCCCTCTTGAAGAATAAATTTTGCTTCTGCTCAAATATCCCCGGAATTTTTTTATTGCTACTAACCCGCTGTGTAACAGCTTATACTTCAAGCGTTCTAGTTTTATAGTGTTTATATTGTGAGCTGCAATGCCGTGTGTATTCATTTACAACCTGTGTACGTCAGTAATTAATTTTTTATGTCTTTGTCATTAACTGGGTAATGAGTAATAAAACAAATATTCAGAATATTTCCGTACCTGGGCATCAAAACTGTCGCAGGCACTGAGAATTCTCGCTACGCCATTACATAAATCTCAAGCAGCCATGTTTTAAACAGTAATAAAAGTAACACCGAAAAGCATACATATATAACGAGAAGTTCACCAATTTGTAAAAGGCTTCGACTGAATTTTTTTTTTTTTTTTTTTACGGTGAAGCTCACTCTGTACAAGGACAGGGGGACACTCGAAAGTAGTGGGTAACAGAAAAGAGTCACAGGTGGGGAAAATAAGAGTTAAACCTAGACTTGATCAGGTTAAGAATGTTGTGTTCAGGGAAGCATCCTCTTGGGAGTCGGTTCAACTGAGCAGCGGTTCGCAGGAAGAAGCTGGTCGAGTGGAACTTGCTTCTCACCAAAAGAATATGAAGGGAATGACGGTGGTTTGCTACTATGGAAGATAACCGTTAACCTTAGCCATGAACACTTTAGGATTGTAGTGCTCGGGGAAGCATCCTCTTGGGAGTCGGTTCCACAGAGCATTAGTTCGCGGGAGAAGCTACTTGAGAGGAAGTTACTTCTCATCAAAGTAATACGGAGGGAATGAGGGTGGTTTGCTAATATGGAAGATAACGGTTAACCTTAGCCTTGAACAGATTAAGATTAAGATTCTAGTGATCGGGGAAGCATCCACTTGGGAGTCGGTTCCACAGAGCAGTTGTTCCCGGGAAGTGGAACTTACTTCTCATCAAAGTAATACGGAGGGAATGAGGGGGGTTTTCTACTATGGAAGATAACGGTTAAACTTAGCCTTGAACAGATTAAGATTGTAAGATTTAAGCCGAGTTCTAAGAAACAGAATAAAATTGTTAAAAACAAAGACTGATGAAATGTTACGTAATATCAATCGTCCAATATGACAGTGAATACTGAACAACTGCGTGAAAACCTCCGGTGAAAATGATAAGAACTAATTATTAGTTTGGTGCAAAAATAATATCGTTTTTGACGTTAAAAAATACGTCAAAAAACGATATTATTTTTGCACCAACCTAATATAATGTGAAAATGCTTACTCTTTGATGCTTTGCAGAAAGAGGTCTTAATAAGTGGGGAGTTCGGATTTTTTTTTTTCAGTGTGCAATAAACATCTTAAAAGTGGTTCGGAAAAACATTTGAAGAAGAGACTCGAAACAAAAGAAATGTCCTTCTACAGAAGGATGCCGAGGATACTATGGACAAAACATGTGAGCAACGACGAAGCTTTAAAAAAAAAACTGGAAATAAAAAGGAAATATATACTTAACATCAGGAAGAGACAGTTGAAATTTCTGGGGCATATAAAGAGAAAGGACCGCTTGGAAAATATGATACTCACAGGACAGATTGAAGGCACGAGGAACAGAGGAAAACAAGGCATAACATAGTGAGTTTGACTAAACGGTTAATGAAACAAGGCTTAAGAGAAATAACAAAAAGACAAAACTTATTAAGAGCTACGAAGAACGGGAAATTGTGGAGGGCCATGATCGCCAACGTCCTGAAGGGACACGACGCACAAAAAAAGAAAGAAGATTGTTTACACAGTCACACCAAAGCCACTCAGTGAATATAGTCACTGAATGAAGTTTACTGTTGTACGAACGTAAGAAGTGGCGGCAAGGAGTGCAGATTATGAGAATATGTAACATAGAAAACGGTTGATCGTAGACCTGACTCTAGCGATCGAGGAAGCATCCCCTCGGGAGGAGTCTGTTCCAGAAATTAACGGTTCTTGGGAAGAAGCTACTTTGCTTTACTAAAAATCACTAGCGAGAATATTAGTAAGTTACTAACTATATTACTAAGTTTGTTTTTTTTTGCTTTGTTTTTGTTTTTGTTTTTTTTTCTCATTAATTATTGAATCCAAATCTTTATTTACACTATTTACATTGTTCGGACTGTTTTAATATCGCATTCACAATGTTTCGGTCGTTGTACGCTCCAGCTTTCTTCAGGTCATAGAATGTATCACTTATAGCTCGCCCTTATTGTCAATCAGGGTATGTAAAGTACACACCTAAAAAATTCAATTTCATATTTTACCAAATGATGGCAGCAGCACCGTGTCTACGCCTTTGGCGGTGTGAACCCTGACCTTGGCCTTTTCCAGTCAATTTCTGAAATCACTACCTATTGTGTAGAGACACAAGGCCCAGTTCAGTTCGGTTCGAAACTCCAACAAATACCACCTGATGAAGGCCGGGGCGTACAACGGTCGAAACGTCGGGCAGTAAACACGAGGACAACAGTCCGAACAGTGTAAATAGTTTAAATCAAAGGTGTCCAAACTTTTTTTTCGAAGAAGGCCAGATTTGATAAGATATGCGTGAAGGCCAATCATTCTGCTTGACATTCTTTGAGCCATTAAAATTAAATGCAAATAAACAATCTTATGAAAATTTTATTGCACATTGCATATTTTCATTTCTTCGCGTGGATGGTAAATAAATTTAAACAGGTCTTACCAAAATCACTCAGCTTGTCATATCTGAAGCACATATAAGATGAAGTAAAATATGTCTGAGAAAATAGAACTTCCAAGAAGCTGTAATATATCTCAGCTTAATCTTAAACATTACATATTGATAATTAATGTTGCTTGTCAACTTTTAAGCTAAAACCATATGAATGGTGGCATATCTACAACATTCATCGTAGTAAGAAATACAAAACATAAAATAACACAAGTCAAAGTGGCCAAAATTATTTTGACCAACACAAAACAAATTTAATTCACTTTTCGATTTTCGAATTTATTTATATTAAATAACCAAAACAAATAACTTGCTTGAACTAATGCGAAAAGTGATACTGTGGTCTGGACTGCAATATGAAGGCCAGGTCTGTTTTAAAGACAATGATTTTAGAAATTGGCTGGAGAAGACTAAAGTCAGGGTCACACCACCAGAGGGGCGACAACACAGTGCTGTTGCCATCTTTTAGTAAAACATGAAATTGCATTTCTTAGGTGTGTACTTTACATAGTCTGAATGACAATACGGGCGGGTGATACATTCTGTGACAGAAAACGGGGGTCATATGAAATTTGATCGCGGGCCGTAATTCCACCTCGGGTCGGACTTTGGACATACCTGGTTTAAATAGTTACTATGCCCTCATCTCGGGCATATAGACAAATATTTATTTGTTTTATTTTATTTAATTTTTTTTTTTCCTTGTTTTTTATTCATCGTAAATTTATATTCCAGGTTATTACAACTCATCTGACGGAGCTGTCCGACTCGAAGACGGAAACTACCGAATCATCGGCAGGATCGATGACGTCATTAACGTCAGCGGACACCGTCTGGGTACAGCTGAAATCGAAGATGCGATGGCAAGTATTTTATTCTCCGTCAAACATAAGAAACGTTGAATTATTTGATTGAATCAGAAATAATTTCCATTTTTTTTTTGGGGGGGCGGACCAGTTGCAATGATGAATGTTCCATCCTAACCAATTATTATTTAAGTATATCATAACAAGCGATGAAAAATGGGTTGCATACAACAATGTTCAAAGCAAAAAGGCAGTGTATTGACTAAATAAATTAAATAGTGACGCCCAAACTGGGGTCACGTTTTCAAAGACACCAAATTAGCGGAAATTAATTGATGAACTTTAGTATCTTTTAAAGCCATGCTGGGTTTGAGAATAAACTACATCCGGCAGCAAGGCTTCTGATCGGGAGGTTTTGAGGATCGATGACCCACTTCTTAATTGTTATTGCTCCCAGGACCACCCTAACCCAGCGTGGTAGCACCTGTTAGGCTCCCAACTATGATTATATGGTTAACCCCAAATTGGTGGTGACTATAAATCTACTTGGGAGATCCTGCTTTTGATTTTCATTGGTTGATTGGTGTCGATGTTAATGACCCGTTTGTATGCTTCCAGTTTTTCATGCTCTCCGTCATGAATTTGACCGCTGTGAAGACATACTCTATATATCTTTAGGCTCTTCTTTATCCATGAGTGTGGGACAGTCGAATGCCTTTCAGTAGCCGATCCATGCTGCCAATAAATTTCTGTTTTCATCACTTCCAATATTGTTTTATTGATAATTATGGGGTCACATTTTCAAAGACACCAAATTAGTGGAAATTAATTGATGAACTTTAGTATCTTTCAGGAGCCGATCCATGCTATCGATAAGTTATTATTATTATTATTATTATTATTATTATTATTATTATTATTATTATTATTATTATTATTATCTGTAGTTATTGTTGTTATTGTAGCAGAGCCGGGGCTACAATTGAAATAGATGCGGTTGTTTATGCATTAGGTTGAAGTGGTTGATAAGTTTCAAAGAAACCGAATTCAACATTTTGAAAAAGGAGTAATTTTTGAATATACGCTCTTTTAGCGCTAGAGGGCGTCGTCAGTGGTGTTCTGGAGATGGATCATTGGGCAGTTTCGGGTCTTTCAAACATCATACTGACCTCACCAAATCGACCCCTTCAGAGCTGACCAGACTCTGAAACGCCCTCTAAAAAATGCTTGTAGACACTGACTTCTATAAATATACCCAGTTATCACATATTTGATTAGAGATTAACCAACAGTCAATCACAACGGTGCGAATTCTATTTAAGCTGTTTACGGGTAATTTTTTTTTTTCCTTTTTTTTTTCTTGTGGACAACCCTTCATCGGATACTTAGAAGGTAATTATGTTTTCCGTTTTTACCCATTTCCCATCACGTTTCATTTCACCAGCAAATAATTACTATTTACAGAGATAAGACAATACGGCCATTAAAATTAATAAATAAATTCCAGCGAATTAAGCCGACAGTGCTTATAAATATAATAAAACGTTTAAACTGTTTACGAATAAATAAACATAAAATAAAATAAATAAATTACAGAGAGTTAAAACCGAGAGATCTTATAAATTACATAAAACATTTAAAACCTATTGACGAATAAAAAAATAAATTAACATAAAAATAAACAATTAATAAGTTACAGCTAGTTAAAACCATGTTAATGAGTAAAAAAAAAATAATAATAATCTCGTTTATGCGATTAAAATGAATAAATACAACGAATTAAACCAAGAATGCTAATAAATATCTTAAAACGTTTAAAACATGTTGGCGAGTAAAATCCCTAATCTATAAAATATAAAATTAAATTTGTTTTTCGTTAGAAACGAAACGAGAAGGGGGGTAAAAAAAAAAAAAAACTATTGGTGAGAAATTCGTGATCAATCATGCTTTGCATAAAGTCAAATAGTTGGGGAGAAAGAAAAAAAGATAAAAAACGGAAAATAAAGTCAGTCAAAATGCAGGAGGACGAAAATGGACGTAATGAGGACGAAAATGGGGGAAAAGACTAAAAGACGAAAATGGACATCTTTTGAACGTTACGACGTTATGCAAAAATTAACGTAACGGGATAATAATGGTTATGTGAAAAAAACAAAACAAACAAATTCAACATTTACGCCAAAGTGAAAAAAATAATAACTAAATAACAAAAAGGATAAGTAAAATAAAGATAAATAAGTAGAATAGGATATAGAATGAAACGAAAACGTTTTCCTTCCTCCTTTCCTTTGAAGGTCCTTGTGTATTATTTACAATGGCTGACAAACGAACCGTGTAAAAAAAAAAATAAAAATAAAACGACTGTTTTCGATTATACGTATTTACAAACCGATTACGGCATATCAAGTTAGTTAAAAGTTGTGGCATATGTTTACACTATTTACATTTAATATACAATGATATATAAAAAAAAAAAAATTACACTTTTACATTAATTTAGGCTTTCCCCAGTTTGCTCGACCATACACTTACCCGTTTTAGCCATAGCCATTTAGCTGTTCTTTCTGCAGTCTCGATAATGGTTTGGATGGCTTTTCGTTTTTTTGTTCCCACTATCCCAATGTCTGTTAAGGCGCTGACCAGTGATCTTGCCACAAAACCCCTTGTGCCTACTTCGATTGGTTTGCAGCTTGTCTTCCATCCATTATTCCTACAACTTTCCACTAATTCATCGTATTTTAGTTTTTTCCTTTCACTGGCTTCTTCTGCGTTATCCTCATAACAGACTGTTAGTTCCCACATGATGACTTTCTTTAGTTTATTAGAAAAAAGGACTAGCTCTGGACGCAATCGGGTTTTAGAAATGTGATCGGGGAAATTTAGCCTTTTACCTAAATCCCCAGTCTGTTGCACATGATAAACAGTTGGGTGTGGTCATTTTCTTTGGGTTCGGTTTCGCGCCAGCTTTAATAAAATTTATAAAATTCATGCTTGAATTCGGTTTGTTTGTATGGATGGCTGGGCTAACGACTTCCGCAATTTCTTTTAGTATTTGATCATGGCGCCATCTATACCTACCGTCTGCTAGGGCTGATTTGCAGTTACTAAGTATGTGTTTTAAAGAACCTATTTGACCGCATAGGGGGCATGAGGGCGATTCTGATTTAGTCCATAATTGAAGGTTAACGGGGCTTGGTAGAAGGTCATAAACAGATCGGATCAAAAAGTTCAAGCCCAATTCGTTACGCCATAGATCTGACCATCCAACTTTCCAAGGTATCATAGTCTCCCATTTTGTCCATGATCCTTGTTGTTTAAACCAGATCATCTTTGCCACTCTCATTTCCTCTTCCCCTGCGCGAATTTCGTCCAGTAAGAGTTGGTGCCTTTCCTTACCTACGGCTTTGTCAATTCTAACAGTAGGAAAGAAACCCAGCCCTGCCCAACCCGTGGCGACAGTGCCCAGCACCACTTTTTCGCGAAGACGCTCTTCTGCCACTTTCAACTCCTTTACAGCTTTCCATTTTCTCCCAGTGTAAACCTCAACATTTGCTCCTGTCACTTTTGGGTCCTTGGAGAACTTGTATTGAATTATTGTTCGCACCTTAGCGACTTTATATTCTTCCACGAGGCTTTTAAAGGGTAGTTGAAGAATGTTGGAGTTACCGTAAAGGGCAACGCTACTTAGACACTTTGGTAGACCTAGCCATCTCCGTAATCGGGAGTTGATGTTTTTTTCTGTGTGTTCTACGGTAGAGGTAGTAAGCTCATAGATAGACAAAGGCCACAATATTTTGGGAAGGATAACATGTTGGTAAATCCAAGCTTTGTATCGACCGGGTAAGCCAGACTTGTCTACTTTATCTAACCAGGCTTTCAGGTTATCCTTTGTTTCTTGGATTGCGACCGAGTCCTTCAGGGTATTATCAAAACGCTTACCCAAGTTCTTGATTGGGTTTTGCTTTATAGTCGGGATATACTCGCCAGACAATTTAAAGCAATCCCTCTCTGAAGTTTTCCCTTTTTTCACCACTAATGACGTCGATTTGGCGGCGTTGAAACTCATTCTTGCCCATAAAATAAGTTTCTCCAAGCCTTTTTAGTAACCACCTCGCACCAATCACAGACGAGGATGTTATAGTCATATCGTCCATGTATGACCTTATTGGCGGTAGCCGATGGCCAGATCTTGTTAACCGACCTCTGCATTCTATTTCCGCCGCTTTTATTAACATATTCATGGCCAAGTAAAAGAGGGTAGCTGAGATGGTGCAGCCTGTAATAATGCCTTTTTCCAGTGTGTGCCATGCAGATGTTGTATTTCCTGCTGCTGTTCTCATTTTGAAATTGTTATAATAATCTACTATGGTCTCTATAATTTGGGGAGGTACGTGGTGGCGGTTTAACGATTCTACTACCAATTTGTACGGGATAGAGCCATAGGCATTCTTAAGATCCAGCCACAGAAAAGCCATATCGCCCTTATGTGCTCTCACATCTTTTAGCAGCTGCGTGATGACACCTGTATGTTCTATGCACCCCAGTATGCCTGGAACGCCTCCTTTTTGAACAGAGGTGTCGATATACTTGTTCTTTAAGAGGAACTCTGTCAAGCGTCGATTCATAACGGTAAAAAATATTTTTCCTTCGACGTTCAATAGGGAGATGTACCTAAATTGGTTTACTGTACTTGCTCCTTTAGGGATCCATATTCCTTCTGAGCACCTCCATTGTACAGCTATCTTCCCTCTTCTCCAAACAATTTTTAACAACCTCCATAACATACGGAGCAACGATATATATATATATATATATATATATATATATATATATATATATATATATATATATATATATATATATATATATAGTATATACTATAGACTATACAATAGTCCGAATAATGTAAATACTATATATATATAGTATTTACATTATTCGGACTATTGTCCTGATCTTTGTCGCCATATTTACAACAACCTTTCGGCCGTTGTACGCTCCGGCCTTCTTCAGGTGGTTGGAATGTCGAACTGAACTCTTTATTTCGCTCAATGGGTTAGACTGTTCTAGGTCCTCGTTCCATGTTTAATGGCTGTCAGTTATCAGTTATCGCCTGCCTTAACCGGGTATTGAACTCATAGTCTTTGGGTCCTGTCACTGGATCTAACAAACACCTTTATCCACTGCGTCATGTGTCCTTGAGGGCATATGGCACAGTGGATAAAGGCGTTAGTTAAATATGGCGACAAAGATGAGGATAATAGTCCGAATAATGTAAATAGTTTACATAATACCTTATCTCAGAAATATATATATATATATATATATATATATATATATATATATATATGATTAGAAAAAAGGGTCCACGTGTTCTTCTTAAAATAGATAGGCTAGTTAATAAAACAAGTTTATTTTCATAAAAAGTTTCACCTATGGAAGAATCAGAAATCAAGTATTTTCTAATAATACGATTGCCACCATTTCTCTGTTTATTTCTCGGTCCGTTGATAAAGGGCACAGGCGTGTCCAAAAATTACGAACATAAAGTCTTTCTCTCCGTGCTTTATTTCTGTCATATGGTTTATAACTAATACTTTAATATATGTTTATGATACTGCTTATATTGGTACCCTTTCGTTTTCCTTGTTTTATTAACTAACCTATCTATTTTGCACACACACACACACATATATATATATATTTGAAAATATATTTATCCGAAATTTTTATTACTATAAACTTTATTTTTAGTACTTACACGTGTACAGAAAATTCCTGATGGCAAATGGGGATATGTGTTCGATTCCTGTCGGAATTTAATTTCACTGTTCCATTAAATAAAAAAAACTAGTGAGCAACGACGAAGTTTTGGAGAAAATGGAAACAAAAAGGTAACTTATATTAAACATCAAGGAGAGACAGTTAAAATTTCTAAGGCACATAATGAGGAAACAAGGCTCGGAAAATCTGACAGACACAGGACAGATTGAAGGCAAGAGGGACATAGGAAAACAACGCATAACCTACTTAGTGAGCTTGAGTAAATGGATGCCAGAACAAGTTTTAGGAGAAATAACAAAAAGACAAAATTTATTAAGAGCTTCAAAGGACCGGAAATTGTGGAGAGCCATGATTGCCTACGACCTGAAAGGCCACGGCACATAGAAGAAAAAAAAGAGGAAGATAAAATGTCGGACTGCAGCTCTTAATTTAATTTTAATATCAAAATATTTCGATGTTTCTGATAATGATTTAAAGCTTTTTTTCTGTAATTCCTTTCAAAATAAGAGTGAACCATTTTTCTTTATTCTTTTTTTTTTTTTTTTTTGTTATTTAAATACCTTTTCGGCGAATGAAGACATCAGCATGCTTTCAGAACATACAGATTTAAAAAAATAAAAATAAAAAATAAACAGCGGCAAACTGCTAATTAAATATTAAAAAGTTCCAGTCCTCTAAATATGGGAAGCTCGGCCTGTCTTGAAAATCAGTATTCAAAATCTTGGTTGAGGCTGGATTCGGACACTGACTCTAAACACGCCACTACATCAGACTCACTTTCGGGATTCGGGGGTATAGTTCTTCGCACTGATTAGACAAACCGTTGATGAAAGTATCTTGTCATTTTTTGCAGGGGGACCACCCAGATGTAGCAGAGTCTGCCGTCGTTGGCTACCCACATGACATCAAAGGAGAAGGTATGTGATTCTTACCATTATTTTCTTTCTATTTTCTTTCCCCTTGGCTAGATGCCTCACATGTCACTTAACAGAGGTAAGATCTGTAAAAAAAATTCTTGACAAAATTCAAATCCGCGACAGACTTTCTTCTCAAAATTTGTTTCCCCGTTTACAGTTCTCACGAGAAGGGATGAAACCGGTCGACTTGTGTTTGTGTTTTTGTTTTAAATTTTATCATAGGCCTATAGTAAAAAAAATGTCTTGCCTTTAATGCCATAATACGTTTTTGTACCATTAAAAACATATATATATATATATATATATATATATATATATATATATATATATATATATATATATATAAAAGAAAGAACAGTAAGATATATAATCCAGTGTTCTTATAGATATTTTTATTTATAAAAATAGTGCTCAATGTAAATTTACAGAGCATTAACATTACGGTTTTAACAGTAAAAAAAGCAGCACCATTCATTCATAGTTTGTCCGCTTTCAAAAAGGACCTACTGAAAATAATTAACAACATAAATTTCCATGATAATAAATCCTACTTCCAGAAACGCCGAGATAAGATAGTGAAGGACATTAACGCTACAGATAAAATTTTAGTAAAATCCGACAAAACTAGAAACTTTTATAAAACAACCATAAAGGAATACAACGACCTAATAAATAAGGACTTACATAAGAACTACAAGAAAGCAAATAAAAATGACCTCAACAGTTCGGGATATCAATACTAGCAGTAAGGAAATCACTGATGAACTAAAGATCAGTGATAGAGTAGGTCAACTATATCAAAAAGAATGCTACATAATCTTAAACGACCACAAATCAGATTTTGAGGCTAATCCCACTACAAAGATAATAAATCCTACAAGACCGGATATCGGAAAAATCAGTAAAATGATCCTTGAAAGGGTAAATAAACAAATTAAAGAAAAAAATAAGCCTGAAACTTTGGATTAATACCAAGGAAATGAAATACTTACATAAAAGAAAAAACATTGGTACACTAATGAAGTTTGATATTGATAATTATTACCAATCAATATCTAAAGAACTATTTATGAATGCGTTGGACTTTGCCACCCACTATACGGATATTGCAGATGAAGAAAAGAACATTATTCTATATGCGAAAAAATCAGTACTTATACATAAAGGTGAGCAATGGATTAAGAATTCTTATGACCACTTTGATATCACAATGGGATCACTAGATTCAGCTGAATCTTCTGATCTCATTGGTCTTTTTATTTTATACAACTTACAGCGCACTCTGATATTAATATAACTGACATTGGTTTGTACAGAGACGATGGACTTATGGTTATTAGAAACTCAACTAACTTCAAAATAGATAGAATTAGAAAGGTATTATATAAAGAATTTAAAAGCATGGGCTTAAAAATTACGGTTAGCACTAAATTAAAAAAGTGAACTTCCTAGATATAACATTAGATCTAAATTAAAATACATACACACCTTATAAAAAACCCAACACCAATCCTTTATATATACACCCTAAATTAAATCACCCCCCATCTATAATTAAACATATGCCGTTATCTATCAGTAAACAAATTAGTACAAATTCAGCAAATGACAAGATTTTCGATGAGCATATCAATTCCTATAATAAGGCTCTAAAAGAAAGTGGCTACAAAAACCCAAAACTAACTTATATAAAAAATGAAAATGGAAAACATAGAAAAAACAGATGTAGAAAAATAATTTGGTATACATCCCCATACAACCAAATGGTAAAAAACAAATTAGGACAAAAATTCCTCGCATTAATAATCAAGCATTTTCCTAGTGAAAGTAAACTAAGTACTATTTTCAATAAAAACACACTAAAATTGAGTTACAGCTGTACGGAAAACTTAGAAAAAATTATTAAGAAATATAATGCTAATATCTTAAATAAACACTTATACCAAAACCAAAAAAAAATAGACAATCGAAACATAAAATTAAAAATTGATGAAAATAAACAAACATTATGTAACTGTAGAAACCCTCATAATTGCCCTCTACAAAATAAATGTCGCACTTAATCATTAGTATACCAATGCAATATCTCTTAGATTAAAAGTCCTGAAAACATAAAAACGTATATAGGTTGCACTAGCCATGAGTTCAAAAAAAGATTCAACCAACATCAAAGTTCATTTAGGATAAATAAATATAAAAATCAAACATCTCTCTCGAAATACTTCTGGCACCTAAAAGAATCAAATAAAACACCTACAGTAAAATAGAAGTTAATAAGAAAAGCTAGAATATGTAGGTCCATAAACGACCCATGTCCTTTGTGCATACATGAGAAACTATATATTACTAATTTTAGAAAAATAAAAATTTACTGAATCAGAGAAATGAAATAGCTATTTTATGCCGTCATTGTCAAAAATTTTCCTTAAATAATATTTAAAAATAAAAATAAATTGAAAAAGTGCGATCAGGTAATATACATACTTATATTTAACATGAAAAAATAGTTTTATATACTGTAAACTGTAAGTAATTCTATTACATTTACTTGTTTTTTCTTAAAAAAAAAAAAGAAAATAGTCTATTAAAATAACAGTGAAAATATTTTAAAGTTGTATTTAAAATTGTAGTTAAAACGAATTCTAACCTAAACATCTTTTAAAATTGTAGTTAAATAAAACGTATTCTAACCTAAACACCTCTCAAAAAGTACCACCGACACTTAAATGAATCCAATAAAACACCTACTGAAAAATGAAATTATGACGAAAAGCTAGAAGATGTAGGCCATTGAATGACCCATGTCCTTTCTACATACATGTGAAACTATATATTACTAAGTTTATTAAAAAAAAAAATAAATAAATAAAGTTTGCTAAATCAGAGAAATGAATTAGGTATTTTTGCCGTGAGTGCCATACATTTTACTTAAATAATATTTAAATATAAAATTTTAAAAATCGTAATATACATATACTTGATATGGAAAAATAATTTTACTTACTGTAAGTAATTCTAATACATTTACTTCTATTAAAAAGAAATATAGTCTATTAAAACTAACAATGAAAATATTTTAAAGTTGTAATTAAAATTGTAGTTAAATAAAATGAATTCTAACCTAAACTTCTTTTAAATTGTAATTAAATAAAACGTTCTCTAACCTAAAGACCTCCATCTTAGTACTACACGCACTTAAAAGAATCCAATAAAACACCTACAGTAAAATTAAATTAATATGAAATGCTAGAAGATGTAAGCTTTTGAATGACCCATGTCTTTTGTACTTACATGAGAAACAATATATTACTAGGTTCATATAAAAAATAAAAGTTTACTAAATCAGTGAAATTAATTAGCTATTTTTGCCGTCATTGTCATAAATTTTACTTAAATAATATTTAAATATAAAAAAAAAAATTGTAACCTAAGAATATACATAATTATACTTGATGTGAAAATAAATATACTGTAAGGGATTCTAATACATTTAATTGTTCTTAAAAGAAATATAGTATATTAAAAATTAAAAATTAAAAGTGAAATGTTTCAAGTCGTAGTTAAATAAAACGTATTCTAACCTAAACACCCGCCAAAAATCTTTAAATATACAAATAGAAAAAAATGCCGTAAGAATTTTTGCCGTTAACAATAAAATTTTAAAACATCCAGACGACATGCATTTAACGGATGTCAGATTTCATGGACAAATACATCCCTACCCCCTACCAAAACGTAACTAATAACTGATACATCAAAATACAGACATAATGAACACGCAGACACCCCTTGTCTGATGGAAGTGGATTTATCTGTAACCTTGGAAACGTGAATTATGATTTTAGCTGTGTCTTTAAAACCCAGTAATTTTAAAAGTTACTCCAAAATTCGCTTGAGGATGAAATGGAACTAATGTCTTTAATTTAATTACTAAATTAAATTCGGAGCTTTTAGCTTCCATTTTTGAAACATAGTTAGAACTGTGTAGCGAAAAAACATATTTTAAATCAATTAATATATATATATATATATATATATATATATATATATATATATATGTAAGTATCTATATATGTATATGACTTATATATATATATATATATATATATATATATATATATATATATGGAAGCTTCATTAAATATGACAGACAAGGTGCTTTGTTTAAGTTTTTATATAATTTTTCATATGATCTTGTTTTTTCCCTTTTCCCTACATAAATTATACAAAAACTGTCCAAAAGTTTTATTTCTCCGAGTGCTTTCGGCTATACTTTAAGCCATTTTCAAGGATGAAATATATTAACTGTTATCTGGAAATAAATTGTTGTATGTATTTAGTATTATATAATGTTTCAATTTCAAAACACAGTCAACAGTGTCCATGTGTGTAGTTGATATATATATATATATATATTATTGAATGTGTTAAAATTCTTTAACTTTTTAACAAGAAAAATCTCAAGTTGATGTTGTAGTGGATGGGTTAATTATGTGGTAATATTTGTTGAGAATAGGTTGCGTGTCAATTAACTATTTCCACTAACATCAAAATAAAATACAAAATTCAACTGGATTGTTTTAAAACGTAATTAGATTTATTTAGGTTGACGTACAAGCATGCAATGAAAAGGTAGGACAGAGTCGTGTCCCTTTGATTTGGAATTATTGGTACCAGAGTTCATATTAAGAACAAGACATATTTAATTAGAAACTAATAAAACATTTATATACAATTCAAAACAATATACAAGCAGAATATTTGGTATATGTTATGTTGGCAAATGTGTAAGATGTTTTAGGTTTCAGAATGTCTTTCTTGTAATCGTTCGTTAATGTTGATATTAAAGTTGTTAATATTAAGTGTCTTTTAAACAGAAAGTTCTTAAGAATTAATTTGCCTTTTACTGTAATATTTTTAAGGTCGTTCGCACATAAATGTTTACTTCATAGTGAATGCAATTCACTTTAGATAAGCAATATCTGAGAAATAATGTCCACAGAGTTGGTTGAGTTTGAATTGTGAGTGAGTCAGCGTTGATGTACTTTTGCGCGGCAAAATCTGGTTTCGAACGACGTGGGGTAAGTTGGCAATTTCTCTGTGGTGCTGTCACTGACTGCTTTGGTCAGTCGGTTTTTATCTTTAACGTCTGGTCAGCAATGACTAAGACGGGAGTCGGTGAAGGTTACATCTTGGCACTTGGTAACTACTACTCAAAAAGTTCACACGTGTTCGGTTTATATAATGGTCAAGTGGCTCCTAGCATATGAGCGGGAAAACAGATTGGTCGCGTGCAGGCAGTTTGATTGGTCGGAACTGACCAATCAGCAAGCCAGATTGGAGGTGAATGACCAATGAATACTTGTTATATTGTATGAAAGTAGAATTTTACTTACCAGATAGGAAGAGTGCATTTCCTAACAAGAGGTAAGGCTGGTTGTGTTGTGGAAGATTCCACAATGTTAAAAATTGCCGCCAGACGTTGTTGATTTATTTAAGATGTAATGATCTATTATGACAGGTCTCTAATTTGTATTTAGATACATTGTATTTATTTTCAACTTTTCTAGTTGAATTTTTCGCCTATATTACATGATCCCTCATTACACCTAATTAGGTTACAATAAAATTTGTATTTTATATGAATACTACCATATGGAAATGGGGATGCAGTACAGTGTGGAGCCCCGTATCCTAGATTAGGGGTGGGCCCCCGTATTATATTAAGTTGGTGCAAAAATAATGTCGTTTTCTCACATATGTTACTATGTGATAAAACGACATTATTTTTGCACCAACCTAATAGATTCGATTTGGACCAAAAGACTCTTGCACCGGCCCTGCTGGCATGCAATATAATGATATATCTGTTGTATGTAGAATTCTTTTGATGTCTCTGTTTGTATTTCTGACGTCAAGACATTCTTTTGTTTTATTTTCCTTTTTCAGAATCCATGTTTTACTGCTTGCTTTCATGACAGACTCATTTAATGCTTTCATTAATGACAGACTCTGACAATAAATGACTCGTGTTTGTGGCTTCTTTTTTTTTATTGAGCAAAGATCTTTGTGACATAAAAACATTAAAAATCAGGATCAAAGCGCAGAGTAACAAGTAACAAATAACTTTTGAAAGATCGGCTTATTCAGTTGTCTCGGTAGCGCAGTAGGCAGCGCGTCAGTCTCATAATCAAATTAGAGGAAGAGTCATCTGAAGGCCGTGAGTTCGATCCTCACCCGAGGCATTAATTTTAGATTTTTTTTTTTTTCTCTTTTTTAAAAGCCATGATTCCGGTAGTAAATTTCTTCAAACAAAATGTTCCCTGACATATTTACGAAACTTTACGCTATGTTATCTCTCTACCTTTCCCACTTTTTTTTTTTTTTTTTTTTTTTAAAGAAATGTTTATGTGATATACGAAATTCTTTTGTTTAAAACAACAAAAAAAATATAAAACATTATAACATTTTACAAAAAATATCCACAAATAGTTGATCATAATGTTTAATTTTTTTCTTGTCATAAACGAGATAAAATGATAAAAAAAATACGTCAAAATTAATAATCAAGTTTAAGATAATCAAGTAAGAGACTTCACGTCAAAATCTCAAAAAATATTCTTCTTCATTTATGTGCCGTGTCCTTTCAGGACGTAGGCCATCATAGCTCTCCACCGCCTCATGTCCCTTGTAGCTCACAATAAGTTTGTCCTTTTGTTATTTCTCCCAGACCCTGTTCTGCGACCCACTTGCTCAAGCTCGTTAAGTATGTCACGCGTTTCTCTCCCTTGTTCCACTTTCCCTCTATCAGTCTTGTGAGTATCAGATTTTCCAAGTCCTCCTTTCTCGTTACGGTTCCCAGAAATTTCAGCTGCCTCTTCCTTTTAGTATAAGTTTCCTCATTGTTTGCATCTCTCATCGTTGCTCACAGGCTCAGTCCATGATATCCTTAGCATCCTTTTGTAGAACCATACCTCTGTTGCCTCGAGTCTCTTCTTCATCTTTGAGGAGACCGTCCAACATTCGCTACCGTAAAAGAGGACAGATATAACATAGCAGTTCAGTACACTTTTCTTTGTTACCAACGAAATCCTCTTGTCTCGTAATACTCTGCTTAGCTTTTGGAGAAAATATTACAGTACTATTATTATTATTATTATTATTATTATTATTATTATTATTATTATTGGCTACAATAGTGCATCCAATAAATTGTAAGGAAGAGACGGCTGTGGAAAAAGAAAACAAAAAAAACAAAGCAAAAAACAAAAAAAAAAAGAAGAAAAAGAACTTGATTTGGTTTGATTTGATTTGGCTTGTTTTGTTTTACGGCATATCAACATCTCAATGGGTTATTTAATGCCGACAAGATTTTGATTGCTGGTAATATTTTTATAATTTAACATAATATTATTTTTGGTTTTAAGTCAAGTACGGTGCCTTTCTTAAGGATGTTCATCTTTACACCAAGAAACTGATTCGATCCTTTAGTTGTTTGGTTTTGTTTGGTTTGTTTTACGGCATATCAACATCTCAATGGGTTATTTAATTCCGACAAAATTTTTATTGTTGGTAATATTTTTTTCCAATAATGTATTGCTGGTAATATTTTTTCCTTCAAAAATCTAATGCTGGTAATATTTTTTTTCCAATAATGTATTGCTGGTAATATTTTTTCCTTCAAAAATGTATTGCTGGTAATATTATATTGCTGGTAATAATTTTTCCTTCAAAAATTTATTGCTGGTAATAATTTTTTGCAAAGTTTTTCCCGTATTAAAACCTATTTTTACACTTTCATAGTATTTTGACAACCGTTTGGGGGCTAAATATTCGCCCATAGCTGGAACCCTAACAGGTGCTAACACTCTGGGTCAAGGTGGATCTGGGAACACCAGCAATTAAAAAGTGGTTCCACGCTTCTCAAACCTCCTGATCAAAGGCCTTGCTGCCCGATGTAGTTTATCGTCATACCCAGGATGGTCTGAGTGTGGAACAACAAGAAAAAGAAAAAACATTATTAGGAAGCGAGAACAATCAAAGAGTGCTCAAGAAATAGTAGATAACTTTTTTTTAATCGAAATTTGCACCAAGCAAGGCAGTAAAGAGGTTACTGGGTGTGAAAGAATTCGAAAACAGAAACATTATTAAGGAGCGAGGTCAACAGAAGAGTAGTCAGGAATATAGTAGATTACGATTGGCATTGCATTTAAATGTTGGAAGATCAAAGTTGGAAAGCATGGAGCCGGTAGAGTGTTCCACAAGCGAGAAGTGCAAGAAAAGGAACTGTTAGCATAGAACTTACGGTTGCATCTAGTCAACTCGGCTGTAATTGTAGGCAATCCAGTCCTGCGCTTATCTATTCATAAAGTCTAGGTACCATAGCGAAGAGCGATATGTATTTATAAATTATTAGAAAGTGTGGCACAAGGCCAAAATGTGGAATGGTGGGGAGGAAAGGATGGTCTTCTTCTGTCTGAACGTTAAACTTAGCAAGCCACAATCACTGACCCAAACACTCACAAGTTTTGGGGTCAGTGATTGTGGCTTGCTAAGTTTAACGTTAAGAAAACGTGGGAACAGTCGAATAGATTGTTCTACTGCGCTGTGACTGTTCGCAGCTGCTGTCAAACGCTCTGCCTTTGGGCAGAGAGGAACCCGGTCGAGGCTGTACCAAAGGGCAGAGTTTTGTCCGGGGAGTTAGATAGACCCGAACCCGTTTATACGGGTTCTACTGGAATATTTTTGTCCGAGCCTACGGGCTCGGAGAACCCACGGTAAACTCGGCCTTGTGCCACATACATCCCTCGTGGGGGAGGGGGGTGCTGTTAAATATTAACAGTCGAATAGATTGTTCAACCGGACTGTGACTGTTCGCAGGCTGTGCTGAAGGGCAAAGTTTCGTCCGGGGAGGTAGATAGACCCGAACCGGCTTGTGCGGGTTCTACGGGAATATTTTTGACCGAGCCTACGGGCTCGGAGAACCCACGGTAAACTCGGCCTTGTTCCACATACATCCCTCGTAGGCGGTGGGGGGGGGGGTTAAATATTATCACTGACCCAAACATACCAAAATATTCCTAATATCAAAACAACGCATTCTTACTTCATTGTCTCACTACGCGCGTGCGTGGAAAGGTGGCAGGTCAATCTGAACAAATGTGATGTCAACAATGAAGTTTATGAAGATCCATGTGGCGGGAAAATACAGAATTATATTATTTACCTAACCTCATATTTTAGTAACGTTTCTTTTCTTCTTTTTTTAAAAAATTTAAATTAGTTTTTATTCGATATTGTAGAAAAGTCATATTTATGGAACAAAATTCGAAAGCATTCAATTACATTTTAAACTTTTGCGGTTACGACTTACAGCTCAAATAAAAACAACTAAAACCAAAATTGTCGCATGTAAATGACGGCTTGTCGTTATTTGCAGAGTTAAAAGAAAGTACAATACATTTTTAAAGAAAAGGATATATTTTTTATGTAGTTTTACATATAGAACTCCCCATCAGTGGGAGTACATATGTGAATACATATTTAGAATAAAATCAAAAGACGTTTTTGAAAAAATAACTGAACCAGTAAATAAAATGTATATTTTATAATATATCACTTTTTTGTTTGCGCATGCATAGATGGGTCCGTAAAACGTGCGTGTGTGTGTGTATGTGTGGGTGTGATTAGAAATGTTCAGTCGTCAGTCACCCGGGAGAAAGAACACTTGACGTTGCTACCTACCCCAGGCGTACGTTGGTGTGTTCCTGCGTTACCCACTGGGAAACACGTTTCCCACTAGAGACTTACATGTTGATGTGTAAGCGGGAAAAGTAAGAAGAGAGTGAGAAAAAATATCGTAGAGTATTTATAGTCCGGAGAGCGTCCTCTAGTAGCGGTTTCAGCAAGTAAGTGGAGTTAACTCCTCAAGGTAAGCTTAAATATTATTGCAATACTTAAATACAGCGATCAATTTCTTACCCACGGACGTACGTACGTACGTACGCACTTTCACTCATTTCACAACCTTTGAACTTCAATTTTTTCACAATTTTTACACACATAATTGTTTTTGTTACCTGTATACCTTTCTTGTTAATACATTATTATTTGTTTGCACATAGTTGTTTCTTGATATTTTATAATGACGGACACACATGCAATTCCTTCATTTTTTGTTGTGGGTATTCCAGGAGACACATGTTTTCCCAGCTCAAACACACGACTTACACTACTGCCCGCAACACATTATTAAAACTTAGCAATTAGGAATTGTACGTGTATATGGGCGAAAGATATTATCCCCAGCGGAGACAAAGAGCGCCCTCTTTCAAGATGAAAGGAAGGAAAGAGGAAGAGGAATATTACGTTCGTCCTTTTATAGTCTTTAAATAGTGTCACGTAACAGGCATTTTGGTAGACCAGGTAGACCATATCTCTGTTGCCTGAAGTCTGACCGTGAGAAAATTGTCCCATCTACACTGCCATATTATAGGAGTTTATACATATATATATATATATATATATATATATATATATATATATATATATATTAACCGCACTCATTATTTTAATGAGGTTGCTTTGAAAATGATAAGAAATATCTTAGTTTTCTCCTGGCTCCAAGACCTGCAATACGCGTCCGTGATGTACTAACACCTTAACAGAGCAGAAGGAAGGACTAGAATACAAGAAAGGAATCGATTCCAAAACTCAATTGTGACTGAAAACATTTTATATACAGGACTATTAAGCTTTTCGGAAAATAATGTCCGGTTTTAGAATCAACTTTTATGCCTGAATTAATGTATTTGTACAATGTTTAAATCAGTCAAAATAGGAATCCTGAATATCTATATATTTCTGCAATTGAGTTACAAGATTATTTATACCTTTGCGATAAAACTCTAAAGGTTTGGACACCAAGAAGTATTTGAATGTAGTTTCTGCATCTTCTTTGCAATAGAATGCCTTTTGGCTTAAAAATATTACTAAGATGCATGAAAAGGTAGTGTTCAGTAGGTGAGAGATCAGGGGAATATGTTGGGTGTGGCAAAGTCCCGTTTCTCAAGTCGGTGACATTCTGAAGTGTCATCTCGGCAACATGTGGACGAGCATTGTCATGAAGCAGAATTGAACCTCGTCGATTAAAGAGTTCTACTCGCATTTTGCTTAATTGAATGTGCATTTCCTCCAGTTGCTGACAGTAAACTTTAGTAGCTCCTGGTTAGATTTTAGAAGGTTGTAATAAATAACAACTTTTCTATATTTTAAACTGAATATATTTTCTCAAAAATATAGTGTTTTAAATTAGTATTTTTTTTATTTTTATTTTAGTATTAGGCTGGTGCAAAAATAATGTCGTTTTCTCACATATGTTACTATGTGAGAAAACGACATTATTTTTGCATCAACCTAATATTTTAAATTTTGAATTTAGATTTTTAATTTGATTATCTTTCTGTCAGCAAAGCGACGATTACGAAACTAACACTGCCTGAAATATGATAATATTCAAACATTAATTCTATTTCTTTTTTTTTTCTCTCCTTCATTGTTTCAGGAATTTATGCCTTCGTTGTATTGAAAGACCACGTCACGCACTCTGACGACATCATCAACAAAGAACTGAAGACTTTGGTGAAATCAAAAATCTCCAGCTTTGCCCAACCAGACAATATTATGGTAAGAACGGATCTTGAACTTAAATTTACCTGAATTTAGCTATTAGTCTTTCATCTCATTTGAGCAGGATCCCCAGATTCTTCTTGAAAGTAGCCAGCGTTGGTGTGCTAACAACATCCCTAGCTGAAGAGTTTCACTTGTCTATCTCCCTTAAGGCAAATAAGGTATATCTTGCCACCGTTTTAGAGTGTTGTCTCATCTACTTGTATGAGCGACCACCAGTGGCGTAGCTAGGGGGCGGTCCGCTCAGGGCGGCACTTTTGGTCCGCGGTAAGTTTTCAGAAAAAAAAAAACAATAGCATAATATCATTATTTAAAAAAAAAAAAGCAGCGATAAGGAAGAAGATAGGGTTCAAATGAAGCAAATTTGCCTTTGATATGGCTGGCTCAAAGCCAGCCAACAAAAAAATTGTCTCCAAAACGCGCTGTCAGCTGGTGAGGATAAACCCCACTTACACGACGTAAGCAAAATCTGAACATTTTTAAAGGGTTTGATGAGGGGTTGGATTAAGTGAATTTAGTTAATCCACTTTTTTTTTTTCACACCTGGGTTAGACGTAGATAGTCCAATAAAATTAATTTCACTTTTAAAAACTGAAGTAAATGTTATCATACTTTTGATTCTTAGTCTATTTTGCTTTATAAAACTTTAACTATCTAAACAAAAACAAAAAAATAAAGCATTGCATTGTTTTACTACGGTGAAAACTTGTAAACTGAAAAAAAAAATATCTCAAAAAAGTAACTCAGTCGTTCATCTCTTATGGATATCACAGATTTTACAAGTACACGAATATACTGACTACTGAGGGGTATTAAAATTGCATTGAACCAGTTCGGAAAAAGTGTGTTTATTTGCTTACCAGTATTGTAAAAATCATGGCTTTTAAACAGTTTCGAACCCTGACCGCGTGAGGTTAATACATTCATTTATCTTAACCTAGAGAATATTTCTTATTATCTATTAATAATGAATTAATGTAAATATAAATAACTAGACTGCCATTGTGGAACAGACTCCCGCGTGGTTGCTTCCCTGAACGCTACAATCTTAACGAATTCGAGTCACGGGTCAATTTTTATCTATCCTCCTCATCCTGACATCTTCTCTTCTCTTCATAATTACTCAAATTAGCCTCTCAAAGATGGAATTGTCAAAGGTACATTTAAGGCACATAATGCTTTATGAGTTTAAAAAAGGGAACTCTACAGCTGAAGCGACCTGAAATATTCACTCAGCTTATGGAGAAGAATGTCTGATTGAAAGAACTTGCAGAAGGTGGTTTACCAAATTTAGAAGTAGAAAGTTCAGCCTTAAAGATGAAGACTGAACGGGACGTCCAGTTGAGTTTGATGATGAGCTCCTTGTAGCATCGCTTGAAGAAAATCCTGCAGTATCAGTTGAAGAATTGGCAATGGAGCTTCGTTCAAACCATGCTCATCGTCATCTTCAAGAACTTGAAAAGGTTCCTAAACTTGGAAAATGGATCACTCATAAATTGTCTGAAGTCAACCACAAATCCCGAACTGACATCTGCTCTTCTCTTCTCTTCATTCTCGTGAACTCATCTCGCCCTTTTTTGATAGACTTGTGATTGGTGTTAAACATCGCAGAGAATTGTTTGATAATGGGAAAAAAGGCCGAAACACAACCAAGAAGGGGACTTCATGTGCAGAAGGTTATTCTCTCAATTTGTTGGGATTGTGTTGTGGTAGGATCCACCTAATTTGCATAGTGGAGTACCGACAATATAAATATGGTTGGTACCGGGAAGAGAGGGGAGGAATCAAGAGATTCAACCAAGTGACTCTGCCCGACTGCGACTCAGTCAACACATTCTCCAGGAACGGTCTTCCCAGGAATATACAAAAGACTATATGTAAATATTGTGTACACTTTCTTGTTTCAATACATTTTGTTCTAAGTACATTTTGTGTTGCATTATTATTCCATGCATTAGTCAAGTTTCAACAGATTGCAGAGGAAGAATTCACTTTGAGTTGCTACCAACTAATGCAACAATCAATGCTCAAGTCTACTGTCAGACATTAGAACATTTGAATGTGGTGTTGAAAGAAAAAAAATGACCTGTCTTAGTGAATCGAAAAGAAGTGATGTTTCGTCAGAACAATGCACGGCCCCACCCTGCAAATATCACATCCCAGAAGATTGAAGAACTTGGTTGCGAAAGAATTCCTCATTTACCTTATTCTCCCGACCTTGCTCTTTCAGACTTTTGTTCCGTAGCTTACAACATCATTTGGATGGATTGATTCTCAAAAGCCATGAGAAGGCCGAAACTGACATTTCAGAGTTCTTCTCTTCGAAACCGAAAGAATTCTTTATTAGTGGGATTAAAAAGCTTGTAAGCAGATGGAACGAAGTCATAGATAATCATGGAAACGACATTGATGAATAAATTTCAATATAATGCAAGATTTGATCACTCGTTCTTTATTATTCAAAATCCGGTCAGAACTTACAGGACATATAATTTGAAGATTTGAATGTGGCGTTGAAAGAAGAAAAAAAAGACCTGTTATAGTGAATCGAATAGCAATGGTACTTCATCAGAACAAGACACGACCCCACACTGTAGAAATCACATCCCATATTTACTTTATTACTAGTACTGATTCACGGCAAATTCCTTAAGTCGATCTTCGCTGAGCTTAGCTCAGGCTTGCCTAGAGTCAGATTAGATGGATAGCCAACGAGTAGAGCCTATCAGTTTTGGAGAGGACTATCCAAACATATATAATCCCTAGAAACGTACAAAAAAAACTGTACTAAAGTTCGCCTATTGTAAGGCTCAAGCGCCACTCAAGGTAGAGCGTTATTGACCTAGGTGTGCGCGATAGGAACGTAAGAAGACGTGGTAGGAAGTGAAGATTTCGCTGATATGGAGGATATATTACGATTGATACTTGACTTGCAGTGTTCGAGAAAGCATCTCAGTGGGATTCTGTTCCACAGGGCAGCGGTTCTTGGGAAGGGGCAGTCCGAATGGAACTTTCTTCTTAACAATGGAATATGGGGGGAATGAAGATGAGTCGACTCTGTGGACGTGGCAAGGCGTGTTTTGGCTGTAAAATATTTGAACTACTGGCACTAAAGAATGGAGACGGTCGTATATGCTAAAGACTAGCATTTATACGTTGTATTAGCCATACTGGATAAAACCCAGAATTGGAAATAAGGAAAGGAAAGGAGCGCCGAAACAAACATTTTGTCCCTTGATAAAATTGCTTCCGGAGGATAAGCCGGCGAAGTTTGAACTCATTTTTTATAGTAGTCCTTTATAATTTTAATCTCACACATTCATATATATATATATATACTAATCTCACACATTCATATATATATATATATATATATATATATATATGAATATGTGAGATTAAATATATATATATATATATATATGAATATGTGAGATTAAATATATATATATGAATATGTGAGATTAAATATATATATATGAATATGTGAGATTAAATATATATATATATATATTTAATCTCACATATTCATCTAGCCGCACTGATGAGCTGTGATACAGCGAAACAGTCTGTCTGTGGATGACATTATATATATATATATATATATATATATATATATATAATAATAATAATAATAATAATAATAATATTTGAATAAAACACCAAAAGTAAAATGGAAAATTATAAACAAAACTAGAACTTGTAAAACTTGAGATGACCCATGCCCTTTTTGCCTACATGAAAAATTACACATTATTAAGTTTCTAAATAATAAAAATCTGTTAAACAATAGACATGGGTTAACGGTTTTTTCCGGCATCATCAAATTTTTGCATTGAATAATTAGCATAAAAACAAACAATAAAATAATTTTTAAAATAAATAGTCCTAATAAATAGTTTAAATGCCGTACAAATAAAGATAACCCTTTATGAAGTCGCCAAAAAACAAATGTTAGCGATTTACGACAGTTTTTTATATACAAAAACCCTTTCAGAAAAAAATAAAAGATAAAAAATAAAATATAAATAAATCTCCATAGACGCTTAACCAGACTAGACGATGTCATCTTCCGCTTTAAATTTAGACACCCCAACCTTACCCTGACTTGACATCTGTTGAATGTAACTGAGACATTGATACAAATTATTAACACCTTACGCTTTTTTTTTTAAACAATTGCTCTAGCCGTTACCATAGAAATTTTGATTTCAATAATGAATATGCTTATAAAACACGTAAATTTCAGATATAAATTATTCCAAAAGAAATTCGCTTGAAGATGGAACAGAGCTTAGTACTTTAATTCAATTTAATTCAAATAATTATATTGAAGTTTTCGGATCTTGTTTTGAAACATCAGAACTCTTATGTAGCGTGTTGGAATCATATTTTTAAATTAATAATTATATTAATGCTCTCCTTTTGTATCGAGCACTATTTTTTTAAAAATAATAACAAAAATACTAAAGAACTTTGGATTATTTACCTAACGAGATCTTTCCTATTTTCTCTATATTTTTACACACACACACACACACACACACATATATATATATATATATTTTTTTTTTTTTTTTTCAGGTTCTTCCAGGTTTACCTCGCACTCGATCCGGAAAGATAATGAGGCGAATCCTGCGTAAAGTCGTGTGCGGAGAATCAGATTTCGGGGACGTTTCAACTTTAGTGGATCCATCAATTGTCGAACTCATCCTCAAGAGGCAGTCTGAATCCGCGCATCGTTCTCTCTGATTTCTGGCTACTGTCATCCCCCCCACACACACACACCGTTCGCAAATCCACAAGATTTGGGAATCAGACCGTCTAAGCTCACCCCCACTCCGACACCAACAACAACAACAACCCCATCGATTATTATCTATCTCCTCCTCTGCATCCATACAAATACTCCGTTATCCTGACTACCAACCTATCACGAATTGAAACGTTTTAATCTGACCAGTGCCCAAGTTAATTGGCGGAATTCTCTCTTCTGCATTGGTCACTAGAGTACTTCTTCGATTATCTGTGCTTCGGTTCTCCGGTCTTCGATTATCCGGACGTCAGATGAGTAAAAAAAAATGAAATCATCCAAACATTTTTTCAATTATCTGAACAAAACCCCTTCTAATATTTCGTCTCGCGTAATTCTTGTTAATTTCCTCGTTGGCTTCAACAAGAACAATCTACGCCGGTGGACGAAATAAAGGTTTCGAATCGAACCCTTTATTTCGTACACCGGGATAGATTGTTCTAGTTCCACGGGCCATGCCTTTTTCTGGATGTCTTAGTTTCAGTTATTTCCCTTGCTTGAATGCATTAATGATGGCATAGTGAAAAGACGCCATCACCACCCGCTCCCGAACCAGGGAGATTTAGTCCTCGGGCAAACCAACTTTTAATCTCAACTGAACTACGTGACCCATCACACACACAAACACACACATTTAATCACATCAATATATCTTTCTCTTTTTCTGAGCTATGTTATAATAATAATAATAATAATAATAATAATAATAAAACATGCATGCGTTGGATTATTGCGAAAATATTGAAGCAATCATTCCCTCGACATTCCATCGGTGAGATGTAAGTTCCACTCGAGCAGCTTCTTCCCGCGAACCGCTGCTCTGTGGAAACGACTCCTAAGAGGATGTTTCCCTAATCACTACACTCTTAACCTGTTCGAGTCTAGGGTGGTATGCGTTGGAATTTCGGACCTAACCATTTATTAGGTTGGTACAAAAATAATGACGTAATAATGTCGTTTTTTTTACGTTAAAAAATACGTCAAAAAACGACATTATTACGTCATTATTTTTGCACCAACCTAATACTTAGTCCACGTGCCATCCCTTTTCTGGAATGGTACGTGGAGTAAGTTTCAGTTATTCCCTTTTAGTAACTCAACTCGAATTTCTTTTATCCCCCCCCCCGCCCCGGCTGTGGTCAGAAGATCGCTGTTCGAAATTCCACTGTATATCACCTGAAGAAGGCCCGTTTGTACAACGGCCGAAACGATAGTAAATAAAAAAGTGCGACTTTATTGCGATTTTCCAAACGTAGCTTAGGTGTGGCATAAGGCCGAAAGTAGGGGGCGGACAGTGGGGATCGAACTCACTCGTAATTGTTCTAGCGAGACAAGCTTGCTGTACATTACACCACCTCGAGGTGCCCTAAGTACGACTTTGTATATTTGCAACAAAAAAGAATAAAAGTTGCAGAAAAGATGAATTCTGAATTCTCTTATCTTCTAAAGATTTTTAATGGTAAATTAAAAAATTAACACCAACTCATTGCATTTTGTTTAGAAATTCATGGAAATTGATAACTTTGATTTTAGATCGAGTGGCAGGAAAAAAAACGCTAGGCCAGCCCAAAACAGATAAAAGTTGAGGCATTATTTTTTAATCAAAAACAAACTGGACAAAACCTTTTGGGCACTTTGACGTAGTATAATGATTAACCACGCTCGTCTCGCTAGATCAATTACGACTGAATTACTAACTGCCTTCATACTTTCGACCTTGGGCCACGTCTAAGCTAGGCTTAGAAAGAGAACAATTTGACGTGGTGTAATGGTAACAGGCTTGTCTCGCTAGATCAATTACGATTGAATTACTAACTGCCTTCGTACTTTCGACCTTGTGCCACGTCTAAGCTTGGCTTAGATAAACCTCCAAAGAGTTTGAAAAATTTTTTGATGATATAAATGTTAAATTTCTTTCAGAAAATTAATTTTTTCTTTATTTTTTTTTCGATAATTTACGAATTCAGTTATCCGAAATTTTGAATTATTCAAACATATTTTTCAACCCCTGCCTCAAGGTGTTCGGATAATCGAAGAAACACTGTATTCCAAGATCTGAAAGCAATCAACTGCAGCTTTTGTATTATCCCAGATGCTTCTTTTATGCAGAGAGGATCCTTCGGTTAGACTTTTGTGTTCCGACTATGCACCTCTTACTCCCCACCTCTTACAACAACCTCATTCATTAACCCTCTACCTGGAGTGTATCTCGGGCCTTGTATTGTGTGAAGCATAGTATACATATAAAAAGTAGAATGAGTAATGGGAAGGAATCTTTTGTGTGATAATGGCGCTTTGTATCGTTTTTTTTTATTTTTTACTTCGTCTCCTCAATAAACTTGTTAAACTATATCGAAAAAAAAAAGGAAAATACTAAGCCTTTTTTTCAAGGTACTCAACATATACTTGAGGAAGACCGAAAAACATTTCGGCCGAAATTAGAAAAAAAAAATAAACAAATTATTGAGGGATGAAGATATTAGTCCAGATAATGTGTAGAATAATAAAGGGAAAACATGAGAATTCAGGTATTTTCTGATATAAATTTTATTTTTTTAAGCCACAAAAAAAAAAAAAAAAAAAAGATTTTTTTTCTTCATATCAATTGAAGGTTGCTAATTTTGTTGTTTTTATTTTTATTTTATTTGTTTTGAAAACTAATATTTGATAAATAAAATATAAATTTTATTTAAATTAACCACAGTTTACGAGTATTTATTGCAAAAAATATATTGTTATAAGTCGGTTAGGCAAGTCGCTGTTCATACCGTATTTCGCTGCTAATAAGATTGTCTTGTAGTGAACAAAAAGACTCGAATTTACAAACTTGGCTTCACAGTAACACACAAAGCGGATCCAAAACAAAACTCGTAAAATTTCACACCTTAATGCGAAATGTTTTTCGCCCAATAGAAAACTAGAAAACATTTAAAAGCCAAATTCAAATAATCTTTAATTCTCAGAAACAAATTCTCTTACGGTCCTTTTCGCGAGCCAATGCAAAAATTTGTTCATTGTCCAATGGAAAGGCCCGAATCATATCCGGGAGTGACCTTTTCAAGACTCACAAACAAAATAAAAGACGGGCAAGTCCGCCTGTCACCAGAGAGAGATGATACGAGCGTATTAACACTCCCTTGACAAACTTCAAACGTCCGTTATTATTGTCTCTATCTTTCTCCCTCACCTCTTTCACACTTGATAAACGAACGGAACATTTTAAGACTGAGCGATTACTTCAAAGACATTCCTACCCTATGATAACGCTTATACATACATATATACATCCACACATATGTTCCAGCCTACGTACACATAAACTCATTCTTGCAAGGAGTACTACGAACACTTCGACGACCTTGTATTAACCAGAATACATTAATTTTATGTGTAAAAAACGGCGAAAATTTCTGAGGCGAGTTTTCCTTCGGCAAAAATACTTACGGCGAATGTTCCGGATACGGGGAATATGATGTTCAAAGGTGTTTTTTGTTTCACTAACATTTAATAAATTTAATAATATTTTTTATTTTATTTTAGCAAATTAGTGAAATATTATTTACATTATTCGGACTATTGTCCTCATCTTTTTCGCCATATTTATCACAACGTTTCGGCCGTTGTACGCTCCGACTTTCTTCAGGTGGTTGGAATGTCGAACTGAACCCTTTATTTCGCTCACTGGGGTAGACTGTTCTAGTTTCACATGCCATGTTTAATGGGTGTCACTTATCAATTATCTCCTGTTAATTTCCCTCTGAAAGTTCTCCACTGCCTTAACCGGGTATTGAACTCACACTCTTTGGGTCCTGTCACTGGATCTAACCAGCGCCTTTATCCACTGTGCCATGTGTCCTTCAATACCCAGTTAAGGCAGTGGAGAACTTTCAGAGGGAAATTAACGAGATAACTAATAACCGACATCCATCAATAAGGGCGAATGGTTGATTTGTATATTTGAAGTATCGATTCCGGGGAGAAAAATTTCCTGGCGCGCCACAGAGAGCCAACTTTCCTCGCGGAAAAAGATTAAAAATTTCAAAAAATACTTTGGTCTTTCATCTTAATAATAACATAAATATTTTGACGATAAAACTTTATTTTTATTAATTTTGAGGCCTTTTTCATTACGCTATGCTGTTTTCCGCAAAAAAAAAAAAAAAAAAAAAAAAAGTGGAGGTACCTAATTCAGAGCGACCAACGTAACTGATTTCAAGTAGTTTTTTGTTTTTTTAAATTTACTTCTTGGCAATAATTTTTCCACATACAACGTGTGAAAGCACGTGCGTCACCGTGCCCGCGTCAGCCGCCAACCAGGAGAGGCAAACCAGGGAAGGCAAACCAGGTTGGCTAAAGCGGTACTGCCACCCCTAGCGCCACCAGCAGCATTTGCCACCGGACAGGGTATTGTTTCTGTGTAGACATATTAGTCTCTTGTGATATTTTTCTCAACTGCAAGTCAGATTTTCAACTTTGTGTTAAATGTTTGCTTTTGATCGTTAACCAATACACAACGCGCTCGTAGTGACCGTTATCAATGACGTTAGAATTGAGGGCAAACAGATGTGTTTCACGTTGGAAGTAGCACTGTGTTGCGAGCATGGTTTTAGTTCACTTTGTTTATTTTGGATCTTGACCAGATTTAACTTGATGCATGTTGAGCTGTGGTCTGGAGACGTTTGAAGCACGTTTCAGGCTCCGGCCAGTGATGCCCACCTTCAAAAGGTAGTCCACGATTTACCGTCCAAAGAATCCGCGGCACCCGACCTCAATAGGCAGCACATGACATGTCCATCCCTTTTCCACGCAGTTGGATCGCAGCAATTCGTAATGGTTTTTCTTTTGCTTGTGCGCTTCCTCCAATTGTAACGTTTTTTTTTTGTTGTTGTTGTTTTTTGTAAATTTACTTCTTGGCAATAAGGTATGTTCAATTACATATTGAAGTTATCATTTTTATCATCCTTGTCGTAATGTTTGAAGCGTCATTTTACTGAAGTTTGACATTATATATATATATATATATTACTTTACTATAATTTACTAAACATAGTACCACGCTATCCACATATGGAAAACTAGACAAGAAAACGATAAAGACCACACCCTTAAATGGGAAATATTTAAAAAAAATACCCCAAATATAAAGCAGGCCAAAAATTTTGTAAATTATGTACAGAGGAGAAATTAGCCATAGCTTTATATAATCAACCTAACCAGCTATTAGACTCCAAAACCGAAATTCTTAACATATGTAGGCATAAAAAATCTTGGTTACTAAATTAAGACGAATTTCCCCGTTTATTTTATCATTCCACCTTTATGTTCGTATTTTAATATCCCCTCCCCTTTTTGTTGAATAAATCTTTACCCCTCCCCCGGGGTTCTTGTGTTTTCTTTATCTTTGGTCACGTGGTATATATTGACTATCGCCTATAAATATGCATTACCCTTTGCCTCTTTAGCCAGCTTTCCCTGACGATCCGCTTAGGTGAAACCTGGGTAGGTTTGTCTGGCTCACTAGGTTTATCTATCTATCTATCTATATATATATATATATATATATATATATATATATATATATATATATATATATGTATGTATAGTAGCATTGGGTTGCGAGCATGGTTTAATTAACTTTATTTTCGATCCTGACCAGATTTTGTTATTTAAAGCCGAAATCTAAATATTTTATACTTTCAGACTAGTTTTTAGATCATAAAATGAATTGCAACTGAAATTTTCAATTTTAAGTTGTCTTAAAATACATTATCGTAGCGACCTTTATTAATGACGTAGAACTGAAAAGTAAACAGATGTGCCTCATGTCGGAACCAGCAGTGTGTTGCGAGCATGGTTTTAGTTAACTTTATTTTTGGATCTTGACTGGATCCAAATTGATGCCTGTTGAGCTGTAGTCTGGAGATGATGTGAAGCATGCTTTACATTCCGGCCATTGATGCCCATCATCAAAAGGAAGACAACGAATGACCGTCCAAGGTATCCACGGCACCTGTTGGTAGCACGGCATGTCCGTCCCTTTTCCAAGATCAGTCAGATCGCAGCGATTCGCAGCGGTTTTTCTTTCGCTTATGGGTCTCCTTCCATGGAAACGTTTTCTTTATTTTTTATTTTTTTAATTTACTTCTTGGCAATAATGTATGTTTAATTAGATATTTAAGTTATCATTTTTATCATCATTGTCGTAATGTTTGAAGCGTCATTTTACTCAAGTTTCACACACGCACACACAGCTATATATATATATATATATATATATATATATATATATATATATATATATATAATGAAATGTACCAAGTCCGATAATTATTTTAATATATTTTCTGTTTATACATTATTTTTATAGATAAAAATATTTAAGTAAATGCTCTGTTTACAATAAATAGTATTAACAACATTTACCGGCTCGAATATCCGAGAAAATTTCATAGAAACACAGAACCGTCATTTGACCTGACGTGCTATACTATTTAGCTACATAGGAAGCGTCTGGTTAGCAAGGTCAAATTACCGTTTTTAAACAGACTTCCCATAATTTTTTTTCGAATGCTTATATCTGCTCGAAGCGTATCTTAAGCCCAACAATTTTTTATATATTTTCTGTTTATACGTTATTTTTATAAATACAACTGTTTAAGTAAATGCTCTCTTCATAATAAACAGTATTAACTACATTTACGGCTCCTGAATGTCCAAGTAATTTCATCGAAAATATGTCATCCGGCAGGAATCGAACAACACGGAACTGTCATATGGCCTGATGTGCTATACCGTTTAGCTACAGAGGAAGCGTCTGGTTACCAAAATCAAATTATTGTTTTTAAACAAATTCAGACCGGTAAATGGTAAATGTAGTTGATACTGTTTATTATAAATATAGCATTTACTTAAATATTCGTATCTATAAAAATAACACAGTATGTCATCCACAGACTGTTTCTCTGTATCACAGCTCATCAGTGTGGCTAGACAACCGATTGCTTGAGCCAGGATCGAAACCCTACGGATTTGGCATCAGTTGGAGATTTTTCCCCTCGTACACAGGGGGGCTACAGGGAATAAAAATAAAAGAGAAGACTGAGAATAGGGAGGATTGAGAAAAGAACAAAAAATGAACGGGGTTTAAGACAGAAGCTGGCAGTTGACATTACATTTAAATTTTAGAAGATTGTTGTTATCAGGGAAGCAAGGAAAAGGGTTCCACTAATGGGAAGTGCGAGCAAAGAAAATTAGCTATTTCAACAGAGAAAAAGTGAGACCTTGATGCCAATCTAGTATCACGCTTAAATTCATGTATTCGGGGCACCAAGGAAAAAAGCTCGTCAGGTGGAAATATTTGTAGAAAAGACAGAGGGAAGCCACGTCACGTCAGTGAGAAAATGACTGAACCCGAGATGCCTGGTCAGGATCGATTATATTATGGATCCGTCTTTGAAATTTTCGAGAATCTCAAGCTGGAATACCAGACCATATATGACAGCAGTACACATTCCTAAAGCGAGGCAGAGTTTTACAAGACAGGAGGATTTCTTTGGTAACAAAGAGTACTAAGCTGCTACGTGACATCTGTCCTCCTTTACGGCAAGTGAATGTTGGACGGTCTCCTCAAAGATGAAGAAGAGACTCGAGGCGGCAGAGGTATGGTTCTACAGATGGATGCTAAAGATATCATGGACTGAAGGTGTGAGCAATGATAAGGTTTTGGAGAAGGAGAAAACAATGAGGGAGCGTGTTCTTAACATCAGGAAGAGGCAGCTGAAATTTCTGGAACACGTAATGAGAAAGAAGGGTTTGGAGAATCTGATACTCACAGGTCAAATAGAGGGAAAGTGAGACAAGGGAAAACAACAGGACATACCTGGCAGGTGTAAGAAAGTGAATGACAGAATGTGGTCTGGGGAAGGTGGCAGAGGGACGAAACTTATTGAGAGCTACAAGTGATAAGGGGAAGTGGAGGGCCATGATCGCCTACGTCCTGAAGGGACTCAGCACATAAAAAGAAAGTTTCAATTCATGGATGAATGGTAGATTTATAAATTTGGAAGAAAGATTCTGATGAGAAAAAATTTCTGGTATGACACAGTGACCTTGCAGTATATTCAGCAACTGATTCGATATAATCACTTCCTGTTAATGGGAAATGTGAGGCCAGGAAGGAGTAGTGTGTTGCTTGCTTACAGTCGAGCATCAGACAGAAAAGTTTCTATGTCATGGTTAAATGAAAGTAGATTTGTTTTGGAGGCCTTAAAATTTACAAGCCATTTCTTGCCACAGTTAAGCACTGATTGGAGGTCCTTTTCAAGTTGCAGTTTTACTTTGTCAGATTTGCTATCGAGACAGGAGTAAATGGAAGAGTAATCTGGATAAATATCTACATTACATTTCTATTCTGTTTTCTATTAAAGATAAATTTATATAGCAAAATAGAATAAAATCATCTGATCTTGTTCTGTCAAAACTTACAGAATATATATATATATATATATGTGTGTGTGTGTGTGTGTGTGTGTGCGTGTGTGTGTGTGTGTGTATATATATGCAGTAAAACAGTCTGTGGATGACAATATATGCTCCTGAAAAATTATTTCGCTTGAGCTCTCTAGGGAGAAAGTGTGTGTTTGTAAACACTAACTATTACTGCTACTAATGCAATACTCTTCGATAAAATGAATTGAGTTCTCTTAGTCACTGGCATGTTTATCTAAAAGTAAATACTATGAAACTCACCTTTATCCTTGCCATGCGCCAACGGCTTGGGGGTAGATTCTCTGACTGACGCCAATTCAGCCAGGTTTCAAACTTAGCTAGAGGCAACCAAACGACCAACCACACTGATGAGATGTGATACAATGAAACAGTCTTTCTGTGGATGACTATATATATATATATATATATACTCAAATGTAAGTGTTCGAATACATACATATATATATATATCCTTTGCTATAAAACATCATGGCTCTCCACAGCTTTCTTTTCTTTATTATCTTTGAATTATCATAGCTTATTGGAGAGATCATTTGATGGATTCTGGCAAGAGAAATTGTCTGGCACGACACAATGGACCAACTTTCCCAGCTTTGGGTCTAAAATTAAGATTCAAGATAATCACTCCACTTCCTGTCAGTGGAAAACATTAGGCCAAGAAGGTGTAGTTGAGCATCAGCGATGCTGTTGGCAGAGAGAAAAGGTTCTCTGTGGTGGTTAAAAGAAAACAGTTTTGTTTTGGAGGCCTTAAAATTTACAAGCCATTTCTTGCCTCAGTTAACAACTGATTGGAGGTCCTTTTCAAGGGCAGATGCCAGGTTTACTTTGTCGGATCTGTCGGATTTGTCACTAAAACAGGAGCAAATGGTAGTGTCATCTGTATAAATACCTACTAAGGAACTGATGACATCAGGGAGATCATTGATGAAGAAACAGCATAGATACCAAGATGGATCGCTGGTGGACCCTATCGTTAGTATGAATTAGTATCGTTAGTGAGGGCACCAGAAAAAAGCTCAGCAGAGTAGCAACCAGGAAAATATATGTAGAGAAAACAGAGAGAAGCCATGTCAAGTCAGTTTGAAAGTTACTGAAGCCAATCTGCCTGGTCAGAATCAATTACATTGAAGATCCTTTTTGGGATTTTGTCAAGAATCTCACGATGAATAGCAGGAGTACCAGACTAGATATGACAACAGAATTCAATGCACGGACGAACAGTAGATATATATATATATATATATATATATATATATATATATATATATATATATATATATATATATATATACATACATATGTGTATATATATATATATATATATATATATATATATATATATATATATATGTATATATATCCATATCAATGTATATATATATATATATATATATATATATATATATATATATATAAATATACATACATAGATATGTACGTATATATATATAAATATCTATATATATATATAAAGATACATACATAGATATGTACGTATATATATATACATATCTATATATATATATATATATATATATATACATACATACATAGATATGTATGTAT